>JAVSCE010004756.1:30000-576358 GCA_032199065.1 Smutsia gigantea | reverse complement strand
GATGCTGTGTCCTTCTTAGTACATCATGTCAGGAGGCACATGGTGTCAGTCTGTCTCATTATTGATGATGTTACCTTTGAAACTTGATTAAGTCATTATTCACTTTTTCCCTCTCATTCACTTCTTCACTCTTCAGGGCCAGCTAACCCTCTGGTGCTGTCAATTCTGAAAATTGCCCAAATTCAGACTTTGTCCTTCATTCCCATGGCCTTGGCTTGGATTGTTGCCTTAGCTTCTCAACTCATCTCCTACCTCTTTCTCTTCCAGCCCTTCTTCCCTAATCTTGCCAAAGTTGCATGTTTGAAATATAAATTTGGCCATGAATATCTGACCTTCAATAATTAAGACCTTCAGTTCCACTCAATTGCTTATAGCATCATTTCCAAATTACCTTATGTGGAACACTTGTTCTTCAGAAGAACCCGTTCAAAAAAGTGTTCTTTGGTAAACAAGTGTGGGGGATTCTAAATTTATTACTGTACCTTGTGTAGCCATATAGATGAGCATTTTGAAAATTCTTGAGTAATTCTATAGAAAAAAAATCCAGCATTTCTCAAATTTACTTGAACAAGAAATGTTTGGGTTTTTTTTTTTGTCATAGTTCACTCTAAAAATCCCAAGAAACAAGTGGCCCATGGAGTTAATATTTTTTAAAACACCTTTGAGAAAATACTGCCATACAGTCCATACTCTTCAGCAAACCGCACAGTGTAACTCATCGTGCCTCTCTTCTTTGCCAGCCCAAAGTCCATCCCTCTCCCCACCAATATTCCCTCTCCTTCATCAATCAAAAACACTACTAACTACTGCTTCACTACATCCCGTACTCACATACATTTTTACTGTACAAACAATGCCTTCTGTCTAGAATGCGCTTTACTTCTCCTTCTCTCTTATGGAAAAATACACACTATCCTGTGTGTCTCTTTTACTACTCAAAGAGAACACTTCTGTGAACAGATATGTATTTCTTTACTCTCACAGTGTATTACTTCATTCTGGCCTTTCTGATCCCCAGATGTGTGGTGGTTTTCCTGCATCACACAATTTTGTGACACCAGCTGGGTGTCCTACAGTTTAACTCAATTCTGACACTGTGTACCCAAAGATAGCATCAGAACCCATAGGTTAAGGGCTCCAACTCACAAGACTGCCTCCCCTCCACTTCAGACGCCCATCACAAGTCCAGGTAGTTAACTGTGCTTCTGTCAGCCTGGCTATAAATCCGAGGTGCCCAGTACTTCCTCCTCGGGTTCAGTTAATTTGCTGAAGCAGCTCATGGAACTCAAGAAAACAGTTTATTTACTAGATTACTGTTTTTTTATGAAAGGCTATAACTCAGGAACACCCAGATGGAAGAGATGCAGAGGGCAAGGTCTGGGGAAGGAGTGAGGAACTTTGCGTGCCCTATCCAAGACCTCTATTCTCCCAGCATCTCCATGTGTTCACCAACCAGAAATATCCCTGAGTTCCATCTTCCTGGGTTTTTATGGAGGCTTCATTACCTAGGTAAGATTTGATTAAATCATTGACCGTTCATGACTGATCTCAACCTCCTGCCCCTCTGCCCTCCCCAGAGGTCAGTGAGTGGGGCTGAAAGTTCCACCCCTCTAATCCCAAGGTCGGCTCCTCTGACAAACTCAGATGGGGTTGAAAGGGGCTTGTTACAAATAACTAAATATACCTTTATCTCTCTCATCACTTCAGAAATTCCAAGGGTTTTAGGAGCTGTGTGCCATGAACTGGATGAAGACCAAATGTGTACTTCTTATTATAAGTAACAATACCACAACCTCCCACCCCTCTCCTCCTAATCACTTACACTCCTGTGAATGACCCAGTTCAAATGCCTTCCTCTCTGAAGTCTGCTCTGCCTCTGCTCTACTTCCTCTGTGCACCCCTCTACTGAGGGCTTCGCGTGCTGTGTGATTACTTGTTTGCACGTCTGCCTCTCCCCCCACACAGTGAGCTTCAGAAGCTCCTGGGCTCCTTGTATACCTTGTAAACACCACACTATTTTGTAAACTCTGAGTGACTGATTATTGAATAAATGAGTGAAAAACAGGCTTGATGTTTTCTACATGCTGATGAAATCGTTATCTGGTGAATTTGCTGACATCAGCTGTACCTGGTCATCATATCAGACTATTGACCCTCAAAGGTCTTTTGCAGCAAGCCAAAAGTATAAGTACCCAAAACAGATCTTTTATTATTTGCTCCCCTTTTCTCATACCACTCACCTTTATTTGGAAATATATGTTACAAGGTATATGAGCAAAATAACTTGACTAGTTACTTTGAATATTAATCAAAATCAGCAGGTGTCAGACTAATTCCCATTGATGTAATTCATTAATCAAGAAGGTATCATTTTATTGCCTTGTAACTAGAGAAAAGTTCTTGGCATGTGTGCATTCTACATTTCTAAAACATGATTTTATTATCTGTTGTTTGGGAGAATATGGGCAATTCTAAGCTTATAGCCACACATTTTCCAGTTTTTCTGTTCATTCAAAATTCCTTCCCCAGGATTTTTTAAATTTAAAATACTTGAGTACTTCATGTGATTTAAGAAGGAACAAAGATTTGGTTAGTACAGCATATCTAGATTCTTTGAAATGAAATTTAGAACTTGATGGCTAGTCTTAATTCATTGTGCCAGATGAGTGCATATTAGTGATAATAAAAGCCATTTTCTTCAACTTACTGTAAACAAGTGAAAAAACATGGTAGAAAACTGTTTGCATATCTATTCTGACTTTTACACACCTTTCTCATAATATTCTTTAGACATTTTTTCTTGCAGTTGAAATGTGAGCTATCAGACTTTACTTTTGTTCAGTAGAATTGAAGAAAACTTGTCTATGGCAACCATGTATTCTCAGCCACACATCTTTCCACTTCACCTCACCCAGAAACTGACTGATCACCTGAATGGGAAAGCTGGTTCATCTGAAAGGGTCAAGAAATCAGAGATGTGTGCAATGTGGTTCCTGTCCCTTTGGAGACAATCTCATGAGAGTAAACTTTTCCATAGCAAGAGACACACTGATTTTTTTCCATATTGCATGCCAGACTTTTTTGAGAATTTGCTTGAACTCAGATGTTGAACTAAACTCTGAATTTCTGTCTTTCATTTCCATACAGATAATGGCACAAGTGTAGGGTATACCACTCAGCCTTCCCACGCACTATGATTCATAAGGAAACCCCTTTTACTGGCTGCCAACAAATCAAGAGCTTGGGACAGCAGAGTTTGAGAGTGCAGATTTAGAGTGAGCTTGGGCTGGGCAGGAACACAGTGTGCATTCCAGGTTGGCAAAAGTATACATTTTACAATTGCAAGGCAAGGTGGAGCTATTGGTGCTGAAGAACAGTCATGAAGGCTAATAAATACTAAGTAAATGAAGCCAAAAAGTGCACAGTTCTCCCCCCTCTTTTTCTCATTTCTCTAATGTGTTTTCAAAGCTGAGACACTAATTGTAAATTTTCCAAAATCTCTTATTCATTGTTAATGTGCAACGTGTTATAATTAGCAGTTTCTGCAGCTACACTCTGATCCATTCCTAAAGTCACAGCTAATCTTGCCGTGCTGAAGTGGTTTGAATCAGCATCACCATACAAGGCAGCTTTGAATTCCTCATGGTAACCTTTTATTACTCTTTTTAAGTTTCCCAAGCACTGCCAAACATCTTGAACTTTGTGGAATGATTATAAGCCTTGTAAACATAAACTTTTGATTCCACTAGGAAATCTATTAAAGAATGTCAAAATTATATTAACAACGCACATTTCAAAATCAAAAACCTGGAATACCATTTTTATTGTTTCGGTCCTAGAACACATTTGTTGGTATCATTGAACAACTGATAAACGGGCATTGCTACAGCTGTGCTCGTTTTCAGGAAGATTATACAACCCAGAAACAGTGCTTGGGCTGCAAAGCTGGGCGGAGAGTCTGGGTTGTTTGCAAATGCCTCAGATGCTTAGAAAGCTGCCCCTTTAAAATCTCAATAACATTTGTGAGAAACACTTCACAATGTGAGTATGGTTCCCTTGGCACCTCAGCAGAGCATTGCTTGTTTTCAGTTCAAAATATGAGGGATTTAGTTGAGAAACAGAAAGGATTTTGTCTTTTAACAGGATGACATGGGGCTACTACTGGCTGCATGGCCCAGAATCAGTGAGATGTGGAGCAATTCCTTAATGGGAAAACTTTCTCTAAAGGATGGGCTAAAGCTTTTGGAAGATGCAAAGGTGCATGGAAGAAATCTCTGTGAAAAGGCAAACAAGCAAAAGAAAACTATGTGGTCCCGACATAGTTTATATGACAAGGAAGAGACATGTACATATGGCAATATGGTGAGGTAAATAAGAATTCAGACTTTGGGGCTGGATTATCAGAATCTGAATTCAGTTCTCCCACTTCCCGGTTTGGTGACTTTGGCCAAATTACATAATCTCACTGTCCTTAATTTTCTTATCTGTAGAATAATATAATAAAAGAACCTACCTCAAAGGTTAGGGAGAATTAAGTGGGTATATATGTAGAAAGCATTTAGAATAGCAACCAGCTCTGTTGTTCAAAAGAATGTTAAGGAATTTTTAAAAGGAGAGTGTGACTAAGAATGAAGCTTGTTTAAAAAAAAAAGTTTCAACCAAAATTTGCTCTCATGTGATAACCCTTGCCCCAACACACACACATATATAAGAAAGGTCATTCTAAAACTATTAACTCTTCCTTTGGTAAAATCCATATTAAGTACTCTGAAAAAGGCTCTGTGACTGTCCCTCTATGACCTTTCGTTTGGAGACAAGTAATGGAAATTCCAATCTTCATTTTATAAGTAAAGAAACAAGAATTATTCCCAGCCTCCAGTGGTTATACTGAGCTCTCCCTCTGGGATGCCGCCCTTTATGTCAGGGGGTAGGCCTGCAGTACTTGCTCTGTTTCATGCTGCCATAAGAGTGGACAGAGGGAAATCTTTAGTCAATATTTAATAGTGGGGATGATTTCACAATAGTGCCTTGTATTTACCTCATAGATTTTGCAAAACTTCACGGAGTATTTCCTGATGTTGGAAAATACTGGGTGCAACACCATTCAGTGGAAAATAAGAATGGGGTATGGAAAATCAATTCAGAATGGAAATACTGTGTGTCACTACAGTACTATGCTGTCCTCCAGCTTCTCTTCCCTCCTCCCCAAACCCCCATTTCAAGCCCATTAGCAGAACTTCATTTGGAAGAAGGAAATAGAACGAAACGTATGTGAGAAACAATAGTGTCCTGTATGCCTTTGTCACGCAGGGCTGTCAAAGCTCTCACATACTCCCTTAAGATTTATTCTTACATACGACTAAATGCTTCGAAGGTATGATCCCTGAATTATATAAATTGCAGTCTGAAGGAAGTATTAATTTTTAAGTTTGAGAAAAAATTGTTAAGAAATCGGGTAAATCACTGATTATGAATAATATCACATGCCATTATTCTTTGTCAAACTATAAGTATGAACCAACTTTTGGGGTAACCTCCAGATTTTCTCTCTCCTATTCTATTTATCATGGTGCAGTGCTAGTTTGTTTAAATACCTCTCTCTTTTATGGGATATGAGACTGTGAGCTTCTTGAGGACAAGGCCTGTATTGGACACAGTTTTATACCTACCATACTTGGGAGCTTGTGGATGATTAATAAATCCCCTCTCATCTTCTTTAAGTAAGTGACATTTTTTTCATAGAATTTGGAGATTAAATATGGCCCTGTATTCTGAATTCTTTCCTAATGAATCTTCAGCAGCACTAAGCATTTTTCTCACCATGGCATCCAGAGCGCTGAGGATTCCATCTGTCCCACTGTGCTGAGGCATTTTACACATTGTTTTTGCGATGTTTCCATTTGTTAATCCGTTCACCTTACAGAGCGAAAATAATCTGTTCTTAGAGAAGACATTTCAGTATCACAGTCACATTAGGATCATTTCCATTATCTCCTTTCAGGGACAAGTCTTCACCACTTGAGTGTTCTGTTACCTGTCTGTCTCCTCTATGAGATGATGAAGAATTGAGAGAAGTCTTACCTTATTTACCTACAGTTTCCCAACATCCCAGTATAACACATGACTTTATCAAGGGTTTATTTATCTCCTGTGCTAGTTAGGAAAGACTAACTCCCATGACAACCCTAATTTCAGTGGCTTAAAACAATAAATTCTTACTTCTTCCTCACAATATGTTCCAGTGTGCAACAGTGTGGAAAGGAGGACCTTCTTTGTCTCTAGGCTTCACCATCTTTTAGGAATCTTAAGTTTTAATGGCCAAGCCAAGAGGGGGGCCATATTACTTTGGTTCATGTCCTTTTGGACAAAATCCAGTCACAAAGCTCCAGTCACAAGTGCAATGGATGATGGGAAATAGTGTCCCACTGGAAATAGTTTTGTGATCATCTAGGCAATTTCTGTCCTACTGTCCTTCTATCTGCTTATTTACAATTATAGTAGTCATCTTGTAGACAACCCCCCAAACTACCCTTTTACTGCCATTTTGTTTCCCCCTCAGGTTCCATTTTGTGTCTCCATTTTGTTTCCTCAGACTTTATTTGGGGAAATTTTTAACTGTTTTGCTTAGTTTGCATGACTCTGCCCCTTGGGCATAAACTGATTTGTCCAGTGTGAAACCACTGTGGTCAATCAGATTTTCCTTTTGAGGAATTTGGAATCAGAACCTAGAAGCAACCCATCAGTCTCTTAGTGTGACTGGATTTGTAACATGTGAACCCAGAAATGGTTGGGTTTCCATCTTTCACTGACAAGAGGACTTCGGACCAGAGAGAATGTGTTCACACACACACAAAAAGAAAAATGGAGCAGATAGGCAGGGAGAAACTTGGATGAGCACAAGATGGGAAAGAGATCTGATGGTTGCCAGACCAGTTTCTGTTTTTTCTTTAGGCTGACAAGTTCCTGCCTATACTCTTACAATGAATAACCCTTTTTGTTATTTGGAAAAGGCAAAATATAATGTTAACCAAAAAGATACCCTATCTAATTCCACAAAGAATTTGGAGCATATCAAAAGAACTCAGACAATAAAGCTGTCTAGAAAAATAACAGAGATGTGACAGTGGGGGTTCAGATTTTGCTCAAAACTTCCTGAAAGTCAAAATAAAAAAGTAGTCATTTATGTCAGAAATGAGGAAATGCACACCTTCCTTTGGAAAGTGAAGCTCTGGGAGCACTGTTGAGGAGGAAAAACTTTTCCTCTATCCTTCTAGGTTCTTGGCTGGTAAATATAAGACAGATTAACAGGAGACAAATTTAATTAAGTATGTATGGGAGCCCCATAAGAATATGAAACCCACATAAGCAGTTGAGGGTTATATGCCAAGTTGAGCTAAGGAGAAGGGGCTAGGAATCTGAGACTTCAACAGGGTCTGGGAGGGAAGACAGTTCACAAGAAGATGGGAAGAGCAAATGTTTGGTAAACAAATATTTGCCATGCCCTGCCGAGACAATAGGACACAGAGAGGAATCTGGTCTCCAGGCCCTGCTGAGCACCCCTGCACCTTCCCACGCCGGTCCCATGTTCTCTGTAGCTATGTCTGGTGATAGCTCTCCTCCTGGACAATGCCCTCTATCTAAATTCTTTTAGGTAGTTAAGGGGAGGTAAAAGCTATTCCAGAGTCTTTTGGAACTTGGTTGACTTTAACTCAAAGTAATCCACATGACAAAGTGGCATATTTTCATGAGATTTGTTCTGAATCCCTTAGCACTAGGTCTAATTGTAATTTCTTAGACAGTGGGGTATAAATTACTCTTGTAAGAAAGTTTGTAGCTTTCCCTCAGTCCACTCAGACTGTCGAAGAGGTTCCCAATTCTCACATGTAAAAATAAAGGGCAATGCTTGGAATCTTTGAACCGTTTGAGCTTCATTATACCTACTTAATATTTAATATTTTTGAATGGCTTTAACCTCTTCTTCTTGTTTATATATTCTCTTGACTCTTCATTTCATTTTAATGTGTTAGAATTCTTTACTTCTATTCTGTCTAGAACATAAAGCTCCGTGAGACAGTAATTTTATTTGTCTTGTTCACTACTTCGTTCTCAGTGCCTGCAAACATTCCAGGCATATAGAAGATGCTCAATAAATATTTGATTGACTGAGTAAGTGAATGAATGAATGAATGAATGCATGAATGAAGCAAGCAGTGGAGGGGGTGGAGATGGCAGAGTACAAGAGAAGGTAAGTTGGGCAGGACTGAGGCTCGGGGGACTTGTGAGAGAAAGAGCAGCTAGAGGTATGAGGAAGGTAGGTAGAAGAGGAGGGAATTCTAATATGTATTTCTGAAGGCAATGTACTTTGATCTTTGAATTGGCATTTAAAAAATTCAAGTGAAGTTGTTTTTTTTTAACTTACACCTACTGAACTGTTTCTTCTACTGGTCCATTCTTTAGACATTTGACCAGATGAATTCCATCTTGACTAGTAAAACTCTTACTGGTTTTTATGGCTTATTCAGATGTCAGTCAATTCACTTTGTTATTCACCATTTTGGAGGCACGAATCATGTGTTAAGGGCTGTATTGGGTTCCAGGGAACTAAGTGCTGTATTGAGTTCCAGGGAAATAAACATGAATACAAGTATATTCCTGCACTCAAGTAGGACAATGATATAAGTAAACTCATAGTATGGGCCAAGACCTTTGTGATTGCAGAAGATGGGTCACAAACTCAGTGGGTTGCAAGTGTCATGATCAGCGAAAGAAGCTCCTCATTCCCAGCAACTGCAAGCATTTGGGCATGGCTAGATGACAATGTGTGTGTATGGAGGGTTGGGAAAAAAGGCTGGATCGTTCTCAGATTTTTAAGTAGGTTATTAATTTAGATTTTTAAGTGCAGTCTTTGTATTGTACTCTGGCAGAATAGAGAATGGATCCAAACAATGTTTCTCAAAATGTGGACCCAAGACCTGAGCATCACGTAACCCTGGGAACTTGTTAGGAATGCAAATACTCAGGCCACACCCAAGACAGATTCAAATAAGTGTTTCAAATGGCTGGATAAGTCAACATGGTAGGGGCACCAAGGGATAAATTACAGGTTCTGAGAGAGAGAAAGAGAAATAGCAACAGAGAAAGGGAATTTTCGGGAGCTTGAGAGAAGAAATAACAATGACCTGTGATTTGGAAATGGGTCAGATAGGTGGGGGGAGCAAGCCAGCAAAATCCAGTAACCTGTCACCCCAAGCACTTTACAGCGTCTCGTGCTTTGACTCCACATCATTTCTGGCTATGTAAGTGGCATCCTGCCTAAGAAAGATGCCCCCAAAATAGTGACCCTGTCTCATCTCACAAGCCAACAGAAAACCACAAGCTTCACAACTACACAGCTGCTCAGCATTTCCATACCTTCCAGCTAAGTCTCTGAACTCTATAAACAGTTGTTCACATAGTGGTTCCTGTTGTTTATCAACTCAATAGTCATTTCCCCTCTTCCTATACCAAAAAATTAATTTTGTCTAGGGTGGCCATGTGCCCAGCCTTAAGGGTGTGAATTATGATTGGATAAGTCAACCATAGCTATATTTTCCTTTTCCTGTAAACATGTGACATGCTTCTAGCTGATGAAATGGAGGGTAGGTAAGTCTGCTCGGGGCTCCTAGGAAATATTTTTCTCCTTCTTAGGAGAATAAAATACCCTCTTGCCCCTTCTCTGCTTTATACTTTAGGTCCTGTTACATGAGGGAGAGGTGCTTGAATGAAAAGACAGCCTGATAATGGAAGATAATACATACAGGATGGCAGAGCAGAGAGATTAAAATGAGCTTGTTCTAAGCTAAATTTGGGCTAGGCTATGTCTTGTCTTTAAGCCACTCCTAGCTATCTATGATTTTAGTTACTTATAGCCAAAAGCATTCCTAATCAAGTACTCATCTTTCTCTAGAAAACTTTCAGGACTAATCTTGGTATGCTTCTCAGTCATTTATTCCAGACATCTAGATTTTTTGGCCACATATGGAAACCTGATGTCCATTCAGCTTTGTAAATCCCCTAATCTGGCTTTATCACTGCTTACATTCCCTAACTTTACCTCTGTGCCTTCTGAAATCCAGCTTCTGTGAACTGCAGACTCCCTTATACTTTGAACCACTTCATCTCCTTGCTCAAATAGTACTCAGTTATCCCTCAAGCTGTTTCTTCCATAGAGTTTTCCAGTAGAGGCCAGTTATTTTTTCTCTTCTATGGACATTCCAAAGTGCCTTGTGGAGCAGGTGTCTTCCTCATCCTCCACTGTTATTTCCACTAATTCCTTCTTGTTTCCTAAAAATCACAGCTCTTCAATGTAGTACATGTCCTCAGGCTTTACCCATTGCTACCCTTAGTTGCTATCTTCTATCAAATTCCAGGACACTCTTTCATGTCTTTTGATAACTTTAGCCTCTGGCTCACTCTTCTCTCCACCATTTTCCCTGTTGTTATTCTTGGTGACTTCAACATATTCATATATGTCTATTCCAAACTTGGGCCTGTAATTTCTTGGACTGCTCAAATTCAACCGTCTTGTCCTCTGTCCTACTCAGCTGTATCTGTAAGGAGGGAGAATCAATGGGATTTGGCCAGAAGCTCTCTAGACTCCTAAACGCAGCCCTCCTTTGAACTATATCATGATGCTTTCAGTCAGTCATTATTTATGGGGGCATCAACTCTAATGTCTCTGCATTCAGTAATGGCTGACTCTAGTAAAGAAAACTATGTGCAAGTCATTTTTGTTATTTCTGAAGGTCAAACTACCCTGAGGAAAAGTATCATTGAAGAAAAATCAATAGCAGCCTTCATAAATGTCAGAATAAAATGCCATTCAAAACCAGTATAAAAGGTTAATGATATCTTGTTTTGAGTGTTTCAAAATACATTATCAGATTAAGTAGAAGCTACGACATGTTATTCCCCATGTAGAGACACTGTAATTAGCCAAAGCTACTTAAACAGCTAGTAAATATATATAAAAAGATTCTATTAAGCAAGAATGTATTTAAGGTTGTGTGCTCAAAGCACACCCATATGCCCCAGGACAGTGAGTCCTTTTCGTATATATATTTAGTGCAATCAACAAAGTTGTCATGGAGCATTTAAATCAGGAGAGACCAAGAAGGGGCACCATGTATCCAGTAAGAATTTGTGGTCTAGTGCTGTTTTATGGAGATATTGATGGAGTCATAAGTTCTCTGAGGAATTTAGTGAATACCCAGAAGACAAGTTCAGATATGCCAGGGCATCTTGAGGCAAAGGCTTAATACTGACCTTGGGTTATAGTGTCTCTTTGGTAACCATGGTGAAGTTGGATGAGCTTAAACATTGCGTGTTGGAAATTCTTTAAGAATGAGTCAATAATGAATCTCTTGCCTTTGGTGAAATCGGGCTGTTAATACTTCAAAGTCAGATTTGGAAATATACTTGAAGACTTCAGACTCACAGAAGTTTCAGTCAATTGATTAAAGAAAAAACAACTCTAAGCTCATTTCCAAAATAAATAAAAAGATAACCTACAGCAAACATGAAGGTTAGTGAGTCTCATGAGCAACTTGTAATTCCTATGGGATTGGATAACTCAAATCCACCAATTTCTCAAAATTGTAACTGTATCCAAGGGTAATGAGCAAAATTTTCTGCTTAGAGATGAATAGCATATGAGCAGATTCTGCGAATGAGTTCATGATTAGTCATTCTAATTTAAGACTGATTCTCCTAGTAAGGTTAATAAATGTTATTGCCTCAATATATCTTGGAAACTGATAATGTGTCAAAATCTTTTGAATTTCTTGGGTCTCAGGAAAGAAATCTCTCCCTTCTCATTCCTCATCCAACCCCTCCTTTCTCAAGTACCCGCTGCTGAACAGAGGATGAGAGATTCAGAAGTCCTCATTAAACTTTTTAGCATCTAAAGATAGTGGCTTCTGCAGAAGGGAAAAAGATATGTATTTTCTTACTCTCTGTGATGCCTTTACCCATGGTTGATACTCTGGTATATTCTCCCTGTCTATAGTCCCTTCCAGGGTAAGGGTCTCCCTACTGCCAACTGCATAGATGTGGTTATTAGATGCTTACTATACTGAGTACAAAAGGATAAGCTACATCTCTGAAAAACAGAACTTAAATGGGTTTGGGTGATAGAATTTTCCATCTCTTGACCCATAGGAATTAAGTAGAACAAAGGTTATTCTTCATTATTTAATTTTCAATAAAAAACAGAAACAAATGCATGAATCCAGAAAATAACATTTATCACTTTCTTTTCTTTTTCTCCATTGCAAGAGAAGGATTTAACTTTGGCCCCTGTACCAAGTAAACCATTATTTAAAATAGAATCGAGGACAATGCAGGGCATGACAGTGGAGAGCAATGGGGTGAGCATATCCTAAATGCTAGAGGAAAAATATATCTTACACAGTCTGGTAAACTCTCTTGTTAAGTGTTTACAGGAAGACATATTTGAAAGACCATTTTTTCTTACCCAATTAACAATTTAAAATGGCACTCATTCTCTTGTATTAGAAGGCCAAACTAAAAATACTTCGGGGTAGAATCGAACCTAATGATTGTGTATTCCCCAAAGTAGTTTATTCTTTTAGGAAATGCTTGATATGCACACAATAAGTACCTTGGGTAGCGAATGATGAATTTGGTCAACTTCCTTAGGCTTTCATATTCCCAAAATAACCCGATTCTACCTCAGCCCAGAAGAATAGAGGCTATGCACATAGACATGTGAAGAGTAGCCGCATTAGTATGCAGGGAATTGTTTTAATATTCCTGTTTGGCCATGTCTGGGAAAGTGAAATTGTTCTACTCTTTGGAAAAAATGCTGTGGAAAATACCTTTTTTCACTTGAGATAAAAGTAAAAAGAACAAGTATAAAGTGGTATTTATAAACAATGATGGATATTTGCGATGCATTTAAAATTGTATGCAGAATAAGATTACTTCTTTAGATAAAATGACATGTATTCAAGTCCCAAAAGACACTTTTTCATGGCTGGGGAAGGCATAGTGCAGAGGGAAAAAAATGTGTATATCTAAATGTTAGTGAGTATATGTATGGGGGGTGGGGCTTATGGAATTTGGAAGAAGTACTGTCAACCAAACATGAGCTTAAAAAAAAAATCAACATCAAATTATTCTGGGTATCAGAGAAAACTGCTACTCCTACTGTGACAAATACTTCAGACAGAGAAAAAAAATCTTACGACCTGCTAATATTAAGAATGAATTTATTGCTATTCCACATTTGCTTCCTTTTTCACAATAGGCTGACAAAACATTCTTAGAAAACCAAATAGAGTTCCTATTGAGTATAAGAGCAATACTTGTTAGATTCACCTCAAGAGAATATAGCTTTCCCAAACTTTTAATTAAAATGACCTTTCATTTTTCTGAAAGAAAAAACTCCTGCATGACTTTAAAATCAACAATTTAAATGCCTTCACTTATTTTAAAATTTCACAAAATGCACCCCTTCACCATAAAAAACTAGTTTCTGTCTTGTCTTGTAAGAAGCAGCCTTCTTGTTTGGGTAGTTTTTATCCTTGAAGACAATGCCCCCTGCTGAAACAAATGCCTAACTGCAGAAGGATTTTTTTGCTCTCAAAAAGGATATGAAGAAAGAAGCTACAATTATTGAAGTGAAAGAAACTTTATTTTGAATAATAATGCACATATCATTCATTCCATTTCATTTTCATAGTGCATAGCTATGTATGGAAGTATACAGGGAAAAAAACATTAGAAATGTGTTTAGATTTAGAATTAGAACTCCTAAGGATGGGAGTATACAGGCAAAGACGACATTAGATACGTGCCCGTGAAAAGGTTTTAAAAGCATCATAGAACAATACCCATTAGAAAAGAATAAAAACCATGCAACAAAATCATTCAAACCATGACAGGCAAGTGCAATCAATACAAGTTATGGTTTCTTGGGTACAAAAAGCATACATATTCTTTGGATTGAAAACATAAATGAATGGCTTGGCTTTTACTTCTAAGCTGAAAATCATCTATAGAAGTAAAAAGTGTGGATGCCACAAGTGACAACAAAATATTCAAGGCCACCAGCTTACAAAGAGAATACTGAGAGGTAGAGCAAATAAAAAAAATAGAGAAATGCATTAAAGCCAACTCTGCCTAAATTAGGAAGTAGCCAATACAAAGACATTAAAATGATAACAGCTCTCTATAATATGATGCATTTCTATTTTCTCTGTCAAAAGAATACACTGTTGCTACAAAGTTCAGTGAATAAGATGAAGCAATAAGTGTAGAGCCTTAGCATTAGGGCAAGTTTAATTTCCTTTGCATTGTACACAATAGAGGAAGAAGAATATAGAACTGGAAATGCTCATCCTTCCATTCAGCACGTTAACTTTTAAAGTGTTTCATATATACTGTGTTTGGCACAAGAGGAGAAAGGATATGAAAATTCATTAAACCCAAGCTTCCAACTCAAAGATTTTACATCTGCAAAGCTAAGGAAAGATAAAATTCGTTACCATTTTTAAAATCAAATGCTTAAAGCAGGTTTTATAAGTTGAGATGAAAAATATTGATAAGGAAAAACAGCAAAGAAAGATACTGAACAAATTCTCATGGTTTTCTTTGTCACTTCCTTTTTCCCATTTACTTTTTGGATCGCATTTTACAGTAGAAATGCAGACCACTCTGGATAGCTATACCTCAATATTTCTTGGTGCTTTCCTCTCAAGACATCATCTTCTTACATTCCACGGAGCAGAAAACCATCCCTTCCACCGGCATGAATTTCCGCCCGAGGAGACCCTGGCCGCAGCAGGAGCACAGAAAGCACTCGGGGGATGCGTGCCAGCTGAGCCTGCTGTAGGTCACCCGCTGCGCTTCGGGACCGATGGCGTTGTGGCACCCCTGACACACCTGTTAGGTCAATTACACAAGTAAGAGAATGAGAGATCAAGCTGTGATGGTGCCATTTTCCTGTTAGAACAAACTCAACACATTTCTCCATATGGTCAATTAAACTGAGAATGACAATGTCAAAAATATACGACTGAGAGTCACCTTCTAGTTAACCTTTTTAGCTAATGACTGTTAATGAAAAATAACAGGTGATCTGATGCTTGGAAGGTGTCCCCATGGCGTTCGAGACAAAGTCTTGATGGTGAGTTCCAAAGCAGTATTCCAGCATATTCTGTTAGGCTGCCCATTGATTTATTATAAAACCTTTTGTGATTTTTTCCTTCAACACTAAATGTTGCTGAGGATGTAGAACAAGAGGAGCTCTCAATCGCTGCTAGTGGGAATGCAAAATGGTACAGCCACTTTGGAAGACAGTTTGGTGGTGTCTTACGAAACTAAACATACTTTTATCATACAATCCAACAATTGTGCTCCTTGGTATTTACCTAAAAAAGCTGAAAACTTGTGTTCACACAAAAACCTGTACATGGATGCTTACAGAAACTTTATTCATAATTGCCAAAATTTGGGGGCAACCAAGATGTCCATCAGTAGGCAAACAGATAAATAAACATGGTACATTTGGACAATGGAATGGTATTCAGCACTAAAAAGGAATGAGTTATCAAGCCATGAAAAAACATGGAGAACTGAAATGTATATATTAAATGAAAGAAGCCAATTGGAAAAAACTACCTATTATATAACCAACTATATGACATTCTAGAAAGGTAAAACTATAGAGAAAAAGATCGATGGTTGCCAGGGATGAGGGGGGAGATAGGAGAGATGAATAGGCAGAGCAAAGAACTTTTAGGGCGTGAAAATATTCTGTGACATTATAACGATAGGTCTATGTCATTTGTCCATTCTATACATTTATCCAAACCCAAAGAATGTACAATACGAAGAGTGAACCTTAAATTCAACTATGGACATTGGGTGATTAATATGTCAAAGTAGATTCATCCTTGTTAAAAAAGCATTTTAAAAAAATTTCTCTAAAAAGTAGGCTTAAAGAGATTTTCCTCACTTATTATAAAGCTTTTGAGTGGCAATTTTACCAGTCTTACCTATGACACATGAGATTATTATTGCCACTAATTTCTAGACAGCAGTAAATGAAAATCATGTTCAGAGTAATTAAGGATTCAATTAAAAATACTGACAGTAAGAATAATTGATTTGTAGTTAATGGCTTCTGTTCTGTCATGTCATAATTTTCATATATTCTAATATTGTACATTATTAATACTTACATTCTCTATACCATTCAGTATATATGTATGTTCTACACAAATAAATATATAGCATCCACACCCATACACATAATTTCTTCTTTACCTGAACACATATGAGGAAAATAAATGAGTAACCCTCAATATTATAGCAGAAAACAAACTACCCAGTTCAGACCTTCAAAACATAGATAGTCCACATGCCTTCTTGTTCATAACATGTTCTGAATGAATGCGCCTGTCTCATGTTTTGTTTTAAATATTTTATAAGTGAAAACACCAAGATTGTCCAGCATTACATGAAAGCGACTGATCTTCAGCACACTTGGCCTCCCAGTGGGAATGTCAGGAATTACTGGGAAATGAGGGTTGGGAAGGGTCATTTAGCCTGAGCGTCCTTACTTGAAAAGACCTCAAAATGTGGCTGCTACTCAGTGGGGAAATTGGCTTAGGGTATGAAGTGAGGCCTTATTACAAACATCCACTTCAGACTGCAAAATACTTTCCATATTTTTTAGAGCTGCATGGCTCTAATTACAGAGGTTGTAACTGCTTAATTCACATGTTATATCTACCTAGTCTTCCCTGAGAATCAAGTGAGATCTGTGCCTGATCAATACACTATTCTGGAATACCACAAAAATGAGTGTTTTCGTTACATATACACTTAAAACACGTAGCTCTCCATGCAAGCAATTGCTTTTGTATATTCTCATGTTTATAGCTTTGTAACTAATTTAGAATGTTATCCTTTGTATTTTTCTATAAATTAACTTCTCAATATTTTTAACTTGTATAAAATAGAAACATTTCACACTTAATTTTTATTCCCTTGTTTTTAGACCATGATCTGCCTTATCTCAGCCCTTTGAAAATATTTGTGGGTCTTTTTACAATCTCTTAAAACTCACATTTTCATTTGCGATTTAAAACAGAAATAACTACTGTTAAATTATTGTAAAATTAAGGAAATTGTTTAGGTACAAAAGTAACTAATGAACACACTGAATTGTGTAGAAATTTAGGATTTGTGGTTTTATACAACTGAGTTTTATTAAAATTTGATTGCCAGTCATCCAAAAGCCTGACATATAATCCCAGGTAAAATCTACTGATCCCTACTTTTTCATAAATCTGAAAGGTTCCCAGGCCTCGCCAACACTCTGGAGATTACAGAACCCATCAGGGAGGTGATGCATTTCACCACTTCCTGCCAGACACTTGATTTTACTGCATTCACAAACCTCCAATATTTCAGTGAGTTCTTATTTCCTTCAATCCCTCCTACTTCTTTTATTTGCATTCACAATGTGAAAGGGCTAATAACCACTTGTTGCCATGAGCTCTCTGGTAGGAGGGTCCTGTGAAATCTGGGAGATAAGAATTCTGGGGGTGGCCATCTGAGACCAGAATTCCAGAAATCATGCAGAGACAAACTAAGTATATTTCCCATTATCCTCCTTCCAGGTTAATATTTTTCCTCAGAAATGCCCTATTTTGAATTCAGTTTTTGGCTTCAGGAACTAAAGATAATTTGTATTCTCTCTCCTTTTTTTTCTTGAAAATTAAAAAATATATAAATAGACAAATGCCCTGAACTAGATAATCTTCAAAATTGTACATCATTTAGCACATTCCATGAGGAGCTCTCTTTGCCACCAGGTAAACTTCCTCAGGCAATGGATAGATATGTTCATTTAATAGGAGGCAAAGGGCAATAATGTATCTTGTGAGGAAGTAAAACCTACCTACAAGAAATCATGCCATGTTATAAAGCTAAGTAATTTAAAGACTCTCTCTTTTTAAAATCACATCTGTGGTTATTCCTCTCCATTGATTAATTACCAGGTAATGGAGAGAATCTTTTAACAGCTAAATAAAGCATCTTCATCCTTTTTAAAGCTTTATTTGGTAAATATTTATTGAGTATGTACTGTGTTGCTCTAGTGTTGGAAATAAAACAGAAAACAAAGCAGACAAAAAAATGCCTGCTCTCATGCAGTTTACATGTTAGTCCTTGAGACCAAGGTCATACACCCTACAATAAAACATACATGATAATAATCCTCCTCTGTAAAGAAACTGTTGTAAAAATATTTGGAAAATGGCTTTTAGTATTTTTGTATTAATTATGTATCAAGCCACATGGTGATTCTCCATCTTTTCCCCAAGTATAAGGAAGGTCCATGTTGACCCCAAAGCAAATGAGAAATATTAGAACACAAGTCTGTCACTCACACATTTCCTAAGGGCAGACATTGAGGTACGGAAAATAAAAAGGCAACCTCTATCCTCCAGCCTAGCTGCTTACAGCTCAGTGGAGGAGACAGATGAGTGCTAGTAGTTACACACACAGCTAAGCCCATGGGAACACAAAAAGCCATTCAGCGTTGCCAGAGAGAAAGGGGTGGAGCTTAGGGTAGGGAATCAGGAAAGGTGCTCTGAAAAAGTTAAGCTGTGGTCTGGAGGATAAGCCTGAGTCGGCAGGAATGTGCAAGCACAGTACGTAAAACAGAGAATAGGAGAGTATAGCCCACAAAGGATTAGTGTGAGCAAAAGACAAAGAAGTGTATAAGCTAGAAAATACAGGTAACTTATGGAAATGTACAATTTGGGTTGGATAACTAGTAGAAGCAGCTGGACAGGACAAAAGGGGCTAGATCTACTAAGCAAAGGCTAAGTGATCAGATTTGCATCTTAGAAAGATTACCTTCCATCATTATGGAAGGTGGCTTTGAACAAGATGAAGAATGGAAGTAGGGAGACCAAGTTTGAAGTCACTACAATAACCCAAATGATAAGAAAAAAAGGTCTGGAGTAGTTATTACTGTGAGGATCTGATATATATTTATGAAGCAGAGTTGGCAGAAAATGATTACATCTGGGGGCAATAAAAAAGGTTGAAAATTGGCACTGATATCAAAACTTGTTACCTTATTTCTGTGGTATTACACTCCTAAAAACATATAAATACGTCATTTTATTTCTTAGCTGTCTCCTCCACCTGACATCTCAGGGGGATCTTTAGTACGTGTTTTTCTGCATATAAAGAAATAAACATATATCTTTTTAATACCCCCTGAATTATAAGCTTTAGTATATATGGTCAACTTTATGCTTTATCTAAATTATTTATCTCTTGGCCATCATGCAAAAGCAACTCTGTGTAAGCAGGGTAGATCCCAGAAAAACAATATACTCTCATATTAAATGCTTGAATGTTTGGCTCGTGCAAATAAATCTAAATATGCAGATCAAATTTTGTGATACTAAGTTAATTCAAAGAGGGTTTAGGAAATACGCACTGAACAATCTCCAGGTAACAAAAACAGCCCCAGTGGGTGGCCCATAAACAGAATAGTAACCATAAACATGAACAGAAACCGTAAACACTCCAACAGAGCTAAAGAATATGAACAGCCCCTGAAGACCTTAATTTAAATGGAATCTGATCTGTATGATGAGAATTAGTCAATATCATTCCAATTAAGGAATTCTGTTTTTAGTGGGGATTTGATCACTGAGTAGCACTTATCATCTACAGTGTAAAGTGCACAAAAAGAAACTCGAGGAGGCTCATAGTCAGTGCACGTATTGTTTTCTAATTACGGATTTTAACACCCTATGGTAGGAAATCACGTATATCCTGCTTCTCATCTGTTAAGAGGCTTAAATAAAGGCATAAAGCCAAGTCCTAAGGCAGGTTGAGGCGGAGGCAGCCGCCCTGCCGAGCGCTTCTTACCACAGCGTGGTTCTTCACGTAGCAGGGCCGGCACACAGGCTTGTCGCTGACCATCACATATATTTCCCCAGCAAGGACGCTGTCACAGTCAAAGCAGCAGAAGTGTTTCAGATGCCAATTCTGGTTTTCTGCCTGCGTATACTCATTGCTGAATATCAGCTGGGAAGAGGATAAAAATAAGATGAATCATGTATTTTCCTTTTTGCTACAAATAGCAAAGCTGAAATCTTTAGACCAATGAGGGACGTAGTCCATAAATAATATCAACCTACTTTCTTGGGTTTGAAGTCTGAAAATAACCTAAAACTTGAACTTAGTTAATTATTTAATGTAGTCTACATCAATTTTTCATGTTTCTGGACAGTTTTTCATTAGTCAATGTAATTAACATAGATATTCAGAATGAATGAAATTAAAGTTTTTTCATTCAGCTTCTTTGGAAGTAAATAAAGCAACTGATGCTTGGTTAATTCATGTTGCCTCTTGCCAAGGGCAGCCAGGTTAGGATGGTACAGGAGCCGTCCTGGAGTATGCCTACAGGCGGCCCTGGACAACGTACCTCGTCACAGCCAGCACACCGGGGTTTCTCACTGTCACAGTAATGTCTGCCACAGTACAGCTTCCCGTTCTTCCAGAAATAAATCATGTCGACCAGGAGTTCATGGCAGGTACTGCAGACGAAACACGCGGGGTGCCACAGTTTACTGTAGCCGGCCCTCTCGGCATAGATGGCCGGGTCGCCTTCCTTCATGCTCAGCTGGCAGCAATAGCAGGACTGAAAGGTCAACCACCCGAAACACTCTAGTCACCATAAGACCAGAATTTCTCATCACTTTTACCAAGAATTCAGAGAAACAGCTTTCAAGAGAAATAATTTCTACTGGAATTAGTAATTTGTCCATGTAGACAATAGTGTACTTCTGTGAAATGGAATCGCCTGGCTTTCTCCAGGCTCTTCAAACCTAATTCTTGAACCTATGTGTAAAAGAGCATTGTTTCCTGAATTAAAGTCACTGATGGAAAATGGCTAATAGGAATGTTCACCTCAATTTTAAGTGATTCCTCAAAAATGATTACCTTAGAGCTTATTAGTACTTTTTTTTTTCTTTTAAACAGGACTAAGCCTTATAGGTTGACGTGCTAACTGGACCTGTGAGAAATGCACCACAGTAAGTTTAATTCTTTTTGTTTGTTCATCTGTGTCATAATTTCCTTCTACTTTCAAGGCATAAAAAAGACTTAAATTTCCCTCTCTACGAGAGATTTTTAGAAATAAAATTGACCATATATATCCACATAAACTTAAGTTTGAATTTTAGGCATGGTCTTACAAGCAGAACTGAATTATCCTAAGCATATATAATTCTAATAAATGGGAAGAGATAAACAATTAACACCAAAATTATGTTTGGAAACAGATTCTAGATTAGTATGTTGTATTCCAACATGGCACCCATGCTAATTACTATATATACATAAAACCCACAATTATCCTTGGCAACAGATAATCAGAAAACTTGGCTTTAGACAGAGGTTTCAAACTAGATGATTCTCTAAAATAAGCCTGAAGTGAATTTTAATTCAATTTACTTCCCTTATCTGTACTCTTGGAAACAGAGGATGGCCCTCAAAAAGGTTCAAAGAAAGGGCAAGAATCTGTACAATACACCAAATGGGCCATCAGTGCGACACTCTACTTACATACTGAGGCCTTTTGTTCTCAGTGGCTTTCTCCTCGATGGCACCCACTGCTGCCATGGTACTTCTGTCCCCGCCAGCCATGTACACTCTATTCGGATCTTGGGCATCCACCTCATGGGGAAGTTTGACATCTCCAACTCCCAGAGCTTCACTCTTATATTTCTTCACAAACTGCTCCATCTCCTTCACCTCTTTGGGAGATAATTCATGGCACTTTGCAGGATCCTGGTCATGTGCAGGGAGCTGCTTTGCCAGCTGCTTCTTCCGGTACTGAGCCCCCTCCGAGCCTGCTACGGGTTGCTTCTCCTTGGGCAGCATCTGCATGTATTGCCTGGCCTAAGCCGTAAGGACACAGACCAGTGTTAACGGAGAGATGCCTTGACCATCAGACAGGCGGTATTTTATAACACACATCAGAAGCAAGTTATGTAAGAAGGAAGTTGGTTTTATTCATTAGTAACAATCTTCATTATATTAATACCTTGAGGTGTTAACACATTAAAAAAAGTAGACTACATAGTTTTACTTCAGTGAAAATGAACACATTTTCTCCATGAAATTAAAACTTTTTTTTCCACTTCGTTAAAAGATTTGGGCTGCTAATGTTTACTTGTGCTAAATATACAAAAGTATAATTGAATGCAGATTTTTTAGGAAGCATATTTAGCTGTTTAGAAGGGCCTTTGGATCAGCAACATTTTCATCACTATTTAAAAATGATATTATCATATGATTCACTTTAAGGACTTAACTAACCTTCTTAAGAGACTTCTAAATGTCTCATCTAGTTGTTATAATAGGGGAAGGAGGTTGACAGAAATTTGCATTTTTTTCTGCTTTACATAAAAAGCTTAACATTTCTAGTAGTAACATAGAAAATTCTATGAGGTATCTAATCTTACTTTTTCAAAAGACTAATAGGAGTTGGAAATCAAAGTCATGGGAATCCCAGAAAAATAACAGACTTCAGGCTGATTAGGTCACTGAATGAACTGTCCTAAATATGGAGTTCAGGAACTTTAATAAAGGACAGCCCTTCCCCTTATTATTTACCAAGGCCTGATTCTGGACGGGAGGAGCCCATTCATAGGTAACTGTATTGATGGAGACATTCTTCTTGGCAGCAACTGGGTTTGTCAGTATCATAACATTGCGTTTATACATGGGAATTCCATCTGATTTTAGCTTTGCAATCAGAGTGGTATACTTGGTGTCTTCAAAAAGTTTCCCCACTTTTCGATCCTCTTCATTGCTCAAGAGGACATCATGTTCTTCTTGGCCACACTTGCAGTTACGACATATTTTTCTATAATTTTGGAGATGAGTAGGCAATGATTAATTATATCTAATAATTATGCTCATACATTTATAGTTCATAAAACAGTTTTACACATATTCTACGTAATGGTATGCAAAGTCAAGTCTTTTGGGAGGGGAAGGATTCCAAGTAGCTATCAATAAGCTTAACCAAGAAAATAAAGAAGTATGTTTGCTTTCTAAGAATTGGAAAGTTAGGTGTTGATTAAAAAGTGAAGCTGAAGGGGGCATGTCTGAGGATAACCCCATTTGGTATTCCTCATTCTCTCAGATAAAAACAATATCACCAAAAACTATCATAGCAAGAGATTTCATATTCTATTACATGATAACATTTCATTACTCAAGGTTTCTTTTTAAAAGTAAGAGAGAGGGAGGTTGTTATAACTTTTCTGATCAAGGACTATAATCCTAGATTTAGGTTTAGCTTTCCCCATTTCTTTTCCTGTCCCTTTTCCAATTTTTCCTTTCCCATTTCCCTTTTCCTTTCCCTCCCCCTTCTATTTCTCCAAACACTTAGTGGCTTATCATGTGCTCCCTTATGTAAAAAGATGGACAAATGAAAGTCTCTGCCCTTCTTACAGCTGAAGGACACCACCCCCATTTCCCAATATGAGTGTCTATGTGTCAAGCAATGTACTTGATAGTAAGACATAAGGGTGAAAAAACTAGGTCCTGACATTCTAGAACTTACCATCTGGTGGGCAAACATTAAACACACACCATATACATACATAACTGCATTTGTAATAGTAGAACAAGTACAAGGTACTTTGAGAAGATATAATTTTGACTTGAAACTGGTGAAGAGAGGACTCCATTAAGAACATTATTCCATAAGAAAGTGACATTTAGGTTGAGATCTAAAGGATGCATAAGACAGGTGTGAATTGTCTGCATTGTGTGTGTATGTATTCGAAAACAGATAAAGAAAGGCAAAAAGCTTCCATATATTGTGGGCAGAAAGAGGATTTGTGGTGATATTGAATGAGGAAAGAGATTGTGCCCTCAGGTTGCATGATCAGAGAAGGCAGGAATGACTTTAGTGAGGTCAATAAATGGGCAGTTGACAAAGTTGGAGAGGTCGACAGGTATGAGATCATGTAGGGAACTTGTAGGACGCATTAGGAACTTGGCTTTCATTATAAGAACAATCAGGAGGCACTGTAGGCTTTTAAGTAATGAAATAATATGATTATATGATCACTGTCAAAAATTGTAATGCCTGCCATGTAGAGAATGGACTGGGGTAGAAAGCTCCCTGTTTTCATTGGCATATGGTTCTGAGCAATGGGTTCTACTGCCATGTCACGGGTGAAATATACATCTTG
Organism: Smutsia gigantea; assembly: GCA_032199065.1. Classification (NCBI taxonomy): domain Eukaryota; kingdom Metazoa; phylum Chordata; class Mammalia; order Pholidota; family Manidae; genus Smutsia; species Smutsia gigantea. The sequence continues at coordinate 552,041 of JAVSCE010004756.1, read as the reverse complement.
GCTGGTTGTCATTGTGGTCCAGGTGAGACTTATTACAGCTTGGACTGGAGCATTTGACAGTAGAGATAAAAAAGAAGGGAACAGATTTAAGATTTCCTTGAATGTAAAACTCATGAAACTTCATGGTTTATCTGATGCAGTGATGGTGAGGGGAAGGCCCAGTTTGTCAAAAATGAACTCAGGTTTCTGGGGTGAGTTGGTAGAAGGAATGTAATTTACTGAGATAGTAAATGCAAAAGTACAACAGATCTGAGGAATGGGGGGGAAAGGTTGATGACAGATCTCCAAAACTAAGCTATTAATAAGTTTAAAATCCCTGTGAGACAGGGTAAAGACATCAAGTAAACTGTAGGAGATACACAGATCTAGTGTTAAAAACTGTAGCCTGGAAGAAAATACAAATTTGGGAGTCAGAGAATGACACATACGCATATAAGTTGAACAGAGCACTTTCCCCCCCCTGGGGCCAGAGAAGAGGGAAAAGGAGTCTGGCAGAGGAGCAAAAGAGAAAGGTGACAAGGGAAAACAGAGAAGTAGAGAGACTTTGTGGTGTTAAAAACATAAGGTAGAACTAAAATTCAGGGCAACAATAGCATATATATCAGAGAGGAATCTGAGAGTTAAAAAAAAATTCTAACTGCTTTACACTGTTCAGGAAGATATAGATTAACATTAGATGTTGTTAAGTATGCATGTTAAAATATCTAGATAACTAAAGAAAAACATATGGCATATGATTTCTAAACTAACAGAAAATGGAATAAAAATATAAAAGTGCAATTAGTTAAATAGAAGATAATAAGAGAGGAGAAAAAAGAAACTTAGGAAATTAGGACATGTAAAAAAACACAAAGAAAGATGGTTGGTATAATCCAAATATATCAATAGTCACAATAAAGGGACTCGATTCTCCAATTACAAGACAAAGCCTTTCTGACTCAATAACTCAACAAAATCAAACTGTATGATATTTTTAAGGCACACTTAAAATTTTAGGACACAGAGAAGATGAAAGTATAAGGATACAAAAAGATAAACCAGGCAAATACTAGAAAAAAATAAGTTAGATCCCTATATTAAGATCATATTATTTGGATTTCAATGCTGTTTCCCTTAATCAGTATTAAAGAATCAGTCACTACACAGTGACAAAAGTTTAAAAACACCTCTATGATATAACAATTACAAACAATACAGACTACTAACTTCAAATTATATAAGCAAAAATAACAGAACTATGAGAAATAAATGGGCAAACCCATCATTATAGTGCCACTAAAAAAATTAGAAATAAAAACTTGAATAACACAGCAAGCTTACTCTAACAGACACATAAAGAGTATCATATCCAGTGACTGGAGAACACACATTTGTTTTTATGAGCACTTGAAACATTTTGAAAAACTGAACACATAACTATGCCACAGAGCACATCTCAAGAAATGCCCAAGGACCAATCATCAACCACATTATCTGAATAGAATGCAATTATGTTAGAAATGAACAGAAAAAAAGTAACTAAAAAGTACTCTTTTAAAACAGTCTCCTAAACAATTCAATGTTGAAAGAAACAATCAAAGTAAAATTTAAAGCAAAAACATCTTAGGGAAAAAAGAAAACAAAACCATTACTTCTCAAAACTTGTAGAACACAACTAAAGGGATACTTAGGAGGAAATTTATAGCTTAATTGCTCAAATTTAAAGAAAAATTAATAAGCTAAGTGTTAACTCAGAAAATTAGGAAAAATGCAGAATAAGCCTAAAGTACAAGGAAGGAAAACAAAGAAAATAACAGAAACTAATAAAGCAAATGTTTGCTTCTTGTTAGATGCAGAAAAAAGCATTCAATACATTTTAACATCTCTATTACATTTTGTTTAATAATTTTAGCTATAGAAGGGAACTAGACAAGATTTTAGATAGGATTTTTGGGAAAAAACCCACAAACACTCAGCATACATCACACCCAGTGCATTCATTTTAGGATCTGAAGCCAGGAAGCAAATTTGCGATCACAAATATAACTTCATTAATATTGTACTGTGTGGATACTAATCAGACCTATAGGAAAAATCAAAGAAATATAAGTTATAAGGATTCATCAGAAAGGAAGAAACTAAACTGTTGTTAATCACAGATGTTATGATTAATCATATAAAAATGTACTAGCAACATAAGTTTAATAAGTTTTCTGGATTAAAAATTAATATAAATAAGTTTAATACATTTTCTGGATTTAAAATTAATATAAATTATTGGATTTCTTTATATCAGAAAATTAGGAAAAAAATAACTAAAAACTCTTAAATGAATCTCTTTGCCAAATAACAAATAATTAAATAATTATAGATTTTTGTGTTCTGTTTTCTTAAGGCCGATATGCAAACTGAAAATACTGGATCTGACATACAGTCTCACGATGAGATTGAGCGAGACAGAGAGTCAGAGATCATGGGGGGGGGGGAGGCAGGCTACTTTCCTTGTGCACACACTGGTCAGGAATTTTTATTTGGTAAGAATTTGCTTACGAGTTTGCATATTTCCAGTTCAGCTATAAAAGACTCTTATATCTGGTTATCTCGTACTCCCATCTAGTGGGAAAAAACACATTATTCTACTACAGTATGTTCTTCACTCTTGTTCTTTGGTTAACAAAAACAATATAATTATTCATAAAACTATCACATCGCTTTGGGATCAAGTTTAAAATCATACCTTCCTAAGGGGAAAGAGGTGGGGGTGGGAATTTAGTCCTTAATATATGATGAATAGACCTTAATAAATGATGGCTGTGAACTATGGCATGCATCCTAATAATTAGCAAAGTGACTGACTAAAGAAGGCAGTAATAATGTTATGAGGATATATGATAAAATACTGAGTTTCCTTTGGAAATGTTTATTATCCAGCTCTATACCAGTACTACATGTACACCATAAAACATGAGTTAGATTTTAGAATTTGAAAGACAAATAGTAAAAGGCTAATGAAATCTGCTGGTTTCTAAAGCATGAACTATGACAAGCTATAGCATGGTTAAATAAATTATATTTACTACAAAAGTGTTATATATAAAAAGGTATATTAGTCAATGATATAAAAACTATATACTTTTTTATTATTTGTCTTGGCTACTCTTAGAAGGTTTACATTCTGAGAAAATTTATTTTCTCTATCCACCCCTTCACCTACCCAACAAACCTGTACTAAGCAAGTAAAATCAGGCTAAAAAATACACTAATAGCAGCAGTGATGAGGCAAAAAGCAGCTAAAGAAGTCATTATTAGTTTTCTAAATTGGGAAAACCTATGACTGATTTACGATTGTTTTTAAAATCACAAATACAAGCCTCATTTGCATCCTCACTCCAGTGGGGTAACCTGCGGTTGACAGAGCACTTGGCAGAAATGTGAATCACAAAGGGTGGGATGGGATGTTTCTTTCAGTTAGAGTTATCTTTGCTAAAGCAGCTGGAATGACCACATCCCTTCCCCAACCCCTTACACTAGATAGAGCTCCATTTCTACAATAAAAAGGGACAGCTACAAACCTGTAAAATGTGGGTGAGGTGCCAAGAGCTATCCATTGTGGAAATCTGCTATTTACCACTTCTCTAGTTTTTAAAAATTGTTTTAAATCTTTTTCTTGGGGTTTCAATCTACAGTTTTATATTTGAATTTACCATATTTTAAATGGGAAAATTTTATTTTTAGAAATATCTTCTAAGAACTTTAAAAGTCATTTGGGAGATATCCAATAAATTTATTAAGAGAAAAAATTCTGTTAAGCAATTAGAGAAGAGAAGAACACTATTTTGTTAACCAAGACAAGGCATGAGAATGAGTAGGACATCTAGCATATATTTAATTTCAGCCTAAAATAACTCAGATTCCATTCTTAAGAAGAACTTTTAAAAATAGGCTTCATGTCAACTAAAATACAACAAAAATGGTATTGGGTGAGCACAGTACCCATGTGCTAGAGGCTATGACTATAAGGTTTGTATAGTATCTTTTCTCAGATGATTCACAAATTGATGATATATACATATATATATATATATAGACTTAAAGAGTTTGTGTTTCATTGATTTATTTGAGCTATCCAGTTTGACAGCAGTTTGTTTGGCCTATGTAAGTCAGTTCCCATACTTAGCACAGTTGCCAAATCTCTAAATCTTCTAAACTGCCCTAGAAAGCAATTCTCCCCAAACTCCCCATAGGATGTTAATAAAAGTGGGGTTGGGAGTGGGGTGGGGGGAGAGAGGGAGATTCAGAATTAAGTTAGTTTAAAACAGTCTTTTTTATGACCCTTTAAAAAAGATGCGAAGGTATACTGGGAAGCTCTAAGGTGTTGGGGGAAAAGGGGAATGTTTGTACTAAAAAGTTATTTGTACAAAGAAGTTTAGCACTCGTAACACATACACATGTCAGATTTGTATCTATGATAAACCAGAACTGTATACTAAAACTTTACAACTTCAGAGTTTTTGTGTTAAACCCAAAAGAGAGAGCACCAAAATTTACCAAAGGCATAGCCTCAGAAAAATACATAGATTTATAGCTTTAACCCAAAAGCAATCAAGTAACTGTCTCACATGCCCCCAAAAGAGAAATTATTTTAATATCCCTATTTGTAAAAATTACTATTTTTCCAAGGCAAGTAGTAGCAACTGGAGTGCTTTGTCATGCTGCCAGCATTCATGATGATTTAAAGGTATGGTCACGACACTGCTACAAACCATATTTTAAAAGAGTTGGAAGCTGCTCTTTTATAACAGGGATATACATATATGGACTTAAGTGTGGGCCTCTGTTATAGAATTCAACACAAGTATTAATCCATTTATGGTGGGGAATTTTTAGTTTTCAGCCAGCTCTTCACCAACCAGGAACTCTCTGAGTAGATGTATGCTGTATTCACATAATACTTTTCTTACAAAATGCAAGAGTTTTATTGGAAGAATTTATCAAAGGTAAGACAAAGAATATTACTTGTATGAGAAATGACCCATAGTTCCAATGATACTGCTATATTTTCAATATGAAATAATTGGCTATAAATTCCTCGAAATGTTGGGTTTGTGTCTTACATTTCATAAATATTTGTTTTCTCTAAATATTACTTGAAAGTGTGCCCAGAAGATAGTAGTTCTTATTTGGTAAGTATCAGGAATCCTCAAGCTTTTATTTTCGTCTGGTCTTGTAATTATTACTGCCTTGGAGAAAGGGAGAGCTCACAGCAATACCACTGTTTACAAAGACATCTGTGCCACAGAAGCCCCACACTGTAGGGAAGAAGCCTGGTACAGCCCTATGTTCATATGTTCACTGGTCTTGAAAGTGCAGACATGTGTTCCATGTCCTGCCATGTAGAAAAGGTGGTGATAAGGAAGGTTTTGACAAGCTTTGGGCCCAAATTCCAGCTCTGCTGTCTATAAGGCATGCCTTTAGTAAGTTGTTCAACTTTCCTAAGTTTTTTACTTCTCATACATAAAATGGGAATACTACCACTTATCTCAAAGGGTATTTCAAGGATTAGGTACAGTTCAATACATAAAGTGCTGGGATAAGCAGGATTTTAAGTTGGTCCCTATTACCTATGCCCCCTGGTATTACTCCCATTATTATGTTACTTTATATGGCAAAAGGGAGGTTACCCCAGTGGGCCTAATCTAAGCACATGAGCCCTTATGAAACAGTAGCTTCTCTCTGGCTTAGAGCAAAAGAAGTTGGAGACATCTGAGGTGCAGAAAGGATTCTAAGCACTGTTCTTGGTTTTAAAGATAGAGGTGGTCATGTGCTAAGGAATATGAGTGGCTTCTAGAAACTGAAAGCAGCCCCTGACTGACAGCCAGCAAGGAAACAGGGACCTCAGGCCTATAACCACAAGGAAATGAATCCTACCAGCGTCAGGAATGAACCTGGAGAGCAGATTCTCTTCCCAGAGTTTCCAGATTAGAGCCCAACTTGGCCAACCCAATTTTAGCCCTTTGAGACCTTAAGCAGAGAATCTAGCTAAACCAGCCCAGACTTCTGACTTAAAGCATAAATCGATGTTGAGTTAGTTACTAAATAGGTATTGTTTCAACCTAAATTTGTAGTAATTTTTTTATGGAGCAACAGAAAATCATTACAAGTGCTTACTGGTATGCAATGCACAGGAAACACTCATAAATTATATTTCTTATTAAGAACTAATAGGCTCAGACAAGTGATCTGAACTTCCTTGGGTTCTTTCATCTGAGGTTTGGCTAGCTGAGTTATGATTTCCACTCTAAATTTCCCTAAGTCTAAAAATTCATTTGTAGCCTTTTACTACTGTTGCGACACACCTCGAACAGGGAGTCATGCCTGCTGGGTCTCTTCCACTCATTCTGCCAATCGATTCTGCACCCGCCTGCACAGAGCCCTGTGCTGTGCCCAGAGGCTGGCCCCTAAGGACGGCAGCAGTGGACTACTTGTCCCCAGCAACCAAAGGCACAACAGGATAGCTGCGTGATGACTAGTGAGGTCTGAGTATTTATTTCCTGGCTTCTGCAAATGTACTAGGTGCTAAGGGAGAGAGTGATCCTAGTTGGGAGACTGTAGAAGCAGGTGAAAAGGGTGCTATGGACTGAATCGTGCCCCCAACTTCATATGCTGAAGCCCTGATCCCCAGTGTGACTCTCTTTGGAGAAAGAGCTCTTAGGAGGTAAAGTTAAATGAGGTCCCAAGGGTGGAGACACACTCTGACAGGATTGGTGGGTGGCTTTGTAAGAGGAGGAAGAGAGAGAGCCCTTTCTCTCTCCATGTGCACACACAGAAAGAGGACATGTGAGGACACAGGGAGAAGGTGGCTGTCTGCCAGCCAGGAAGAGGTTCCTTACCAGAACCAACCATGCTGGTACCCTGACTGTGGACTTCTTGGGTTTCCAGATTTCAGAACTGTAACACAATAAATTTCCATTGTTTAGGCTACTCAGTCTGGTATTTTGCTACGGAAGCCTGAGCAGATTAATACAGGGAGCAAGGGAGACTTCTCAGAGGTAGTACTTGAGCTGCGAATTGAAGAATAGGAAGGACTTTTTTGTTTCCTGGTGGTGAGAAGGTCTTTCCAGGCAAAGGAAAACATGCAGCCAGACACAGCACATATCCAAGCAGTTTCAGTACAGGGTGCTTGGAGGGGAAATGGGAGAGGTGCCTGGAAAAGCAAGCAGAGGCTGTCAAAGGCCAAAGACTTGCCTAAAGGATGAGTCCTATAGGAAATCACTGAAGGTTCTGAAGCTACTGGGAAGTACTTAACAATGGGCCACACTGGTAAGAAGTGGAGAATAATTTAGCTCTGATTTTCACAAAGTGTCCCACGATGCCCTGAGGGTTCTAGAAGTCAGGGGTCATTATGGAGGCTTCTTAACAGTCACTTAGGAGGAGGCCAAGTGGGCTGGCTCCTGAGACCCCAGGTCCACTTCAATCCCAGAGCAGTCCCGTGGCCCTAGGCCAGACCTAGAATCTTTGTTATACTCAAGACAGCCAGCCTAGGATATTTAACTTCAAAGACTATACTGAAAGTGGCTTTTCAGGAGGTTCAAGGCATCTGCCCTCAAACCTTTCCGTTGTGGTGAAAAAGTCAGGGAATAATCAATAATTCTGAGAGAGAAATGTATCTGGACTCACGCCCAGAAGAAGACAGAACTACTAAGTAATACCATCTGGATGGGCTGAATAAACCCAAACTAGATTGGAGGTGGTGGCAAAGCTCTAGTGTTCTACGGCTCTTAGCAGATTCTCAGACTATACCCGGATAGGTAAATGACTCTGTGTGGAAAAATTAAAATAAAAAAGTGGTTTTCATGCCACAGAGATCTGCTATTTTCTGACATTTTTATCTAAAAATATCAGATTACAGTGATCTGCAACAGAAAAATAATATAGGGAAAACAAGAATTACTATAATCTAACCTGCTTCGTTGACAAGATGCTATCACTTAGGAATGAGCTTTCAAAAATCTCATTAGCAGTTTTGGCAACAGAATAAGTCCAACTAAAAGAATACTATCTTAAGATTGTAAATATTGCCCAGCAGAGGGCAGTGTAGCTCCCTACAAAGCCCACTGTGAGCACAGAGGAAGTGGGTACCCATTAGGACCTGAAACACTGTCATCTATGACAACTGTTCTGTGTCTGGTGACTTTGCCTTTCTAAAACATGACAGATATACTGCCTGACTGCTATGTCCCTTGAAAAGGTAATACAAGGAAGAGATATTAAAGTCTTGTAATTTAAAACCTCCCTGGAAATTTCTGGCTCCTTACAAAGAAAGAAGTGCATTGTCACTTCCCAGAGGGCTGCAGCTCCTGTTGCCTTCACTATTTAAAATAACTGTGTTTGTTTCCTAAAACTTAATAAACTAGCTTTTAAAAGAGCCTAATATCCCAAATTTTGTCTACATTCTCCTTTAACATTGTACACAGTGCCCACAGCCCATGAAATGTTTTATTCTAGAGTTTCCTATGGAAATACAACGTATGGAAGTGGTTCTCAGTGAGACTCACTCTTACAAGGCAGCTGCCATTCTAATAACTATAGTTGATCATTTCAGTTTTTTTTCTTCTAACAATAACATGCTGATTCAAACTTTGAGCAGACTTAGAAACTACCATTAGGGTCTTGACAGCCACTGATGAATGACATTTATGTTCCTCATCAGAATAGGTTCAAAATACTGATTATAGATTTATATGGCATACATTACTACTTTTAAAAAAACATGTAAATGAGATCCATACAAAATTCACATGTTTGATCCACTAACATTTGGCCTCCACATGTAGTTCCTTGATTCAAACCAAGACAATGGCAATGCATTATTTTTTTTAACTGAAATATTTCCAAGTTTTTCAGCAGTAAATTACTGAATTAGCTGAAAATTTTGAAGAGACTTACATTCAAATCCATTTCATGATAACTACCACATGAATGCTCATTTCATCATATTTACTGTTTATCCCAAATATATAAATGACACATGCAAAATTACCAATTTTTAAGAAAAGAATAATAAGTTAATACACAGTCCTGGAAGATGATGACAGACTTATTTCCTATTCAGAAAAGAGACATATTCAGTATTCTAGACTCAGAGGAAATCTGAAGGACAGCTAATAAATAAAATAATTCTAAATATACTTACTATGGCCCAATTAGCTCAGTCAAATTTAATGATAGGAAGACAGAATATAGATTTTTGTATTTATTTCTTACAAAAGAATGCAACAGATCTACAACTTGGCAACCATGCTGGAGAACTTTAGGAGATTTCCATGTCTGAAGAAGTGGGGCCAAAGAGAAAAAATTGCTAATGTGGTTGTAGCTTTAAAATCATTACCTCCAGAAGTGTAGTTCAAACCCTTCACATTTTTCTTTGCATTTTAAACAGGGGGCTCCAAATCCTTGCTCATGACCTAAGCCCATCTGTTGAAGAAAAAATAACATGGATCTATTATTACATCTTTTAAAAATCTAAAAAATCCAATAAATTGCACTTTTAATTCCACTTACCATTCCTTTTGATATAACTTTCGAATCTTTTATGCGTATCACGTTGTTTAGTCAATGATGGCACCCAGGTATGTATAAGCCAACTTCAAGTACATACACAAAATACTTTGTATTCTTATTGCTTTTTTCATGAAAAGAAAAGCACCAGAATACTATATAGAAGACTACAAATAGTGCAAGTCACAAGAAGTCATGAATTTATCTCTTTGGCCACTACAGGCCTTGTATACAATAGGTACAGGGAGCAGTCAGAGAGCCATAGCTTGAAAAGCAAGCCGGGCTCCAAATCACATATTTTACAGTAAACAAGGAATATATAAAAGATTTTAGTGATTATGTTTAAAATAATATTAATTTTTTGATAAACATAGTAATAGCAACAAAAATATATTAAATACCAGAAAATAGAGGTAAGCCCTTATCTCACCAAAATCTTACAGAATCTTAAAAATGCTTATAAAGTAGGCAATATTCTTTTCCATTTTAGAGATGACAACAGAAATTCAGAGAGGTTACAGAACTTAAGATCAAAGTGTTAATAAACAGTAGAGAAGAGGTCTGAGTCCCAGTCTGTCTGACTCTGAGGCCTGTGAGTTACGCTGTGGTGGGGATGAACATGAAGGACTATTGCCCTTATTACAGCAAACCATTTTTTTCTTTATCATATTAAACAGTAATGCTTGGGAACTTACTGAGATACAATAAGCAGATGAAGGAAGGTCACAAGAAGGCATTGTAAGCTTTTTCATTCAGCTATTGATATTGGAGTAAAAAAAGATCAACCGGTTTTGTATCAGTTTATCAGCATATCACCAGTGACCAGATTATTCTGTACTTAAATATCACATCAGTGACTGCTGACAAATTCATTACTGCCCAGTGCCTGGAGTAAGAGTTCAAGCCAGATAAGTAATAGTTTTTCTTCAATGGCACCTTTTGTAACTTTACCAAGTTGTGTTTGTCACTATGAAATCAAAACCACACTGTAAGTTCTGGGAAAATGGCAGTGTGAGCAGGGCGGCGGAAATCTCCTCCCAAACCCATATATATCTAAGAAAATACAGCAAATACAACTATTCCTAAAAAAGACACCAGAATACACAGGACAACGCACAGCCTGCATCTGCACCTGAGACAACTCGGCACCCCGCAAGACAGGTAAGATACGGAGCCGTGTCCCGGCGGGACCCGAACACTCTCCCATCCCAGCGCACCGGCGAGAGGAGACGATTCAGAACCGGGAGGGAGTGGAAGTACACCCCGCGAAATAACCAGCCCTGGTGATCTGCATGGGGGGAGCGCTGACACACATTGCATGGTGTAGCGGAGATTTGAGAGGCAGAAGGTGCAGGTTTTGAGCTGGGAATGCGCCCGGGTCCATGCAGCCAGCTCCCAGGATAAAAGAAAAGCGCGTGCTTTTTCCAGGATCTTACAATCGTCCCAGCACGTTCAGCCCAGCAGGCTGGGAGTCCTGAGGAATTTTGGACCCCTGGCCTGGCGACTGGGGAAAAGTAGCCACACTGAAACTTTGCACGGAGAACAATAGCCTCCCATTCATTCCTGCCCCGGCCAGAGCTGCAAACGGCCCAGCAGAACAGTGCGGCCATGGCTATGGAATAGTGGAGAAACAGCACCACCTACAGCATCATACAGAATCTACTCCCGGTGGGCTTATTTTTTTCCCCCCCTTTTTTCTTTTTTTTCTCTTTTCTTTCTCTTCCTATTCTTTTTTTTCTTAAGTCTTAAAGAGCCCAGCTGACATATGTGGCACCTGCCAGCAACCACTTCTATCGCCATGAAAAGACACAGGAATATGGTACAGACAAAGCTCACCCAGACAACACCAGAGAGGGAGCCTGAAGGGATGGAAATGCATAATCTTCCTGAAAAAGAATTCAGAATACAAGTCATAACCATGCTGATGGATATACAGAGAAATGTGCAAGAGCTGAGGGAGGAAGTGAGGGAAGTCAGGAAAGAAAATGCAGAAATGAGACAAGCCATCAATGGGCTTAGCAGCAGACTGGACGACATGCAAGAGACTGTTAATGCAATAGAAATCAGAGAACAGGAATACAGAGCAGCTGAGGCAGAGAGAGATAAAAGGATCTCTAGGAATGAAAGAATATTAAGAGAACTTCCTGACCAATCAAAACGGAACAATATTCGCATTATAGGAGTACCAGAGGAAGAAGAGAGAGAAAAAGGGATAGAAAGTATCTTTGAGGAATTAATTGCTGAAAACTTCCCCATGTTGGGGAAGGAAACAGTCTCGCAGTCGACGGAAGCCCACAGATCTACCAACACAAGGGACCCAAGGAAGACAACACCAAGACACATAATAATTAAAATGGCAAAGATCAAAGCTAAAGACAGAGTATTAAAGGCAGCTAGGGAGAGAAAAAAGATCACCTACAAAGAAAAACTGATCAGACAATCATCAGACTTCTCAACAGAAACCCTACAAGCCAGAAGAGAATGGCATGATATATTTAATGTAATGAAACAGAAGGGCCACAAACCAAGAATATTGTATCCAGCACAATTATCATTTAAATATGATGGAGGGATTAAACAATTTCCAGACAAGCGAAAGCTGAGATAATTTGCCTCCCATAAACCACCTCTACAGGACATCTTAAAGGAACTGCTCTAGAGGGAAGTACTCCTAAGGCTAAAAAGATGTCACCAGAGAAAATAAAATCATAGCAAAGAAAGCAGACCATCCAAATACTAAATAAAGGCAAAGAATAAAACACCTAGCATATAAAGAATGGAGGAGGAAGAATAAGAAGGGGGAGAAATAAAGAGTCATCAGACTGTGTTTATAATAGCTTAACAAGAGAGTTAAGTTAGACTGTTAGATAGTAAAGAAGCTACCCTTGAACTTTTGGTAACCATGAATCCAAAGCTGGCAATGGCAATAAGTACATATCTATCAATAATCACCCTAAATGTAAATGGACTGAATGCACCAATCAAAAGACAAAGAGTAATAGAATGGATAAAAAAGAAAGACCCCCCCCATATGCTCCTTACAAGAGACTCATCTTAAACCCAAAAATATACACAGACTAAAAGTGAAGGGATGGAAAAGATATTTCATGCAAACAAGGAGAAAAAAGCACGTGTTGCAGGACTTCTATCAGACAAAATAGACTTCAAAACGAAGAAAGTCGCAAGAGATAAAGAAGGACATTACATAATGATAAAGGGGTCAATCCAGCAAGAGGATATAACCATTATAAATATGTATGCACCCAACACAGGAGCACCGGCATATGTGAAACAAATACTAACAGAATTAAAGGAGGAAATAGACAGCAATGCATTCATTTTAGGTGACTTCAACACACCACTCACTCCAAAGGACAGATCAACCAGACAGAAAATAAGAAAAGACACAGAGGCACTGAATAACACACTAGAACAGATGGACCTAACAGATATCTACAGAACTCTACACCTAAAAGCAACAGGATACACATTCTTCTCAAGTGCACATGGAACATTTTCCAGAATAGACCACATACTAGGCCACAAAAAGAACCTCAGTAAATTCAAAAATATTGAAATCTACCAACCAACTTCTCACATCACAAAGGTATAAACCTAGAAATAAATTTTAGAAAGAAATCAAAAAGGCTCACAAATACATGGAGACTTAACAACATTCTCCTAATTAATCAACGGGTTAATGACCAAATCAAAACAGAAATCAAAGAATATATGGAAACTAATGACAACAACAACACAAAGCCACAACTTCTGTGGGACACAGCAAAGGCAGTTCTTAGAGGAAAGTATATTGCAATCCAGGCCTATTTAAAGAAGGAAGAACATTCCCAAATGAATAGTCTAAAGACACAATTACTGAAATTGGAAAACGAAGAACAAATGAGACCCAAAGTCACCAGAAGAGGGACATAATAAAGATCAGAGAATAAATAAATAAAATTGAGAAGACTAAAACAAAAGAAAAAATCAATGAAACCTAGAACTAGTTCTTTGAAAAAATAAACAAAATAGATAAACCCCTAGCCAGACTCATTAAGAGAAAAAGAGAATCTACACACATAAACAGAATCAGAAATGAGAAAGGAAAAATAATGACAGACCCCACAGAAATACAAAGAATTATAAGAGAATATTATGAGAATCTATATGCTAACAAGCTGGAAAACCTAGAAGAAATGGACTTCTTAGAAAAATACAACCTCCCAAAACTGGCCAAACAAGAAACAGAAAAACTAAACAGACCAATCACCAGCAACGAAATTGAAGCAGTAATCAAAAAACTACCCAAGAACAAAACGCCCAGACCAGATGGATTCACCTCTGAATTCTTCCAGACGTATAGAGAAGAAATAACACCCATTCTCCTTAAAGTTTTCCAAAAAATAGAAGAGGAGGGAATACTTCCAAACTCATTCTATGAAGCCAGCATCACTCTAATACCAAAACCTGACAAAGACCTCACCAAAAACGAAAATTACAGACCAATATCCCTGATGAACGTAGATGCAAAAATACTCAACAAAATATTAGCAAACCGAATTCAAAAATACATCAAGAGGATCATACAACATGATCAAGTGGGATTCACCCCAGGGATGCAAGGATGGTACAACATTCAAAAAGCCATCAACATCATCCACCACATCAACAAAAAGAAGAAAAAAACCACATGATCATCTCCATAGATGCTGAAAAAGCATTTGACAAAATTCAGCATCCATTCCTGATTAAAACTCTCAACAAAATGGGTATAGACGGCAAGTACCTCAACATCATAAAGGCCATATATGACAAACCCACAGCTAACATCATACTTAACAGTGAGAAGCTGGAAGCTTTTCATCTAAGATCGGGAACAAGGCAGGGATGCCCACTCTCTCCACTGTTATTAAACATAGTACTGGAGGTCCTAGCCACGGCAATCAGACAAAACAAAGAAATACAAGGCATCCAGATTGGTAAAGAAGACGTCAAATTGTCACTATTTGCAGATGACATGATATTGTACATTAAAAACCCTAAAGACTCCACTCCAAAACTACTAGAACTAATATCTGAATTCAGCAAAGTTGAAGGATACAAAATTAACACACAGAAATCTGTTGCTTTCCTATACACTAACAATGAACTAACAGAAAGAGAAGTCAGAAAAACAATTCCATTCACAATTGCATCAAAAAGAATAAAATACGTAGGAATAAACCCAACGAAGGAAGTGAAAGAACTATACTCTGAAAACTACAAGACACTCCTAAGAGAAATTAAAGAGGACACTAACAAATGGAAATCCATCCCATGCTCTTGGCTATGAAGAATAAATATTGTCAAAATGGCTATAATACCTAAAGCAATCTATAGATTCAATGCAATCCCTATCAAAATACCAACAGCTTTCTTCAATGAACTGGAAAAAATTATTCTAAAATTCATATGGAACCACAAAAGACCCCAAATAGCCAAAGCAATCCTGAGAAGGAGGAATAAAACAGGGGGAATTACACTCCCTGACTTCAAGCTCTACTACAAAGCCACAGTAATCAAGACAATTTGGTATTGGCACAAAAACAGACCCACAGACCAGTGGAACAGAATAGAAAATCCAAACATTAACCCAAACATATACAATCAATTAATATTTGATAAAAGTGCCTTGGATATACAATGGGGAGATGACAGCCTCTTCAGCAGATGGTGTTGGAAAAACTGGACAGCTACATGTAAGAGAATGAACCTGGACTACTGTCTAACCCCATACACAAAAGTAAACTCAAAATGAATCAAAGACCTGAATGTAAGTCATGAAACCATAAAACTCTTAGAAAAAAACATAGGCGAAAATTTCTTGGACATAAACATGAGTGACTTCTTCATGAATATATCTCCCTGAGTTAGGGAAACAAAAGCAAAAATGAACAAGTGGGACTATATCAAGCTGAAAAGCTTCTGTACAGCAAAGGACACCATCAGTAGAACAAAAAGACATCCTACAGTATGGGAGAATATATTCATAAATGATGTATCCGATAAGGGGTTGACATCCAAAATATATAAAGAACTCACGCATCTCAACAAACATAAAGTAAATAATCCAATTAAGAAATGGGCAGAGGACATGAATAGACACTTCTCCAAAGAAGAAACTCAGATGGCCAACAGGCACATGAAAAGATGCTCTACATCACTAAGCATCAGAGAAATGCAGATTAAAACCACAATGAGATATCACCTCACACCAGTAAGGATGGCCAATATCCAAAAGACAAACAACAACAAATGTTGGCGAGGATGTGGAGAAAAGGGAACCCTCCTACACTGCTGGTGGGACTGCAAATTAGTTCAACCATTGTGGAAAGCAGTATGGAGGTTCCTCAAAAAACTCAAAATAGAAATACCATTTGACCCAGGAATCCCAGTCCTAGGAATTTACCCTAAGAATGCAGCAGCACAGTTTGAAAAAGACAGATGCACCCCTATGTTTATTGCAGCACTATTTACAATAGCCAAGAAATGGAAGCAACCTAAGTGTCCATCAGTAGATGAATGGATAAAGAAGATATGTACATATACACAATGGAATACTATTCAGCCATAAGAAGAAAACAAATCCTACCATTTGCAACAACATGGATGGAGCTAGAGAGTATTATGTTCAATGGAATAAGCCAAGCTGAAAAAGACAAGTATCAAGTGATTTCACTCATATGTGGAGTATAAGAACAAAGAAAAAAAAAACTGAAGGAATAAAACAGCAGCAGACTCACAGAACCCAAGAACAGACTAATAGTTACCAAAGGTAAAGGGACTGGGGAGGATGGGTGGGAAGGGATGGATAAGGGGGAAAAAGGGGCATTACGATTAGCAGATGTAATGTTGGGGGGGGCATGGGGAGGGCTGTACAACTCAGAGAAGACAAGTAGTGACTCTATAGCATCTCACTACACTGATGGACAGTGACTCTAATGGGGTTGGTGGGGGGACCTGATGAAGGGGGTAGTTTAGTCACCATAATATTGCACATGTAATTGTAGATTAATGATACTAAAATAAATTATTAAAAACAAAACCGCACTGTACAGACTGCAGGCGGCCTAGGGGCAGATGCGCCAGCTGCATCCCCATCCTCGGTGTCGCCGGGCACAGTGTGTGGGCGGCCGGAGGGCGGCAGGCGGAGTGCCAGGCCGGCCATGGCCACCACCAGCACCGCAGGCTCCAACCTGCTGCAGCCCCTCAGCAACACCGTGCAGCTGCCCATTGACCAGGTCAACTTTGTAGTGTGCCAACTCTTTGCCTTGCTAGCAGCCATTTGGTTTCGAACTTACCTACGTTCAAGCAAAACTAGCTCTTTTATAAGACATGTTGTTGCCACCCTTTTGGGCCTTGATCTTGTACTTTTTTACTTCGGATAGTATGCCTTACATTTTCTTGTACAAAGTGGAATTTCCTACTGTATCATGATCGTAATAGGAGTATAAAGCATGCACAAATATTGTTTTGTGTTTGCTTTGGGATACCTCACAGTGTGCCAAATTACTAGCGTCTATATCTTTGATTATGGACAATATTCTGCTGATTTTTCAGGCCCAATGATGATAATTACCCAGAAGATCACTAGTTTGGCTTATGAAATTCATGATGGAATGTTTCGAAAGGATGAAGAACTGACTCCATCACAGAGAGGTTTAGCTGTAAGGCGCATGCCGAGCCTACTGGAGTATTTAAGTTACAACTGTAACTTCATGGGTATCCTGGCAGGCCCACTCTGCTCTTACAAGGACTACATTACTTTCATTGAAGGCAGATTATATCATATGACACAATCAGGTGAAAATGGAAAAGAAGAAATACAGTATGAAAGAACAGAGCCATCTCCAAGTATGGCAGTCACTCAGAAGCTCAGTCTGTGGACTTTCCTTATTATTCCACTTGACCATCTCTAAAACATTACCTGTAGAGTATAACATTGATGAGCATTTTCAAGCTACAGCTTCCTGGCCGACCAAGATTATCTTCCTGTATGTCTCTCTCTTAGCTGCCAGACCCAAATACTACTTTGCGTGGACATTAGCTGATGCTATTAATAACGCTGCAGGCTTTGGCTTCAGAGGATATGACAAAAATGGAGCAGCTCGTTGGGACCTGATTTCCAATTTGAGAATTCAGCAAATAGAGATGTCAACAAGTTTCAAGATGTTTCTTGATAATTGGAATATTCAGACAGCTCTTTGGCTCAAAAGCGTGTGTTACGAGCAAGCCTCCTTGAGCCCAACCATCCAGACATTCATTCTGTCAGCCATTTGGCATGGGGTGTACCCAGGGTACTACCTGACATTTCTGACCAGAGTAGTGATGACATTAGCAGCGGGAGTCATGAGAAATAACTTGAGACGTTATTTCATCAACCCCCCCCACCTTAAGTTATTGTATGATGTTATAACATGGATAGTAACTCAAATAGCAGTAAGTTACACAGTTGTGCCATTTATACTTCTTTCTATAAAACCATCATTCATGTTCTACAGCTCCTGGTATTACTGCCTTCACATCGTTGGTATCTTACTATTACTACTGCTGCCGGTAAAAAAAACCCAAAGAGGAAAGAATACACATGAAAATATTCAGCTGTCAAGATCCAAAAAATTTGATGAAAGAGAGAATTCTTTGGGACAGAATAATTTTTCCACAGCAAACAGTGTTTGCAATCAGAATCAAGAAATAGCTTCTAGACATTCATCATTAAAGCAATGATGGGGTAAACACACACACGCACAAAAAAAACACTGTAACCTGGTTTCTTGAAAGATCAGCCTGACCATGTCCTGAGGTTAAATGAAGCCCTTCCTTGTTTTCTGAAGAAAATTACCATGTCCTCTTACCATAACTAAGGCCACCAGACTGCTTAGGAGAATTCACATTATTACTAAATTACACCAACCCAAGCACACTCTGTAAAGGCGATAAAAAATCTGTCCATCATTAACTGAACTTCATCACCTTTGTTGTGTCTCCATTACAAATTTTCAAAAGAATTAGAATTCCCTGAATTGCATACTTTAACACTAGATGACACTTGTTTTAAAGGAATCAAACTGTTTCCTTGTCACTGATGATCACAGTTCACAGTATGGAAATAAAATGGGTTAAACAAAAGACAGAAAAGGACTATTTGAGTTTTCTGGTCTTTTGTAAGGAGTGTAATTAAAGAGTTTTCTCCACTACAATATCCAGAGTGAAATGAACAGGAAATCTAAAAAGGTGTATTCTTTTTCAAGCCATTTCTAGATTTCCATTACAGGAGAATTAACAATCCTGAATCTGCCTGGTATACAAATTTCTTCATACTGTGTTCCATGCATCTCTTGCTAAACTCTGATCTCAAATGAAAATTAAGATTACATTTTTACGATGTAATCATATAGCTTAGCTTAAATCAAATGCTTCTAAACTCTCTTGTATACAATTCACAGTAAGAAAACATTTTATCTCTTGACAGAGAACATGCACACAGACATACAAACTTACATGTGTATAAGTGCACGTAAAACCCTGAAACAAAGATTTAGTGGCTTAGATAATATCTGCAACTAAGAATGCATATGCCTCTAAATTACATGGCCACTAAAGAAATTCTTACCTGCCTTCTAATTTGAATCTTCTGGTATGACCAACACTAGCCTTAGCAAAATACTGCAAACATATTGGAACAATACCATCTCATTGTCTTATTTCTGAATGAAACTCGGAAACTCAACTCACATAGCTAGAACATCAGTGCGTCAGCAGAGATTTTATCTGAAGGCCGCAGCATAGCTCACTACTGATTGACAGTGTCAGCCTCGGGAAGTGGCGAGTTGTTTCCTTCTCACCTGCTATTTACCTTCTTAAAACAGGTAAGTTTATTTACTAGAACTATTAGAACTGGTGGTGTTCCAGAACATCTATTCTTGTATTCTTGTAAAGTGCACCACAAGTCTTAGTACTAGGTAGGCCTGGTGTAAGGGATCAGGAACTAACGTCCAGAGAGGAGATGATCCGCTCTGGTCGCCCAGCTAGCCAGCAGCAAACTAAGCTAGAACCAAGTGCCTTGCTCAGCTCCATGGTGCTGCTGGGGCAGACCTCCTCTGCAGAGTGTCTAATGGGAGCCCTTCTGTCTCCCAGGGATTACCTGGCTCATTTCTGTTTCAAAAAAAGACTGTAGGTCCCGAAGCCTCCTGCAGCACCCGTAAATGTAGATGACTTTTACAGCTTTACAAAGGGAAAATACGAACCTGTCAGGGAGGGCGGGTAAGCGCTTCTGACTGAGTGACTAGAGCTGAGAGGATAAGCAGCATCTCACTCAACACAGTGGGGAAGGAAGTACCTTCAAGGCAGGGGGCACCACATGTGCGGGCCTGTGGTGGAAGGGGAACGGGTAGAGCTGAGGATATCCTACCTAGAGCACTTGAAAGGTGAGAGCACCAGCCTTGTAGCAGGCCCAGGGGTTTTTCCCCTTTTCTTTTCCTTTCCCCAGGGAAGAAGTGTTTGGCACCATGTCTTAGGCCACCAGGTTTAACAAAGGGAAAGGCATTCCCAGACAGAGGCTGACACTGGTGAGAAGTGCTAGAGAAAAGCCAGGGAGGCAGTGGAGGGGGAAGGGATTTGGGAGCAAGAGCTCCTCTCAGGCCCTGCGAGCCAAACTCCAGAGGGGTCCCTCAGGGAGACTAGGAGACCCAACTTCCAGAAAAGCAGTCATTTGAGAAAATGGCCTGCAGCCTGCCCTGGAAAGCTCAGAAAGCTTTGCTTGAGTGTTGTCCACGCCCACTGGCAGGACTTAGAAGATCAGCTTACTCTCCGTGCAGGTTCCTTGCTGCACAGTGTGACCACTGAAGAAAATGTCCCTTCCCACTCTTCCAAACACACACACTTTCATCTTCTCCAAATGCTCAGACATAAAGAGTGAGGGGACTCTGAAAATATCACAGCGAGAGAACAAGGAAATGAAAGGGAGTAGAATGAGGTCATGGCAATATGATACACTCTCTCCTGCTATAACCCAACGAAAGCTGTTCTAATTAAAAATAAACATACAAATGAACAAACTAACAAAAACCTAGAAATAGACTCATAAATACAGAGAACAATCTGGAAGTTGCCAGAAGGGTTGGGGGCGAAGGGAGAGGTGAAATAAATGAAGGGGATCAAGAGATGCAAACTCCCAGTTACAAAATAAGTAAGTCACAGGCATACAGCATGGGGAATATAATCAGTAATATTGTAATAACTTGGTATGGTAATAGAGGGTAATCACACTTATCATGGTGAGCATTTTGTAATGTATATAAATGTCGAATCACTGTGTTGTACACCTGAAACTATTGTTATGTCAACTATACTTCAATAGATAGATATGCAAATGAAGACACCTAGTTTTCAAAACCACTGTTAGCAGCTACAACTAATTAGAGAGCATTGCTGACTGACAATGAACTTATTTTCCTAGGGGAATTTCATTAAGAGTAACTATTTTTTATAGCTATAAGGGTGTACCTATAAAACTTAAACTTCCTTGGCACCCAAGCATTGATGATCTGTAGCTTATGCCATTTCCTGGGTGGGAACTTCTTCCATATTTTTACCCTTTTATCAAGCTCTGTTAGGATAAAAACTCAAACAACTAAGAGATGTGGTTGACACATTAGTGTTTTCCGTAGTTCCAGACTGAATCACAATCTAAGAGCAATGTGTTCTCCAATCCTGTTAAATCCAGTTTATATGATAAAATTGTACAGGAGCAGACAAAGCTCTGCTGGTATGAGGCAAATCTCTTCTGCTTCTGCTCGTACCCAAATTCAGGCACCTTGGGGTCCACTGTCCTTCCCTCCACAACTCAGATGTATTATATGAAGGAAAATGCATTAATTCTATTCTGTAGCAAAATGAGTTTCAGAGCCAGAGCTGTCCAAGACAGTCTCTCAAAGGCTATTCCCAGATTTTGGGGGGCCGAGGTCACAGGAGCTGGGATTCTCAACTCTTTCCAGTCTCAGTTCAAAGGTCTGGAACCCCATCTGCCCCAAGGGCTCAGCCAATCTCTCCCCCTCCTCTGCTTTGTGTCCAGGATTCCCCAAAGTCCAGGACTCAGAACTCCTCTCACTCTATCACCTTCCCTCCCTTTACCCTCAGCACACACGGCACCATCTGGTTAGGATACTGCTTCCCTCAAGAGCCATGGTGTTGCTCTTAGACATCCAGATTTTATGGGTTAGTCTCTGCCCAGGTGTCTGGACTCAAGAATTCTTGGCAAAGGGTAAGAACAGGGAAGGTGTTATTTATTAACTTAAGGATACCCAGGGTGTGTGCAGGGCTATGTGGGAGGGTATGGGAAGGGGAAAGGGAGCCAGGAAAGTGTTAGTTAGCTCCTCAGTGAGGGCAATCTAGCTGTTTAGAAAGTGAAGTACAGATCCTTGGACTAATATCAACACCAAGATATGTGTGCTCACATGTAATAAATGTCATAAGAATTACCTATGCCAGGAATTAAGGAAATGATCGAGAATTACATGGCTAAACAGAGAACCATAAAAAATGTTGAAAGAGCACTGGAAGGGAGTCAGAAAAACTGGTCCCAGGTGTCACTGCCAAGTCCAGTGATTCCAGAAGTCATTTTTCTTCTCTGGGCCTCATCTAGATAATGAAGTAACTGAACTAGATCAACTCAAAGATAACCTTCAATTCTAAAATTTTGACTGCAAATCATGCTTCAGGTTAACTTTAGTTTGTTATTTGGCATGGTCATCTGCTCAGCATTTAAATATTAAATAGAAAATAATTATTTAAGAAAGCTAATATATAATTGGCTCTTAATAGTTTAGAATCATTTGGAGTCCAGTTTGCAAGAGCAGTTTATACAGTATACATAAGAAACAAGAAACTTAAGTTCTCAGATATAAGACACAGTTCTGCTTCATG
This sequence comes from Smutsia gigantea, assembly GCA_032199065.1. Classification (NCBI taxonomy): domain Eukaryota; kingdom Metazoa; phylum Chordata; class Mammalia; order Pholidota; family Manidae; genus Smutsia; species Smutsia gigantea. The sequence continues at coordinate 529,541 of JAVSCE010004756.1, read as the reverse complement.
TAATTACTTCAACAGCAACTGTGATAAGAGTATTCCTACAGAGTCAGCACTTGGTGCTGAAAAACACATTTTTGTAATAAGTGCACAGGTCCCAAAGCTGTCTACTTACTTCATGTAATTTTAGTAACACATTCTGGCCAGCATCAATACAAGGATATGACAGATTAATTTCTCTTCTTCAGTGTCCAAGAAAGCAGATCCTTTGGATTGACTATATTTGGAAAACCTAGAGTCAGGCTTTAGGAATATCTATCAAGGCCCTTTGAAAACAAACAGAAGTAACACTATAATATTTATTCTGATTTCACTAGTCATAGACAAATAAGACTTCTTAAATATCCTTAACTGTAGGTTAAGTTCCAGATACTGAACTTATAATCCCATGATCTGTGCCTCCAAACAGCGCGGATCCCCTGCTTATTTTAGAGTAAGAAATGGGAATGGAATCAATTTCTCCATCTTCATAATTTCAGGCAACCAGATAGGCTGGCAACATTTCAGGTGACCCTTGTGTCCCAGGGAAGGGTATTGAATGTCAGATACTTTAAAGAAAAAGGAAAGAAGGGTAGGAAACATCTGGTATTTCAAACATGGTCTGAGTTGATTTGGAGACAATTTGGATCTGGAAGATATTATGTAGTATTCAGGGTGAGATCATCTGATTCATGCTGTTTTCATAACCAATTCCCCTCTGGAGTAAAGACTCATGTGGTTACTAAACAAGCAAGTGTTACTAAGAATTCTTTAATCATCTTGGAATGAAGCTGACCAAGGTAGATTATATGAAATATACATATATTCTTTCTCTCTGTAGATGTCTGTTTACTACCTATTTTTATACTATATATATATTATATATATACACATACACACACATATGTTCATATTATAGTCTTTAAGAAGCATTTTAGATCTCAATCACTTAAATGAATATTCTGGACAAAGGAACCACATTTCTAAATAAATGATTCTTCTCAACACATGGCTTTTTTAGAAACCTGGTATAATATGTGAAGTCTCTCTCACCTGAATCAATATATTTTGATTAATCTGTGACATAAGATTTTAAATTGTTTTAGATTTTCAGTTCATTTCCTATTTCCCAGTCTCTACTAAGATTTGCAGTACCCATCCGCCTCCCCCATGAAAAAAAGGTTAGGTTACATAGGAAACCAGACTTAAATATAAAAACAGAGGTATCCATCAACTTTTATATAGTTTGCCAAGTTTTTAGGTGAGAATACAAAGAAATAACTTATTGTGATTAAGAGCTACTATTAATCATTCCTAATAAAATTGCTGTATCTTTTTCTTTGCTCATAAGAAAACTTCCCATCTCTCACATATTTATATTTGAAATACATGAGGAAGAGTGAAGAAAAAATTATCACCCCCCTCTGGTCACCTAAACTGGGGCCCAGAGGCCTCCTTATCCTTGTCTAGCCATGCTTACCATGCTCCCAACTACAGCTGAGTCTCTTCTCTAAAAACTAGTTTGTTCCCTCATCTCCACTCCATTGTTTGTCTTCAAATTTCTATCATGTCAACCTGGAACCACTTTCCTGACTGACTGCTTCCTTTGTATGACGTGATACTGCTGCTTCCAAAATTATTTTAATAAAACCTAAAAACAATAACATTCCCTTTGTTAGATGCTTTTAATGAGTTCAATGCATTTATTTCACATGTCTTCTCAAGGTAGAGAAGGCCCTTTTCAACCTGACACAGCCTTCGCTCCTGTCCCTCCCTCCCTCACATATCTCCCCCTCCAGCCATGCTGCTTTCCAGGCGAGCCTTTCCCTTTGCTGTATCGCATTCCCATTCTCCTCCATCTGGAGAAATCCTACTCTCTGTAGATCCAATTCAGTGATGCTATAATACCTTTTTTGAACTATTCTCTGCAAAGTTCTTCTGAATTCCCATCAGCCTTGGTTCAGATTCTATTGTTAAGTCCTTTTTTTTACTATACTTTGACTATTTATACATCAGTTTTCTCCATTAGACTGTGAATTCATATGTGAATTCCTGATGCCTGCCACAAAGACTGATATTTATAGAAATGCCAAAAGTTTTAATTTATTTAATACTTGTTTCAATTATCTAATGATATTTAACATAAAACTTTCCCCTCAAGGAACCCCCATTGCTTTTCTCTCTCTCTCTCTCTCTCTCTCTCACACACACACACACACACACACACACACACACACACACAGCTCTGGCAATAATATGAGTAGGGAATATTTACTGACCACTTATTTCGCAAGGGCACAGTTCTAACATTTTTACATAGATTCTGTTACTATTTACATGCATAGTACCAGGAAGAAATTATAGCAAAGAATTTTTAATTTGTCCAAGGCCAGTTGAATTTCAGAATGTGCATTCCTAACCACTAGTGCCTAAACAAAGTCAGGAACATGGAAGACATTGGGTTAGAAAATATTTAGTAAGTTACTCTTTAAAAGACAAAGAAATAGAACTTTTAACTTGAGACCGCAGGAATACAGCTTGAGAATAGAATAATCAAGGGTCTTAAGTTATCAATACCCTTCATTTAGAAACAATGAGGATGAAACTCTTCAGTGCAGACTCTAGGATTCATTTTCACATCCCTTCAGCTTTCCAGTGCATGAGGTACAAAGTCAGAGTCCTACATGAATCCATATCATAAAATCCACCATGTGCCAAGTGGACTGCCACCATTTTGTTCACACATAGTAGTAAATTACCACACAGATTATTGTGTTAGGAAAGAAAATGAAACATGTGGTCTTTCAGCCTAAGTACTTTATAATAAATTCTATTCTGGAGGTACTGGGTCAATCTTCCTGGAATATTAGTGAATTAAATAGATAACTCTCACCCAGTCAGCCCCTATGTTTCTTATGGCAGTACCAGTATTAGGTAAATAGAGAGACCGTCACCAAGGCAATTTGTCTACTTTGGTCTGAGATGTAATCAGGTTGCAGCAGATTACGTAAGACTTCTATAACCTCAATAAACATGGTAATTAATATTTTTGACAAAGATCAGAAGTAGATCCTGCTGCTTTTTTCTAGGAAACAGTAATTAATTTTAGTTTTGGTAGGAATATTGAAGCATTTCTAAATTACATTTTTTCTTAATGAGCACTGGTGGTTGTGAGGTGGAGGTAGTTGTAAAAATACTTCAACCACCATTTAAAAGATGTTACTACCTGCCAAGCACAATAAATACATCATCTCATTTAATTCTCAAGACAATGTATCAGAAAATGTTATCATCCCTATTTTATAAAGTGACTTAGATTAAGTAAATTGCCAATTAAGATCACCTAGCTAGCAAGTGGCAGAGCTGATATTTGAAGCTTGGCATTTCTAACTCCAAATCCTGAGTTCTTAACTACAAAGTCACCATCTTTTTTTCTCCAAAATGAGACTTTGAAGATGAGTAATGATATAAATGAGTATTCCTCGTCTGTAACTTCTCTAGAACAATAGATTTTGATCTGACAGACTGCCTGCTCATCACTGGCCAGAAGTTCCTCCTTCCTGGACAAAGCTGAGAGTGATTATAAGGAACCTGAATGTCTGTACAGCATCTGCATTAACATTGAAGACCCTGAGGTGCTTATTTACACACTGAAAAGGGCCCTCGAGAACGGGGTGTGAGTCAGAGAAAATCTCTAGGGTTCTGAGGCAAAACAGGTCTCTTCCAATCTTATAGCAAGAGAAAAAATGTTTTAAAAGAAACAATGAAATACAAATGAACAAATTAAATATAAAGGTTGAAAGATCTTTATTCAAAACATATAGACTTATCACTAGTACTGAAAATCATTATATAGAAGATTCCATAAAATTATGTGGTAGCAGGGGGGTAATATAATTAGGCAAAAGTGAAATAATTCTTTTCACTTTCCAAATCATTACATTTCTAGATTTATAATGGAAAACCTCTGTATTCGTTAAAAATTACCCCCAAAAAACTGAGGGGCAGAAAAGAACAAACATTTATCTTCTCACAGTTTCTGAGTCAGGCGGCTAGGAGTGACTTAACTAGGGGGGCTGGTTCGAGGGCCTCTTCCAGGGCTGCAGAGATGGGCTAGGGCTGCAGTCATCTCAAGGCTTGACTGGGCAGAGACCTACTTTTAAGCTCTCTCATACGGGTGCCTCATGACATGGCAGCTGGCTTCCCCTAGAGCAGGTGATCTTAGGAAGAGTGAGAGCACCCAAGATGTTAGCTGTGATCTTTACTCTTGGAAGGGACAGATCATCACTTCCGTCATGTTGTGTTCTTTGGCAGCAATGGACCAGGACCAGCCTGCACTCAAGGGGGTCATGGGGTATACACAAGGGTATGATGTCTAGGAGTTAGGAGTCAATGGAGGCCATATTAAAGGCTGCCTGCCACAACCACTTTTCTGCTCTGATTTCAAATCCAAAGATTAAGTGATCTGCAATAAGATAGACATATTACAAAGGGAGGGGGAATAGGGTATGCTTATCTACCACCCTTGCCTTTATATTTTTCCATTTCAAATATTTAATTTATAATAATTTAATTATGCCCCAAATGAACATGATAAAACAGAACTGTGCTCCTTCTTAATAAACACTCATATTCCCCTCAATTTGTTAGCTGTTCACTCAGACACAAACAGGGAACAATTTTCTAGAGAACAGGGTAGAATATCATTTTTTAGTTTCTAAGTCTTATTTTCTGTCCATCTCATCATACATACACACTTGTGGACACACATATGTAACACATATTCGTGTTTAGGACATAACCACAAACTAGAACACAAAATATCAGGATTAGCAAGAAATATTAAGAACTATATTTAAGAGAAACTTTTCAAAATTTGTATGTTATAGTCCTAATGAAAAAGATTAAAAATGAAAAAAGAAAAAAACACACTTCTTTCTGATATCAGAATGCAAATAAACTTGATTCAAATTAAGTAGTATTATAATCAGCAGTTCCTAACTATTTTTACAGTACTTAACTACCTATCCAAAACCTAATATGTTCTCACAGTGTTATTAGAGCCAAATAATTTAGATATTTTTTATAAAGAAAAAAATATGCACTATTTTAGGTAAGCAAATGATATAAAGAAATGTATTCTGCCTATTCAGCTTAGGCTGGTTCCTTATAAACATTTTTCAAACTACTATAAAAATTTGTATACCATTGTGTAAAGGAAGTTGAGATGTTCACCAATAAAATACCTCTTCTGTGGATTTTACTCAAAAAAGGCCTCTTCCTGAGCCTGTTACTCTGAGAAAGACAACGTGGGCTATAAAAATGTCACGACTAGCAGGCTAGGATTGCTGCTGAAGTGGCTTCTTAATTAGGTTTGGCTAAGTTCTGGCTCTGTGGAGAGACTGCAACGGCGTGTACTTTTACACACAGCCCTAAAGGCCTCTTGACTACTAGCTATAAAAGGGAATTTCAAAACCCAATTCCAAAGGCATCTGTAGGAGTCCCTTAAAAGAACTTAGATCATGACAAACAATGCTAATGTAATCTGATATTCATGCCACCAACTCCTCAACTAGGCTCTAGAGTGGAGACCACCTATAGCTGTATGCTGAGAGGCCTTTATTTAGATTCTGTATATCCACAAACTTAAAAATCACCATCATTTTCGTCAGGCCTAAGGGCTACAGTATTATTTCTTTGGGAGTAACCTATTATAACAGATGAATGAAGGTGTGGGGAGGGTGACTGTACAACTAAGTGATTTATTGCCACTAATTGCCTACGTAATCAGAGTACATGCAGGAAAGAGGACAATACAGGTGCGTTTTCACAGAGTGGAGAATGAAGGGGAAGGTTTGTGGCTCTGGCTGAGATAACCATTGGAGCGGCTGCCCAGGGGAGTAGGAGGATCCAAGGGAATTTGGAGAGTAAAGTCCAGTGGACAGAAGGCACAGAAAGCAAGGGGAGGGGAAGGTACAAAAAGACAATCTTCTCACTTTCCACTTTTGACCAGGGTTGGCACTGAGGGACATTTAGAGCAAAAACAGTCTTACAGCCAGATAGGAATCTTGGAAACTAAGGGAGAGATACAGGGAACCCTACTGCCAGATACTTTATGCTTATTTACTTATTGCCTAGCCTTTTCACACCATCTCTTACTCTGGAAAAAAATAAATGATGTTTACATGGTGTGCTATGTAAACATAAGAGACTTAACTAAGATTTCCCATCTTCTGATTTTTGATCTATTAAAGAGCGGTTTGGATTCACGTGCTTTTTGTTCTATATTTAAGCTATAGCTCAAGGACTTCCCCACTAAAAAAGGTACACAAAGACATCATTTTAGATTTGCCTAGGGTCCCAGGGAAATAGACAACTTTCTAAACATGCCTCATAATCAGGATCAAATTGCAGTTGCAGATTAATTTTTCTTTATTTTGATGGAACAAGCAAAGATATCAAAATTAGATTTGACTAGATTACAAAGAAGGCCCATTCTTAAGCAACAAGTGATGTCAGGAAAGTTACAGTGTTCTGGCTCTTTATTCTTTCATATGTACAGAGGGCTACAAAGGTAAGAAGAATAAGAAAAGCTTCTCTAAGACCCTCATAGCTTTCACTGTGGGAGGAGAGAAGGCTTATATCCTAGCAATAGAGGGGCTGTAAATTATCATTTGTTGCCCAACAAACCACCCTTAGACCACAGTGACTTAAAATAACACCACATATTATGTAATTTCTTATCATGATATTCTGCTCGTGCTTCCTCAGTTTACACCACGGACTGGGTTTGGCTGGATGGTTCCTTCGGTCAGAACTGGGCTCACTAGGGAAAATTGGTCTAGGCAAGACTCAGCTGAGGTGTTTCTGTTCCACACGGTCTCTCATCCTCCAGCAGGCTGGGCAAGGCTAGTTCACCTGGTAGCAGAGGGTTCCAAGAAAGCAGTTAGAAGCAAACAAGACCTCTTGAGGTCTGAGCATGGAGCACACAACATCACTTGCACCACAGTCTACTGGCAGCCCAGATTAAGAGGGTAGGAAAATAGATCGTTTTTTAATGGGAGGTGCTGCAAAGAATTGTGGCCGATTTTGCAATCTGCCACAAAAACTCTGGATATTCTATCCAGGAAAACATACCCATTCTCTATACTGGACCATTATACAGATTCCCTTACCCAGCAGGGTCTAACACATAACATCATTTAAATATTTATGGAATCTATTTTCAATTTGTTGCAGTATTTAAAATGTTAGATTTTGTTAAGTCCTCTTAAAAACCTTTGGCAACTTGCCATATTCTGGAGACATGAGTTCTACATAGCTTCATGCAAGGATCACATGACCTGGCTGGAATGAATTTGGAGAGATCCGAGTCTCAAAGCTAACAAAAGAGTGACTAGATTGAAAAAAGGACCCTCTAACATAAGGGATACTATAAGGTTAATTTTCCTTTATAGTTTTTCAGAGGGGCCAAACACTACCCTGCTTTGAAATATCAGCAATTTTACTGTGCCGAAAGTCTTCTCAGAACACACACTTGATACATGAGAGCTATTCAAAAAAAGTACACCTAAACCCCCAAAATTCAACAATCCCACTATAGGACATGTGGTAGACTGAAGTAATGATCCCGATTGTTCATTTCCAGGTAATAAGGAGTATTAAACATCCACACCCAGGTCATAGCCTCACAGTCACAAATTTAGACTTCTCCTCCCCTTTACCTTGAGCTTGGGCATGTGACCGCTGTGGCACAAACAGAGGATTAAAATGTGCTCCTGCAGTCAGGCATGTCCTCCAGTACTCCAAACTTTTGCTTAAGGAATCCGATGATCTAAGGAGGACAAAAGATATGTGTAGCTAATGTGGTCCTAACCCAACAGCTTGTAGCCAAGCCCAGCCTACATCAGCTAGACCCCAGTGTGAAATGTCCTTCTCTACCTAAAAAGATGACATAGTGCATTCAATAAGAATCAAGATTAGGATAGAGATGTGGGTCCTCAGCAGTCAGCTAGGCTCCTGTACTAGCTCAGCAACACACTTCCTCAGTGCAAGCTGGTAACCTAGAAAAATTACACATCCCTCCAGATTGTGCATCTTGGCTTCAGTTTAGAAGATCAAACTGGAAATGCTAACGGTGTGAATACCAAGGCTTTACTGACTTTTCACAGCTGTGTTCCTTTGGTTCATGCTATTTACACTTCCTGGAATGCCTTCTTTGCTTAAGGAGACCTTACTTATCCTATAGGGGTTAGTTTGAATGTTGTTTCCCCCATAAAATACTCCCAATCTACTCAATCAAAATTACTCCTGCTTCTGAAACTTCATAACAGTTGTTTGTGTTCCTACTTTACTATTCAAAGTGTGACAGTCTGTGAACTGTTGGGTACTAGTCTGTGATGAGATATATAAAGAAACTGAAAGTAAGCAATAAGGAAATATTAAGCAATTTGACAGTAATTTATGTCTGATATACTTAATAATTTTTAAATTGGCCATGTATTCATATTTTTCTTTTAGTAATTCATTTTTATTATGTTTTTTAAAATAATCAGCCCATGACAGATTCAGAGTTTGTAAAAACTTGTTCCTTACCACAGATATTTTGAACATTGTCTTATAGCACTTACTTCATTCTACCCAGCATTGTAGTTAACTTAAATCTCTGTCTTGCCCACTAGCTAGCTTGCCTGCCTGCCAGCCTTCTCTCTTTTATCTACCAAAGTTGACATCTCAGTTGCTTGGGGGAATACAAGCTCAACAGGTGATACTGATAGAAACGGAGTTTAGATTCTGGACTCTTATATTTAAACTGCCCTTTTAATAATATCTATGAGAGACAAAGAGTAACTTTGTTTTATTTAACCCCAAATTATTTTTATCATAGGTTAGTACCCAATAAAGGAAAGGATGGATCCTTTACTTTGTGATTCAATCTATCAAGACTTTCATGACTTTCACTCACAGAAACAAAAACACCTGCATGATCACTTTTGCAATGAAACATGGTATCACTTTATCTTCAAACAAAGCAAGGACAAGTTAACTGTAGCTACAGACTTACTAATGGTGTCCATGCCAAGGCATTTGTGCTAGGCTTTAAGCCTCTTTCTTGCTAGGCTCACTGTTTAGATAATAAGCTATACAACAGACACCCCGAAACTTCTCTTTGCATGGTGTTCAGAATATCACTTACAATAAACACTGGCTGAATCATGTGTGATTTGAGGATGACCCACCCAGCCTTGCAGAGATCAAATATATTTATGCAGTATTAGCCTTGCTATCATTTGGCAGCTTAGATTCTCGGCAGTCCTCACAGCCTGGCTTCTCAAACTATAACCCAAGCAGTTCCATGTTCTTTGCAGACTACCTAAGGATCACAGTTATTGGTGACCTTAAACTAGGCTCTTCTCCTTTTTTGAACATGACCAAAATAAAAGCTGCAATACCTGGAATCAACTAATTTTTACAGCCATGTACTCAGTGTAACAGAAACATGAAATAATTCCACAGCGCTATTCCCAAATTATACCTACTGAGTTTCTTGTGGTTCTTTCTTCTGTCACTTTCTGTTCTTTCCTAATATTTCTGTCACACCAATGAAGTGAGATTATAATGGTTAGTTGAGAAGGAAGGAAGGAAAACGCAATTAAGTCATTTTAGGGTCAGGGCATGAACTTGCATTAGAAAATTATCATTATACATATTCTTATCTAATTCCTCATTATTTAAAAAGGAAGTTAGGTAGATTATATACTTAGGGGAAAAAAGGTGAAACTACTCTAAATATGACTGGAGCTTTTTTACAGGAAAAGTCAAAACTTGGAGAGCTGAAAAGCTCTCTAAATGTAATCCTGTAATAACAGTACTTAAGGCAAATTTTAATACATGGGTATTTACTTAGAGAGTAGGGATGAACTTAACAAGTACCATATTATTTTTCATGTCTTAAAAATTAGATTTTGAAACCTGTTTCCAATTTGGTTAGCTTTTTCTCTATTTTCCTCTCCTCCAAAAAGTTGATTTCATAATTCACTACTTATATAAGGTTCCCTGAACATCACCACCTTGTAAAAAGCAATTTCCTATAAGTACTGCATATATATTAATGATCTAATAAATACTTTTAAAAAACAGTTTCGTGACAGTAGTTGCAAAACAAAAATTAGTAATGACCGCAAAGAGAGTTAGCCTGCCATAATATGTTTAAGTCTATCTAACCCAGGAATGACTCTTGCAGGGCATTTGTAATCAGAAATAAGATTGGTCTGTGTACTTTAAGGTGTAAGATTTTAACTATTATAGTCTTATCAGCTTATGAGCTTTTTCACATTCTAATACATACAATCTGCTTTCTCATTTCTTTTCCATTTGCCATTACTTAAGATAATGAAGTTAAGAATCCCTAATTACAAAGTTTGCAAAACCAGGAACCAATGGTAGGAATCATGAAGAAAATTGCCCATTCTGTTAGAAATCTAGTGCACTGAAGACCTGTAAAGAGTTCACTGATGGGTATAATCCCAGTTGTGCTTACTTTTGATCATCTGTCATTTACTTTCATTTACTTTTTTGCTCTATCATTCCTCTTAACAGCATAAGTTCAATGACACAAGGTGCCTTGTCTTTTCTGTTCACACTATACTCGCAGAGTCTAGAAGTGCTTGGCACATAAAGTACTCACATAGTTTTTAAATGAATCAACTTATTTTGAGAGAGGTAACTTTTAGACAATTAAAGCTCCATTATTTTTCATTTTCCTGTAATTACATACCAAGGGAAGTGATACATCATGGCTAGGCTTATTTGACCCATGCTAACAGAGCAGTTTATAATGCCTTTGAAGCTTCATACTACAGATCTAAATTAATTAAACTTAATGTCTTCAAATATCCCACAAATATTAAAAATGTGAACTACTTAAGTAAAAACAAGTTGAAAAATAGCTAAGATTTATGAAAAAATTGTTTATAGGCTTCTTCATGGAATTCACAGAAGTATATAACATTATACACTATGCCATTTCATTTCTTGGCTTGTGTGATTTTTAAGCATTGTGGAATATTATTGTACTTGGTAGACTACTTATAATATTTTCCACAGTCAAAAAGAGTCATAGGGTTTGAAGAAATCACTTGGTTTCCCTATTGATTTTTATATATATGGAAACTGAGATCCATAGTGGCCAACATCACAAAACTAAGAGAACCCAGATCTACTGAGTCAGGCCAGAGTGACTGTAACACCACCATGATGATAAACAGAAGTGAGAAAGCTGATATACTATAGGAATCTTTCCACACACTACAGCTCATTATGTACACTGGGCACTTACTGACCTTTTCTACTTTGTGGACACACTGTGGTGATTTGGTTTATAAATTAACATGGGGCCAAACTGTATTGCAACTTACAGCTCTTAGAAAAAGAACATAGGAAATAGTCCTCTTTTACCAATTTATCATTCTCTTTCTACTAGTTAAGCCCCTCAGAGTAACCCTTGCGCTCTGATGGTCCGTGATGTTAATTTCATGCTCACGATGCTGGTATCACTCTGGAGCTCAGTGAGAGCCTCACAAAATAGTTGATGATTTTGGTGTTCCCCACAGCTTCTCAATACATCTTCTTGTATGCAGAATGGGAAATTTAAAAGGCCAACAACAAAGACAGTTCTCCCAGCATTGAGTTTAAATTTTTTTTTTAACTGCTCTATTAGCTTTTCTGCCTGTCATTCCAGTGGCACTTTGAGCACTTTGCTCCTAGAGGAAAGAGAGAGTTAGCCTACCATAATATGTTTAAGTCTATCTATCAGCAGGTAGAACAGACTCTTGTACAGCCCAACCAACAGGGCCTCTATACAGTTCTAGATGTCACTGGTTGAAATCCCAAAGCAGAGCCAAATGCAGAGTCACTATAGCTCAGGACCACATTAAGCAGTTAGAAGGTAGCATTATCATTGTTCCAAACAAAAACTGGGAAGTTGAAGTAGAGATATGGTCCAGAATATTACTGGAGCTAACAGAATTTCTTTGCTTATAGAAGTCTCTCAGGAGTTCCTTTTCACATTACTTTTACTTTGTTTAGAATTTATCTCTGTCCAAAGAAGACCAATGGCAACTTACATTAAAGGGCAAACATACAACATGGATGAAATATAAATAAAATACATAAAACCAGTAAGGTGGTAATTTTATTGGAAAAGAAATTATATTTCTCCAATATAATTCCTTCAAACAAATAAAAACATTGAAATGTACTTCAAGTTATTTCTCTTTTTACATTAGGGTAATTCACTCAGCATATATTTAGTGATCAAGGCAAGGATGTAAAAGGACCCTGAGGCTAGGTGGCATGATGCAAGAATATGGGTTCTGAAGACTATGGTTCAAGGTTATAGCTAGGCTCTGCCAGTTTCAGATTAACCTGTCTAAGCCTCACATTCTTCATCCTTAAAACAAGGCTAAATTCTACTTCATAAGATGGCTTTGAACAGCAAATAAAATGGCTTTGCAAGTATAAATAGGATATAAATTCACTGATCAAGAAACTTGCAATCTAGGTAAGAAGAAATTTATAATCTAGAGTGGGAAAGTGGTATGTGTACTAAGATTACAGATAACACATTTTGGGAATTAAGAAAGGAATTTTGCATCTAACTAGGAACAAGAAATATTTTCTGGAGAATGGTGCATGGTGGGTGGAAGGCAGTGTCTTGAAGGATGAGTAATGAGTACTGTAGAAGAGCAATTGAATTCAAGGGGTGAGGCGATGGTACACAGCTAATAGCCCATTGAGATATAAATTTCCAATTCTACTTCATAGGAGAGCAAAAGGAACAAAATCAGTAGATACCCTACTACAGTTCTATTCAAACCAATATTCACAGCAAGTTAGAGAAAGTGACTTTTCATATCCAATTAATTTAATGAATCACACCATGGGTTAGATGAGATAAAAGCCCAGCTGAGGATCACTTTACTTTCTTCTGTACTTGTTCTGAGAGACAAAGTAACTAACTGCCTCTAAGGCAAAGCCCTGGAACTTCCTTGACCTCCCATTACCCCCAGCCTTGCCAATGATTCTCACAGCAAGAATGGCTTCAAGCAGAGAATCCAACAGTAGATTTGACTATCCAGGTCGCCATTTACTTGCCATTTCCACTTCAATCAGGGGCCACCTAAAAGGCTCATTCCAATTTCTAACGGAAATAATCTTTGTGGTTCAGTATTCTTTTCAACTGCAATTACTTGTTTTCAGTGTATTTTTTTGCCTAATGCCAGAAACTTTTAAAACAAATCTGTATCCTGAGAAAGGGGATGTTTAATGCTATGTGATCTTTAAAGTGCATCTCTTTTTAAAATAAAATTAAAGAAACAAAGAAAAGAGTCCTAAGGAAAACATGCACAGTGTTAGGAAGCATCAAAAGACAGAGGTTAGAAAGGGGATAAAAAAATGAATAAGGTGTAAAATTAAAAGCCTTGCAGCAATTCCAGGCAGCATAAAGGAAATTACTGGAGTTCTCTTTCTCTCTGGTATGTTTTTAAAGAAAAAAAAAGTGATTCTCACGGGAGAGTAACACAGAAAGGAAAGAGGAAAACAGCTGGCTGTGGGCCATGATTTACCATTCACCACAAAATGAGACTCTTGTTTCTGCTTCTCAAAGGCCATTGTTTTTTTCCAAGCAGACATGAGCTTTACTTACACAAAGTCAGTTATAATGAAGAGCCCTACGACATAAGGAAGAGATCTAGATGAATACCTCAGAAGACAGGGCAAAGACATAAAAGTCAAATTCTACTCTAAAATATTATTAAAACAAAAACTCTGTATAACCAAACTAGCTTTCACATCCTAGCAACAGTTTGCTTACTTCAAACAAAACAAAATGTGGCAAAGTCTAATTATAAAAATCCCTTGTCTTTGTAATGATGGGTTTTAACTGGTAATTAATCCAAATCTGTGCAAATGCTGTGGACACCAAGTTATTTTATAAACCAACAATCCTATACTAGTATCATCCCCTTAGGTTGTTGAGGAATGAAAATAGCCCTCTTAATTCTTTTTTCATGAAACACTAATGGAAAAAAAAGTAACATTTTTCATGTGCCTGAGTAAAATTCCTTATGAAGTCAAGAGAGAAGGAAAAATGCCACATATCTTAAAACAGAAGTCAAATATAGTTTTATTTAAATGGTTGTGTCTCTGTTCCAACTTCCAAATTGGCTTTTTTAAAGGTACTTTCAAACTACTACTGTTCCTGTACATCCAAGTCAACAAGAAGGGAGACCTGAAAACTATCGTGCTAGCAAAATAGGATGCGAAAGCTCTGCTAGTAGATCAGAGATAATATTGCAATGTTCCCTTCTCCTGGTGTGTTAGAAAACAATTTCTAAAGCAAATGAAGTTTCTTTTTGAGATTATGGCTCAGACTATGAAATGTATTCCTGGGACCTCCAATCTTTTTGTACTGGGAAACTTTCTGTCGAATGCACAGAACATCTAGTCTGTCAAGGGTCCTACACAGAGGGTATGGTTTATGGGTGGCAATCCAATTGGACATCTTTGGGGTCTTTTAGTAGTTTCCAATTTAATGGTTGAGGACTCTGCCCCAAGAATCACCAGTGATAACAAGGTAGTGAAACGAGTATTTATTACTGTCATGGGATTGTCTATAAAAGTTTTTAGTTTATGTCATGCTTTTACTTTTGGGTGGGAGGAGGAAAAGGGTAAGGTTGTTGGTTGAAAAGATAACTTTTGAAAGTAAAGGAGAAATGAAGGAGAAAATTTACACCAAATATCAGGGGCATTATTTATCATAATCCATATTTTGAAACTAAGGAAATTGTTCATAAATAATGTCTGTATTTTTCCCTTGCAAGCACATTTAATTCTCAACTTTGGACTTTCTCCCTCAGAATTACTTGTCTCAAGTTATTTGAAAAATCACTTTTGGATATTGACTTTTTTTTTTCCTTTTAAGTATGCTTTATTTTTCAGAGCAGTTTTAGGATCACAGCAAAATTAAGCAGAAAGTACAGAGTTCGCATATCACCATACCCACCAAAGCCTCCCCCAGTATCAATATCCCACATTGTTACACCTGATGAACCTACACTGACACATCAGTATCCGCCACAGTCCATAGTTTATATTGCGGTTCACTGTTGGTGTTGCTCATTTTATAGGTTTTGACAAATATTTAATGACATGTATCCACCATTATGGTAGCATACATAAGTTTCATTGCCCTAAAAAATTCTCTGTGCTTCACCTATTCATCCCTCCCATCCCCTAAAGGATACTGAATCAATATTTGTAAGCATGGTCAAGACCCCCAAAATTTTAGGCAAGTACTAAATGAAGTAGCTCTTACCCACTTGAAAAACAAAATAATCAGAGTTCATGAACAAAAAGCTAACTAAGCAGCAAAGAAAATGCTTCCCTACTGGCAAGCAAGATTAACAAAAAAATATTAGTATCATTTAAAAGCAGAGAAAAGAATAAGAAGCCAAACAGGAAGAGAATATAATGCAATCATGCTACTCTTAGAATTTATATTTCTCTGTTCTTGGATTCCCTTTTGAGGGCTGATTCTAGTCAAAGGGACTAAGTGCTATCCCACTGCAAGGTTTTCTTTTTCAACAGCTTCCTAACCCAGTAATTTGCATTTGCACACATTTTCAAAAATCCAGTTCTGGGCATGAAACAGAATTAATGCTCAAGTCCGGAACTTTGTCTTTAGAAGATGAAATAATAGCAATATTGGCAACAGGCAAGAGAAGAAAATTTGGTTCTCTCTACTATTTTCCCTTTCCTCTGCAAAACTTCCTTCCCTATTTGATAAGGGAGAGCTAGCTTACATGTACTGCAGAGTGAATATACCCAATCCCTGAAACGAGGCCTTTCATACAGAATATGACACTGGATTGAGACATCAGTATTCCCTCTGGGTCACAGTTTGGTCCCCGCCCCTTTCCTCCAGGGGATGTGAGGTTCCCATAACCTGGAAGTCGCTCAGTTAAGGCCGTGGGTCCTGACGCCCCGGGGGCAGCCAGGTGGGAAAGCCTCCTAGCGCTAAAACACTAGTGACAATCGCCCTTTGGGACTGGCTGCCGTAGAGAGGGAACTTTTTCTTTGGGAGATAACTAAGAGGAGGCAGTGCTTTGGAAGTCAAGTAATGAATGACAGAAAAAAAAAATCAACACTTTTCACGTTATCACCAGCCGCGGGTGCAAAGGAAGTGCATTAAATCAGCACTCACTTTAGAAAGCCTCGGGCAGCCAAGCTGGTGGGGGAGGAGTTCTGAGCTGTCAAAGTCACATCAGTGCCCCTAAACCAGAAAGGCTTAATAAAGTTGAACTTCCTGAGATAAAAAAAAAAGTGTCACAGTCTAGCCCGAACTCGCCCTGCCTTCATCCGTTTCTTTTAGGGACGCACAGGCGCAGCGGAAACACCTTAAGGAAAGTTCCAAACACCTCCAACCGCGGGACCTGGTCAGACCGGGAGACCTGTCCTGCGCCGCACTCGATCACGAGCCCGACTCTCCGTCGCTTCCGAGTTTCAGGAGTTAACGGGGCGGCCCGGCACCGCTCTGCGGAAGGGCGCGTACCCGGGGTTGGGGCCGGAGCCCCACCCGCCGCGGGCGCAGGTGAAGTGGCCGCTGCCCGCCGCCCGCGGCCCCTACCTTCTTCACTTTGGCCTCCAGATCCATGTTTGCGCGTGAGAGGTGTCCCTCCTCGAGTCCTGGATCCCACGCAAGCCCTCCGGGTCCGCTGCGGATACCGGGGGGATCTACCGGGACTCCGGCGCCACTGCCCCAGCCACTCAAGCCGGCGCAGTTAAACTTCCGCTGCCCAGTCAGCTGCAGCCTCCCGGCGGCGGGGCCCGGGAACAAAGAGGCCCAGGCAGCCAATGGCAGCCGGGCAGCGCCAGCAGCCGCCAATCACCGAGCGCCGCACGCACCTTCGGGGCTTGAGCGGGGCTCGGGCAAGGTGAGGGGCGGGGCCCTCAGGAGCGCGCTCCGGTCACCGGCCTGGCCTCTGCCAACGCCTCGGGCATCTGCCAGCCCCCTCGGGAAGACTTGTGGCCCACAGTGCCTCCAGCTGAAGATGAGCAAGAGCTCTTTGCATTCCGACAGGGTGTACCTGTGTTTGCCCTGACCTTCCATATGTGGCCCCGGGAGTATTTATCCCACTACTGGCTTCGTGGTTAATTTCCAGGCAAAGAGAAAGGAAATTGTGAAGGTTGTTAGGGATCCCTATGATGAGCTTTGCACCCTCACTTCAGTAATGAGTTGTGGAGACGGCCTTTTTTCAAATGATTTTCTCTCTAGCCCCAAGCACTGGAAAGGAACCGCGCCTCACAGCTTTAACGTCAGTGAAGACGGTTATATAGATTTCCTGAGCATTCTTAAACAGGGATGATGTGAGTCACTTAAGAGACAGGCTGTGTCATTCCTTTGGAGATAGAGACTTACCCTTTGTACCTGCTTTGTGAAACAGTGTGAGGCTGCTCATGTGTCTCATGCGTGCATGAAGCCGTTTCATCGATATAACAAGCAGCCCCAGCACCGGAGCACCAGACTGAATCCATTCCACCGCCTTGTGCAGGAGCTATTGCAGTGAATGCCATCAGACTGGTGCATCTGGAAGGGATCCTAAGGATTTATTGAGTCTAGCTGCCTCATTTTTCAGGGACCTGAGGATCCCAGCAGTGCAGAGACCGGCCCAATTTCTTAGTCTGTTGAGAGCAGAACTTGTGATATGAGTCTTTAAGCAAGTCCCCAGCACATCTGGGACTGTAAACACAGCATTTTGACTAAGTAAAAGAAGAATGCATTTCTTTTTCAGTTTGTGGTAATGATAAAAAATTATAGTGGGCAGACAGATGACTTCCAATTCTGGCACATTATCTACTTTTAAACAGAAAATATTCTCAAATAATGTAGATATTTGGTCCAGATGTCTCTTCCCTTTCCTCTGGAAATTTGGTAACTGAAAGCACCCAAAATTCATGTTAGCCAACACTTAAACCCTTTGCTTACTTGTCTATTTGTTAACATTGCTCAACAGTGCATTGATTTATAATGTGCATATTTTTCTTATCCTATTAATAAACTAAAAATGGAATGACCAAAATGTATCATGAATTTTTCTTCTCACTCAGTTGAAGTAAAACTTTCCCATCCCATTTCCCCAAACCATCCTAAAATGTTTGGGCCCCTGCAAAGTTTATCCAGTGTAAGCTCCCTGAACATGAGACTTAGCTATGACAAGGCAATTTGGTCTCTTTCAGGGAGCTTAACAGATGGAAAATGTTCAGTAAAACAGTTTAAATAAGGCACCAAACAAATGTTGTAACATAAATTTTGGGCTTAGTTGATGGGAGTTCAGAGATGACAGAAAAAGATCTGGAAACATTTTTTCCATTAAATTCTGCTTTTGTCCCTGTCTTCCATCCCAGCCCTCCCAGCATCACTTTGTGTGTGTACCATTGGCAAGGATGGAAGTTGAAATTCAGTGATTTCCATCTGGAATCATTATTGTGCCAATTAAGTAGAAGACAAAATTAAGGTAGATAACTGCTAAGTTAGGAGAACTAAATAGTGAGTCTTTATTTAGCTCTTCAAGTATTAAGCTAGAGAGATATGAAGGAATTAGAACTGGCACTGCTTGGTGACTGGTGTAGTTATTTGATGAGAAAGGAGTGAACAGAAGATGACACACATGTTTCTGGCTTGATCACCTATGTAGATGGCTCAGGAGAAGAGAAAATATAGAATGAAGAGCACGGTTTTGTTTAGTTGTGCTTTCTTTGGGAGGTGGTGGAGGTAAAGGATACAGTTTTGCATATGTTGGGTTTGAGATTGGGATAGTGAAGTAACCAAACATAAATTAGAGATGAGACCTGGATCAGAATGGTGTTATAGGAGTCAATATCCTACATAGTTAAATAATTGAAAGCCATGAGTGTGGTAAGATCGGCATGGAAATTGCAAAAAAAAAAAAATGTCAATGACAACAATTGAAGCTGAGCAAGAAAAGCACAGAAAGAAGATTAGACCTGGTCAGAGGGTAAGAAAAAAGTGTGGAGTAGAGTTCCAGCAACCAAGAGAGGAAATTCAAGAAGGAATTAGTCAATAATACCAAATTGTAGAGAAGGGTCAAATGACCATGGATTTAACAGAAGGGAAATCACTGGAAAACTGGGGAAATGCTAGTTCTATCCCACGTGAAGTAGGATGAAAGCCCAAGTAAGGTAGTAGTAGTGGGTGTGGAGAGTTAGAAGGAATAACCAATGATATTAAAGAGGTGGAAATTTTTGGAATTGGTTGATGAGCTTGAAGGGAGAGAAGATAAGTTTAGGATGACTCTCAGTAACCTATTTTGGGTAACTAGTATGGTGGATGTAATTCACTCCTCAAGGTAAGAGATAAAAGGGAAGGAAGTCTGAAAAAGATAATGGGTTTAGTTTTTTGTATGTAGTGATTTTGCAAGGGCAATTGGATCTCAGTCTAGTGGTCCAAAGAAAGATCAGGGCTAGAGATACAGATGACTGATTATAAGTACACAAGTACACATATATACATATGTATATACATACATACAGTATATGTATATACATATACTCACACACACCAGGGAAAGGAAACACCAGTGGTAAAATTTTCTATACTAGGGGAGGTAAATTTTCAAGACAGATACAACTATACCTGTCTCCTCAATTATTTTTATGGTCCCAGGAGTCCTCTTTAGCAATGTTAATCATTTATTAACACCTCTTAAAGGAACTCCTGTACTACTGGTATAGCTATTATTGCTCTTTAGCAGCTTGTATAGGATTATGCCTTTTTCTATAGGGATATACCAACATATCCAGGGAACTGTTATCTGTGAAAAAAAGTTTTAATTAGGGACTTCCCCCCTATTTACCAAGTAAATAATGGATGATCCATATGACAGATTTATCACAGGCTCTGAACAATAATACTTAAAATTTTTTTGTAATAGTAAACAACTGTAATATTATGGGAACAAACTAGAATATAGAATTGTATATACAGTATGCTCACAACCAGGCAAAAATGCCTTGCACAGAAAAGGAACAGGAGGAAAATACACTAAAATGTCAGCAGCGGCTTGTCTTTGATTGGTGGGTCCATGGGGATTCCTTTCTTACTTTTAAAAAAGTATTCCCTGATGAGCATGGCATATTTCTTAATGGAAAAACCTTCTTTAAAAATATATTATACAAAGCATTTTAGGAAAATGGGACAGTAGCAATGTACTTCTCAATCTGTTTGAAAACCCACACTAAAAAACAAAACAAAACAAAAAGCAGATTAACTAGTTAAGAAAACCAAAGCCCATAGACAACCTTTACAAAAAAACTAGGAAACAAAGTTATCTCCATAAACCCCAAAACACAAGCAGTGAGGACAAACCACCAAGAGCCACGAGACATATATGCATAAATAATTTTGTGGGGGAAGAGAGGAAAGCCATCAGTAAGTTTCTGATCGATCAGAGGACATGAGATATTCTCCTCCAGTAATTCATTTTAAAACATTGCAGACTAATTTTATAACAGCCGCTGAAACAGTAAAAATGATTGAAGGGGCAGAAGCAATCTTGCTCTTCTGATGTCTCAAAACTTAACCCTCCAGGGTTCCATTCTAGGAGAGGGCCCCACAATAAGCAAGTGCATTGAGGGAAATCAAAATCAAGTTGGATGGTGCAGGACAGTGGAAAGAAAGTGAAAGGCTAGAGGAGAACTCTAATGTGGTAGCCAGTAACCACATGTCATTAACTTTTAATTAGTTAATTAAATTAACCAATATTAATTAAAATGTAAAATTCAACTTGTTGGTCAGACTAGCCGTATTTCAGTCAACAGCCAGAGAGGGGAACATAGTTAGAAAATACCAGAATTACTTATTTTTAACATTTCATAAAAAAAAGGGAAGATGGCGCTCTCAGAATTTGGACATGATTTTCTGAACCCTGCCTCATTAGAAAAGTTCAAGAAAATTAGTATTATATGAAAATGAGCAGTAATAAATTATCAAGGTCAAAATCTAATACAAAGTGATCATGAGAAAATAGAACAGAATAACTTTCCTATGGTTGATGAAAGAATGTCAAAAAGATGTGTCCACCAAACAGAACAAAATTGCAAGCTGGTATTTTAAAACTGAAAGCTAAAAATACATTAAAAAGTTAATATATGTTAACAAAGATCCACACAAAGCAGAATCAGAACACAGGCAATAGAATTCAGGAAAGACTTAGAAATGAAGAAAACAGTTTTACATAATCAAAAAGAATGCAAGGCAAAACTAATACTGGCTAAGAACAATAGGAGGTAGAAAAGAAGAAAAAAATTTTAAAAATCAAAAAGAAGGATGACGTAGAAAGTATTCTAGAGAAAGTTAACGAATAATGAAAATAGAATACAGAGATGAAACATGAATGGTAGGGGTCCCTGACAAAGAAAACAAAATCAAAGGACTAAATATGAAAATCTATAATTCAAGAAAACTGTTCTGAATTTAAAAGGAAATTTTTTTGAAACTAGAGATTGTAAGATCACATTAAATATCCAAGAATATTAACTCAAAATGACCAACATCAAGACATATTCTAGTAAAATTATTGGACTTTGAGGATAGAAAAAAAAATCCTTTGGATATCTAGATTTTAAAAAGCATGTGATTTATAAGGGGAAGAAAATTACATTAACATTAAACTTTGTGTACAATAATCTAGGTCAGAAGAAAGTAGAGTAATATATTTAATATATTCAAGAAAGATAGTGTGAGCCAAAGATTTTATGAAGTGAGTTTCAAGTATAAAATGCACAATCTTTTATCAACATAGAACTTCAGAAATGCAGTTCTCATGAGCCCTTTGTGAGGAATCTTCACATAGCTATCTTCTGTGTGCGTGCGTGCGTGTGTGTGTGTGTGTGTGTGTGTGTGTGTGTGTGCACCTGAATCTCTCTCTCCTTTTTCTCATGAAGACATCAGTCATTGGATTTAGGGCCTACTCTAATCCAGTATGATTTCATGTTAACTAATTGTATCTGCAAAAATCCGATTTTGAAATAAGATCACATTCTGAGGTGCCAGGTGGATATGAGCTTTGGAGGGACACTGACCCACAAAAGGGGAGACACAAAAGCATCACCACAATAAAACTCCTACTTGGAATAAACCCAGAATCAATCATTGGCCATTGTCAGCACTGCAAACACTCTTCCTGCAGAATTGGGAATATAAGAACTAACTTTACTATCCGAGAGTTAATATCTTTGTCTTCCATTTGGAAGACACCCAATTGTTACTTCTGGGAAGCTCTTACTTATCCATTATTCCCTAATGTGAAGTTCTAGAAAGCATCGTTGGATGGCTTTCTTTCTGGAGAGCTGTCCTACCACAAGAACACTTCTTGGGAGCATGGCATTAGTAGGATGACGTAAGGGAACAAGCTGTAAGGCCATTTTTGTCAGGTTAGAGATTGAAAATAACTATATGCTGGTCATTTTTATTTCAGGAGAACTTTAAATCAGTATTTCTCAACCATGATATCAACGACATGTTGGGCCAGATAATTCTTTGTTGTTAGGGACTATCCTGTGTTTTATAGAATGTTTAACAGTATTCCTGGTCTTGACCTACTAGATGCCAGTAGCAGCCTACCTGGGTTGTGACAACCAACAATGTCTCCAGACATTGCCAAATGTCTTCCATGGAGCAAAATTAGCTAACAACTGTTTTAAAGGATCTCAGAAATCTATTGTTGTGTAACAAGCCACCCCAAACCTTTGTGGCTTTAAACAACAAAAAAATTTAGTTTTTTCATAAATCTGCCGTTTGAGCAGGAAAGGCAAGGATCCTTTATCTCTGCTGCATATAACATCAGCTGAGAGGGCTGAACTGGGGTACTGCAAGATGGCTTCACCTGCCTGGCATGTTTGTCCTGGCTGTTAGCTTGAACCTTCATTGACATTTGCAGGTAGGAGGCCCCCATTCCTCTCTAGCCAGGACTTTCTGAGCTGCTCGAGCTTCTTTACAGTGTGGTGGCTAGGTTTCATAAGCAAGTGTTCCAAGACACTGAGTTGGAATTCATTTTATGATCTGGCTTTGAGAGGCATATAATATTACTTATATCATGCTCTATTGTTTGAGATAGTCACAAAAATTTGCTGAAATATAAAGGGAGGAGACATAGACCTCACCTTAATGAGAAGAATGTCAAAATCACAATTTAAGAAGAGAAGAGTATATAGGATAGGAGATATTGCTGCAGTGCTCTTTGGAAAATATAATCTTCTACCATCTGTCCTATTGTCACAAAAATTCACATCCTTTCTGTATACAAAATATAATTATTTCATTCTCTAAGATCTTCAAGCCTCCTCAGTTCAAACTCTAATATGTCACCTAAAGCAGATCCAGGGGTGGGTGATATCTCTCAATGAGTTAAATGGTTGCAGTTCTTTGAGTCCGAGTTTAATCTGAAAACCTCCAAACTAAAGAAACAAAATTACCCATCCCTCATACATACATAGTGGGACTGTCCTAGACTGTTCCTTTCAAAATGGGTAAAACGGGAAGCACACAGCAGTCACTGCTCCATAGCAATTCTGAAATCCAGCCAGTCACATGTTGTCACTTCTTGGGTGGGACTCACTCCCACTCTTTGGACCTTGTTCTTCATGGATCCTGGCTCCACCCTCTGGGATCTTGGTTTGGCTCTCTAAAACATTCTTCCTTTACCATCAAAAGTATTCCATGTTTGCATCTAAGTAATTTTTTCACCTGCTTTCTGCAAGCAAAACTTAGGAGTCCAAAGGTCTCTGCATTTGTATTGACTCTGTCCCTTTCGGCCCAGGCCATTATAATTATTTGAAATACCTTGTGTGTTTCTCATGTATCAACATATAATCTATTCTATTAGGCCAAAGCTACATGCACAAATCTCTTTGATATTAACTTTCCTCTATTTTCTGCTCTCAGTGTAATATTTCCATGAGATAACACATTTATATTTTTAGAAACTATTTTAAATGCATAAGATTTATGAGGCATGCTCTTAAGATCCTTAGGGGGCATTCTGTCTAAAAGATTATATATGAGTCACTTTGTTGGATCTTTTTGAAGTCTTACAAAAGCCCTTATAAACCACTCTGGATTTGATCTTTTCCCAGAAGTCTCTTAATTCTTAATTTAAAAATAACTTACCATTGGAAATGCTTGGTACAAGAAAACAGTTTTACTTTTGAGCCCAGAAAGTATCATTTCCTTTTTTTTTAATAGTACATTGTTTGGTTTGTTTTTCCTCTCACACTTTATCACAGTTAGTGAAAAGAAGTCTGGTTCCACTTTCAGTATTCTGTAATCACCAAGTTCTAGGTACTTTTTTTCCCCTACAGTACTGCAGATAACAGTCTTAGCAAATTTCTGCTCCTACATAACAATTGGTTCCTTTCATTCAGCTTCTAGTACCATTTCCATTCTTTCCTTTAAGCCCTTATTGACAGCCTCCTCAAGTCTGACCTGTCTCTTAGAAACCCTTTAGATTCTCAAATACTATCTTCAGGGCCCTTTGAGTTTCTGCTCACTTCTGCCAAAGCCAATGTCACATGTTTTCTTTTTTCTTTGTTTTCTTGCAGCACCCTGCTTCCTTTACCCAAAAGCTGTTGTAGTATTTACTGTTTCATAACAAGCCACCCCAAAGTTAGTTGCATGAAACAGCCATTTCAGTAGGCTTAGAAATTGTGTGGGCCAGGAATTTGGACAGAGCATAGTGGGAAAGTCTTGTTCCATAATGTCTGGGTGATTTAGCTGGAAATCCTGAAGGCTAGAGATGACACAGTGGGTGGGGGCCAAACATGGAGGGCAACCATGTCTCGTCCATTATGGCTGTCACCCATGACATCAGGAAGAACATGTTGCATATGGGCTCTCCATGTGTTTACTACATGGGCTAGTTTGAACCTCTTCATAGTATGGTAGCTGAATTCCAAGATTGCACAGAGAAGGTGTCCATGCATGGTGTCTTCTGAACTAGCCTTGTACTCAATAGGGGATTAACTCAGTAGACTTAGATTGTCCATTCCAAATATAAGACTGGCTATGACTGGCTTCTAGGAGATAACCTCTAAACCCTCACAGCATCCTGCCTGATAAGAATGCTTTGTATACTTGGAGCCTTCTGGCACACCAGTTAGTTTATACTAAAAATGTGACTTACAGTAAAGGCCAAAGGCTGTGCTGTATCAGATTGACCTCTTGAGGGCTGTAGACTGAATAAATAAGGTCAGCCACATAGGTGCTCCATGCCCATGTGAATGACTACCAATAATAACAGTGGACACCAAGGCTCATGTGAGCTTCTCTGGTGGCAATACTTCATAGTATTGTCACACATCATTACTGGAAGAATTAAATGCTGTCCTTACAACTCCACTGGGAGAAGATAACTGGAAGCTCATGCCTAGTCTCTCTTGGATTCTGTCCTACATGCCTTTTTCCTTTGCTGATTTTAATCTGTATATTTTCACTGTAATAAATTATAACCATGAGTATAACAGCTTTTCCGAGTTCTGTGAGTCTTAATACTAATCATTGAAACTGAGGATGATCTTGGGGACCTGAGACATAGGAAAGGCTTGCTTCTGTTCCATCGTGTCTGGAGCTTTGGCTGGAAGACTTGAAACCTGGGGTGGCTGATTGCTTGGGGGCTAGAATCACCTGAAGGTGACTTCTTGTGTCTAGTTGATGATGGCTGTTCACTAGGACCATCGGCAAGAATATCTACAAGTGGCCTCGCCATTCTTTCAACCTGGGCTAATTTAAGCATCTTCACATATGGTAGCTATGTTCCAAGAATAAATATCCCAAGAGAACAAGGTGGAAGTGCATGGCAATTTTTCTGAACTAGCCCCCTATGTCTCATGTCATCACTTTCACTAAATTCTGTTGGTCGAGGTATTCACAAGGGCCTGCTCAGGATGAAGGGAACCTAGACCTCAGTACGCAGTAATAATGTCAATATCTCATAGCAGCGACATTCATGAAACATATTTTTGTAACTATCTTTGGAAAATACAATCTGCCAAGTAAAATCTTTGTATCTCTAGCCTATAGCCATAGATTTTATCTCTTAGCAATAAATTTGGGTCTCTGTCTACGCCTTCTATTCTCAATTTAATTCCCTGTTCTAGACCACTGTCTTATAACAATCAGAGACAATAATAGGCTTCATCCTGCTGCTGGGATGATCCAAAGTTCCTGTATTTTGAAATGAGGGTTTTGGAGAGGCAATCAGGCAGGGAGTACATAGGAGATAATTCAGTGACTCATGGGAAATGAAACCTTCCCCAGTTCTCTGACCCCTTCTGAAAGCACCTTGCCAAGCCAACACACAATATTTGATGTAAGACCAAGCGTCAGTCTTCGTAATCAGGAGGACACATGATTTTTTGACCTGCTACTCTGGATTTCTGAAGACAGGTGGCAAGGGCTTCACTTAACGAATTGTTGATCAATCCTAATGGACCCTTTCTTTTTTCTGAAAAGCCAGTTTGGATCCAAGCTTGTCTCTTTCTTGTAACTTATTCAAGGCTTTAAGAAGTCACCAACACCCTCCAATACCCTGACAGTTGCTATAGAATCCTTGTTAAGTAGCAGCTTTAGTGTACATGGCCATGTGTCCTAACAGAAAACTGGGAAGAAACTTAGCCAGCTCTCTTAATATCATTATCAGGGGATTGCTATCTCATCATAGCTTTCCTCCCCAATAGAATCATGTTTTAAGGTCTTTCCTTAGTAATACCCCATTTTCAGATATTAATCTCTCAATGTCTTGTCATTATCTAGTTGCATATGACAGAAACACAATTTGAACTAGTTTAAGCCAGTTGGGTTTATTGGCTTCATTAGAGTTCTCTCTCTCTCTCTCTATCTCTTTCCATCTCTCAGCTGTAGCACTTCAGTTTCATTCTTTCCGATCATCTTCTCCATGTCCTGGGGGACATGGGGACAGACAGTTCCACGTCACATCTTTCATAAGCAAATAAAAGAAGGCTCTTTTTTATAAGTTCAGGTTTGAAAAACCCTGGGAATGATCTATGGACAACTGAGTTTTCTCTTCTTATTAAACCGAGTCACAAGGTGTTATCTATTTCTGTCCCTTATAATCTTAAAGCAAATGTGGGCACACAATACTCATTTTTCTACTCTAGGAACTAAACTTTTTTTGTTGTTGTTATTTTGATTAATTAAACTCCGTACTATTGCACCAAAATGTACTGAGATTTATTTTTAACCTAAACCTAAACCACTGAATAATCCCCTTTTAATTGCTAGATGAATTTGAACGTGATATAAAAAGCAGAACGGAAAAATATTACCTGTTTCTCCCACAAGCCAGTTTTAAATGTTAGTAATAATGCTAAATATATGCTCTCTGCTTTCCTAGGCAAAAAAGGAAAATGTGATGTAAAAGATAGGATTGTAAAATAAAAGTACGAGACATTATAGCATTGGAGTTTATTGATGTAATTGGCTAGGAATTCTTATGTGTCTTGGAGTGGAGAATTTCACATCATTTTTAAAACAAATATTTCTTTGTGGGCAAATGTAGTGAATGCTGAATGGTATCTGTGGAATTATTGTCTATGGGCAGCATGCTCCCAGGGTAGAACGATACCTTTGAGGAATAAGCAATGAGGGCTTTTTTAGTTATGCACAGTAATCAAACAGCTGTGGAAACATTCTCTGAATAAAGAGCCGTAAGCACTGCTATAGGCTGAGTGTTTGTGCCCCCCCCCCATTTATATGTTGACACCTAAGCCCTAATGCGATGATGTTAGAAGGTGGGGCCTTTGGGTGGTGGTGAGGTCATAAGGGCAGAACCCACATGAATAAGCTTAATACCCTTATATAAAAGAGACCCCAGAGAGGAACTTGCCCTTCCACCATATGAGGACACAAGGAGAAGACTGTTGTCTGTGAACCAGGAAGCAGGCTTTCACCCGACACCTAATCTGCCAGGGCCTTGATCTTGGACTTCCCGGACTCCAGAACTGTGAGAAATTAATGTTTGTCGTTTAAGCCACCCAATCTGTGGTATTTTGTTATAGCAGCCTGAAAAGACTAAGACAAGCACCATGTAAAATGTAAGGAAATATCATTGTCTTAAATTATTTTAGTTATTGTAGCAATTTATATCCTAAACAATATGATCATGGTTTTTCTGGTAGGTAGCTAGCACAGTGTTTTAGTACAGAAAAAGAGAAGTCAGCTTGTATGTGAGACACAGTGCTATATGCAGGTCTTACAAGCCTCAAAGCTCACAGACATTTATATTCCACATTAATTATAACACCACACCTTGTCTTAATGGAATATTACTACTTAATAGTAAAGTTGTGATTTTACTTTATAGTAAAACATTCTTCTATTATAGCATAGTTTAATAAATTAAAAAAATATATTTATACAAGATCTCATTTTTTAAATTGCTTTTCCTTGGGTATACCATTTCCTGTGAGCTCAGTATGTTATGGCTAATGGAAATGTACTTTTAAGAATGTCTCTTAACTGTAATATAAATATGAGTCTCTGGTAAGCCTCAGTGTGAGCAAAAGCTGCTAATTTATTTTTCATAAGTTGAATCAGTCCTAAAAAGGGATACCACCGGCCTATTGGTGACTATTTTAGTGTAGTGCTTACTGTAATAGCTGGGTAAGGAAGAAAACCAATTATAGCTCTGAAAGAGATGTAGATTTGTTCACTTAGAACTCAGGCTTTTAAAAATCCCTGGATAAAAACTTTGTCTGGAATGCATTCTGAAAGATACTTGCTTCTGCTGTAAGACGCTGTAGTAACCTTAAGACACCTATCATTTAAACAAATGAATTAGTCAAAATAATGATGTGAGAGAAATGCCAGATAAGTTCTTTTTGAATGCATGAAAAGTAAATTAGGCAGTAAAATTTCTATCATGTTTCATCCATTTTTGATAGGTCACAGGATATTTAAATATGTATCAGATTCATATGCACGTGAGAGAGTCCAAGATTATCAAAGGCAAATGAATTGAATTGACTTGTATGCTTCTTAAGATTTAATTTTTCTATAACCTTAAAAATAAAGACCTATACATTTTCAAAATAATGTATACAGTTAATTTTATCATTTTGCTTCTGCTTTTGGTGAATTAACAGGAAATAAACTGTTTATTTCATGTTGCATTTTACTGTTCACATGAAGCTACTAATTCCATTCAATTTAATTCAACTCAATTCAATTTATTTCCTACTGAGAACTCATTCCTTTCCTAGTCAATACAGCATATAGCCCAAAGATGTATGATTATTTTCTTCTTCCCAAGTCCTAGTATGACAAGAGTATTAGGAAATAGTTAAATAGCAATTCATTTATTCAATTAATGCAAGTTATAAGTGATAAACATAAATGCTATAAACTTTAAAAATAAGAATATATATACTCATGCTTACAACAACTCTGCTCATAATTGTATAACATTGGAAATAACCAAAATGTTCATTATCATTGGAGAAGATAAGTTGTTTACATTCACTCAATGGAATTCAGCATTTAAAATGAATAAACTATAGCTATATGCATCAATATTGATGAATCTTATAGATAATGTTGGATAGTAACAACTTGGTAGCTCCATTTAGAAAACTATACAGTTAGATCCAGTCATACTATTCACTGATAGCAACTCAAAAATTTAAATAAAATCATTTAAGTACTGAAGAACATATAGGAGAATTTCTTTATAAAATTAGATTAGAAAAGTACTTTCTAACCTTGATTAAAAATGCAGAGCTGTTTGAAAACTTATGAAACTAATTACATTAAAAAATAAAAACTTCTTTGTGGCAAAACTACCACATACAAAGTCAAAAGACCAGAGAGAAACATTGTTATTTGTGTAATTCTAATAATTAATATGCTAGCAATTGATGTTAAAAAGAATCAATAATCTAAGAGAAAAATGTGCAAAGGACATGAAAAGCTAGCTCACAGAAAAGACAGAGAAAATGACCTTAAACATAATAAAAACATGTACAACTTCACTCATAGTAAGACAATTGCAAATTAAACTACAATGAGATGTATTTCTTATTTGTATTAGCAAAAATCTGAATTTAATGAGATAGAGGGAAATAGGTATTTACATATCATCGGTTCGAGTATAAAATAGTACGTGCTTTCTAAAGGGTCATTTGAGAATGCCTACCAAAATTACACACGTATTTTCCCTCTGACCCAGGAGTCCTACACACAGGAATTTATCCTAAAGAAATGCATGCACACATAAAAATGACATATGTTATTATCTGCAGCATTGTGAAGATTAGAGAATATCCAAGTGTCCATTAATAGAGGTCTGGTTAGAGTTGCTATAGTAGCTGTACACCATGAAATATTTTGCAGTATTAGAAAAGAACAAGAAAGTGCTTTGTATACAGATATGGAAAGATCTATATGTGATAAGTTAGGTCACTTTTTTGATTTAAAAAGGGGGGAGGGTAAGATTATAGAATATAGGCATGCTTGCTTATATTGGAAATATCCAAAAGAAACTAATCAGTGATTATTCATGGGGAAAAGTTAGAAGGGGACTTAGGATGGTTAAAATGGGAGAAAAAGTAAGGCTTTTCAGTATATTGCATTATTGTTTGTATTGTTTTGATTTTTGAAGCATATACATAAAACCTAATAAAATTCACTAACAGACACATGATGATAAGAAGAAGGAAACAAACTATGAAGCATAAATACAGTGTGATTGTTTTTATGTGAAGTTTAATAAAAGGCAAAATGTAAGTTTGTTGTTTCAGGATATACTCATGGGTGATAAATATTGTCACAAAACAAACCAGGAAATGATTAACACAAAATCCAGAATACTGGTCACCAAGTACTGGGAGTGGGGAATAGAGGCATAGAGCAAGGAGGATGCAATTTTAGGGGCAAGGAAGGAAGGAAGGAAGGGAGGAAGGAGGGAGGAAGGAAATATAGAAAAGAAAAAAGAAATCAGTGAGGACAATAGGAGTTAGTGAGACTTCTTTGAAGGAGCAGGATTTAAACTGGTTCTTGAAGGGTATGAAGTCCAGGAAATGTAATTCACATTTATGTATTGTTTTATAGATTGCAAAGCATTGAATATACATGATGTCATCTGTGTCTAGATAGTCAGAGAGAAATGACAGCAGGCATTCAAAATGAGGAAACTGGTATAGCCAAGGTACAGAGGGTGCAAAGGCATATTCTGTGTTACAAGGCCTTGGGGGATCAACCTAGCTGGGCCTAGCTGGGCAGTTGAATTGGACAGTAATGAGTAATTGACCAATAGGTTCATAAGGTTTGATTACAGTGGATTGGGAACTTGTCTGAGAAACCATCAAATATGTATTTGTTGGTTTACAGACAGAGATAGATCCAAGAAATATTGGAGAGTTGAACATAGCAGCACTTCTTAGTTCCTGCCTAACATAACCCTAGCCTTGAGGCTCACCACTAACAATCATCCACAGGACTAACACTGCCATCCAGCCAGGTAGATCCGTTGATTATTTAGGAGGATGTTGTATAAATTCCACATTTTTGTGAATTCCCCAAATTTTCTTCTGTTGTTATTTTCTAACTTAATTCCATTAAAGTTGGAGAACACATTTTGTATAATTTCAATCCTTTTAGAATTATTGAGACATATTTTTGGACCTAACATGTGATCTACCTATCCTGGAGAAGGTTCCATATGCACTTGAGAAGAATATATATCCCAGTGTTGGGGGAGTGTTCTATAGATGTTCTATTTCTGTTACTACATTTATACTGTTGATAATTTCTATTTCCTTTTTGATCTGTCTAGTTGTTATATCCATTATTGAAGTGTCCAACAAGTATTTTTGGATTGTCTATTTCACACTTCAGTTCTGTCAGTTTTTGCTCCATGTGTTTTGGAGCTCTGTTGTTTATGATTACCTTCTTAATGAATTGATCCTTTTATCATTATAAAAATTTCCTTTTGATCTCAAAGTCCATTTGTCTGATGTTAATACAGCCACTCCAGCTCTCTTTGGTTACTCTTGACATTTGTTTTCTGGGACAATGTGTTGGGTGGGAAGGAGGAGGAAACTAATGTTTAAAAAACTTTCAAACTATGTAGAAAAATTCCCATATAAACAATATTTTTAAATTGAGGATGATAATCATTTTCAGGAATGAATACTGTCTGGCTGACCTCAATGTTGCTATCACATAATAAATAAAGTCCTAAGTTTTGATAGACAAGGCATGGAATATTTGAAAAAACAGAAAAATCCCATTCTATGATATAAAAATTAGTAAAAATCATTCCACAGTATAACTACTTAGATATTGATGGACCACAGTTATGTTATATTTTATTTCAATACAATAGACCAAGTATAGCCTTCAGGAACACATGATTTGGCATATGATTGATGTTCAAAACACATATACACTCTCACTCATATCCCTTAATAAATAATTGATTTAGGTAGATATATTAGTTTTCTATTGCTGCTATAACATATTATGACAAATTTGACAGCTTAAAAAAATACAACTGCATTATGTTACGATTCTGTAGGTCAGAAGTTGGACAGGGGTCTCATTGGCCTAAAAATCAAAGTGTCAACAGCATGCTTTCTGGAGGGTCTGTGGAGAATTTTTTTTATGGCCTTTTCCATGTACTAGAGACTACTTGAATTTCTTGACTCATGGCCCTTGCTCCATCTCCAAAGCCAGTAATTTAGCATCTCTCTGACTCTGCTTTTATCATCACATCACTTTCTCTGACCACAGTTAGGAAAGGGTCTCTGCTTTACTGGTGATGAGACTGGAGTCACCTGGAAAATCCAGGATAATCTCCCATCCTAGGACCCTTAACCAAAATTACATCTGAAAACTCCCTTTCTTCTTTTCATGTGCTGTAACATATTTATAGGTTCTGAGGATTAGGACATGGATATCTTTGCTGGGGGTCATTATTCTGCCTCTCACAGTAAGGATAATCAGTGTATTTCAAAACCAAAAAGTTGATGGGGAATGAAGATTAAATGTCCCAAAGGAAAGTAATGTAACTTTAAATCAGAGAGATAAACTCATCTTCCCTTTAGCCCAGGAATCACACTACTAACACTGATAATGAGATATCAGGCATTATGTGCCTTCCAATGTGATATACAGTGTTGTACACAGAATCCCTTAGGAATCATTCTTGTTAGAAATGTGTTAACTTGAATACAATTCAGCCTATTGTCTTCACCTCCAGTGCTCAGGAAATACAGGGGATAGAGGGTTAATTTAAAGGATACTTCAAGGAAACAGACAAATCAAGGATACATAATGTTCTATAAAATAACTTGTGCTTTGACGAGTCTGTGTTGTACAGGAAGAAGAAAGTGGGAATGGGGATTGCTCGAGATTAAGGGAGACAACAACCAAAGACAATACAGGGTCCTTGGTTAGATCTTGGTTTGCAAATAAAAACAGGTACAAAATATGTTTTGGAGACAAGTGGCAATATCTAAATATAGACTGGGAAATAGATGACATTAGGAAGTTTTCTAAATTTGTTTGATGTGTTGACAGTACTGCCAGTAGCTAGGAAGTGCTTCTATTTTGTGGAAATGCATGCTAAAGTAGTTGGTTTGAAGCACCATAGTGTTTATAACTTATTTATAATAGTTCAGATATAAAAATATATAAAAGAAACAAACAGAAAAATGTTAATGATGGAGGGGTTATATGGGTATATTGTGCTATTTCTACTTTTCTGTATTACTAAACATTTCATTTTGGTAAAAATGTTTAAATCCAATGTGAAAGTACATACACACAAAACTCAACTACATTATAACCTATTGGAGATAATGGAGTTGTCATTACAGAAAGAATGTTATCTTCAGGAATAATTAGAAAAAGGAAAAAGTTTAAGAAATAAACACTTCTCAGCTTTATCTAGTCTTATCTTTTTTTTTCATTCTAAGGGCTAAACTTGTTTTTCCTCTTTTCTTTTTTTAGAAGAAAAAAAGATAGCTTCTAGAATCACTATAACGTGATGGATTATTTTTTAAGAAGTTTCAGTTCTTTTCAGTCTGCCTGGGAGACTCACTATACTTTATACAAGCTGTATATTGGGCTCCAATATGTCCGAGGCAGATACCCAGTTCCAGTTGTTGAAACAGGGAGAGACTGTCTCACATATCATGTGATGTAGTTGCCAATAAAAGAGACTACGTGGAGGTGAGTAAACCACGGACCATGAGTCATTTGAAGAGTGTGTCCGAATAGCTCAGTCAAGAGTGTAAGGCATCCAGTAAACCACTACTGTTGTGAAGCACTGGTCTTCTACCTCAATGAATGTCACTGCTGGAAAAGAGCTCGTAAGGACAGCTAGAAGGTGCTTGAGGACTCTAACAGGCATTGCAGAAGTTGGTGGAGACCCCTGGTGGCAACGTAAGGAAAAAACAGCTCACCACAAAATTCGTCTTTCCTTGTGGAAACAGTAAATGGAAACTGAACCCATCCTCTCTGAGTCTCCTTTAGTTTTCTGACGGTTCCATTTCATTTTTCTTTCTCCTGCTCTTTGTCATTGTTTAAAGGGTTTTCCATGCCACCTTCTCATTTACATGTTTTCCCTAAATTATTATATCCATCTACCAAATCATATTTTCAGCACGATTTTCTCTATTGAACTTCCTGCTAGGTATTTCCATTTGGATGGCTCTTAAACTGAATATGCCAAAAGAAAACTTATTGCCCAACTTGCTAAATGGTGTGACTATACAGCCAAGCCAGAAGGCTTCTACTTCAATAAAGCATAAAGGTACAGGTCTTGAACACTTAGTAACCAGGTACAGCGATAGGAGCTGGGATTATTGAAAACAAAAGTTTATCTTGGAGTAGAATTAAGAAAACAGAAACTTTAATGTGACAGCAGAATGTATATTCTGGTTCCGGAGTTCTGAGGAAGAATACCTACCCCAGCCTGATATGATATATATTGTACACAGTAAAAATTTGTCTGTTATGGGCTGAATTGTATCCCCTCAACACTCATAAGTTGAAGTATCAACCTCCAGGACTTCAGAATGTGACTGTATTTGGAGGTAGAGTCTTTAAAGAGATAATTATATCAAAATGTGCTCATTAGGGTAAGTCCTAATCCAGTAAGACTGGTGGTGTCTTTGTAAAAAGATGAAATTTGGACACAGATGGGTACAGAGGGAAGATGATGTGAAGACATGGAGAGAAAACAGCCATCTACAAGCTGTTGACTGTTTGATCTTGGATTTCCAGCCTCCAGATCTGTGAGGAAATAAATTTGTGTTGTTTAATCCACCCGGTCTGTGGTACTTTGTTATGGCAGCCCTAGAAAATGAACATATTCTGATTTCTTTTTCAAGATAAAGGTGTGACCTTTCTAAGCAGAGGGAAGATAATGTGCAAACATGAAAGATCAAAGCTTACTTGGAAAACTATAAGCATTTCACTATGACCAGATTACTGGGCAATGCTGTGGGGAAGAGACATGGGGAATTTTAGAGAATGAGCCTAGGGAGACAGGGAGAGGCCGGATTATATGAACAGCTCATGGGACAAATTAAATAGTGGAAACTGGGGTGAAGACATTTTGAAATTAAAGGAAGTTGGTATTAAAGATCTCACATGGCAGTTAGCTCCCTCAGATCAGTTTATCACTGGTATACAACTCTTAGGGCTTTGTCTAATCCAGCTTCCATGTTAATAATTTATTTCATGAAAAGCATGACCAATATTCTACTAGGCAGAGAAATATTTTGAAGACCTACATTAATCCTTTTCTCTCACAAGATGTTTATCCCCCTGAGCAATCTGAATGTTTTTTTTTTTACTGAATTTCTCGTCAATATTCTTTCCCTCACTCCTTTATTCCAAGCTCCAATGATCTCCTCCCTCCAGTGTTTATGTTTTAACAATATCTGGAACATGTTACAGCAAGTTTGTTGGTGCTTATATTATAAGCTGGACTGAGCTAGAATATCATTACTTTTGAAAGTCAATATCTCTGTTTCTCAAGTCTCAATTTATTTTGCTTCCTTTTAATTAAGACCAATTTTCCTAATGTCTAAGGAATGTGTGGTAGTTTATCTTTGTTGTCCTACCTGAATTCTCTTTTAATTCTTATTACCTTATAATTGTTGCCTCTCCCATGGATACAATAGAATTAAAATGTTATGCTATAATAAAATAAGATATAAACTCCATGAAATCAGTGGCCATGACCCACGTTTTCATTAGTGTGTTACCAGTGCCTGACGTATTTATTGTCTGATACATGATTGATAATAAATATGTTTTAAAGTAAAAATATAATTTGTTCTCAGCCACCTATCAACAAATCCTAATGAGGCAGTTGTTCTTGAATTAGAGCAGTACTTCAGAATCTCCTGGGGGAAATTTTCCAATATGTACATGTGCTAATTCCTCCCCACACCAAATCTGGATTTGGGAGGGGGGAATGGAGGGATCCAGGTGTAAACATACTGATGAAGCTTCTAATATTACTTTGATATTCATTGTTAACTGTTATGGGGAGAAATTGTTACTTCTTTCATCTCAGTTAAATTCCTCATGATCTGAGTACCAGGATGGAGAAATATGATAGGTAGAGAGAGAAATGTTTTGGAGAAAGGGATCTTGCTGAGATCTTCTCAACATATCCTTTAGCTGCCTGCATTCACAGCACTGGTCTCCACTGAGATCAATGTGCTATGGAGTCTTAGAAATGGTGGCTCTGGAAGGATGGGAGGACCACTAGACTTAGAAAAGCCCAGGGTTTTATTGCTAGTTTTTGCACCTAATTAGATTTGAGATCTCAAGCAAAAGAGATGGCTCTCTGAGCTTCAGTTTCCACACCTGTAGAATGGGAGTAATAACATTTATTCGAAAAATAAGTAAATATAAGCATTTGAGGCATCCATTGTTTGGATTAACTTTTGTACTTGGAAGAGTACCATTTACCACTCTCCCCTTTAAGGTGTATGTTTTGCTTTAAAGAAATAAGCCAAGTGCAAGTTATAGAAAAGAGGTATGTTGTTCTTAGTAATAGATTTTCAGAGTTAGCTGCCCTCATAACTAAAATTTCTGCTAACTGATTTCTCCTCCTAAAATTCAAATCAAAGGCACATTTGCGAGGGCTTTCCTACCTGCCCCTTGAGGCCATGGGAGGCCTCTCTGTTTGTCTTTTAAAGCTTTCCTATTGGCAAGTTGGTGATTTTTCACCCCTAGAGATTCTTTCCCTGTGTCTTCATCAGGGAACTTTTTATTTCAGACAACTGAAACTGCTTAAGTTAGTTTGCTTGAAACCTGAGGAAATGGTAGAGATTACAAGGAACATCATGGAGCCCAAGGACAAGGGGTGCTGCTGAGCCTCATGACGGTCTTGGATCAGAGCTTGAAAGCCACAGAAGCTGAGGAGTGCCGTGAAGCACCAACAGCCTACATGATCGCGGGCTTTGCAATGATGATCCCGTGACTTGCAATTTGAGACAAAAGGACAGAAAAGTTGATGCATAAAAAACAAGGAGGACATATAAGGTCTCGAATATTTGGCTGTCAGGACATACAAAATAGTATTCTTCAAAATTTTGTTTTAAAATTTACTTTGAATTTTTTTAAAAATTAATATGAACACATTACTTAACCTTTGGGAAATAGGAAAAAGTCAAGTTTCCCACATTCCTGTCATCATTATTTGAAACTCTTCATCTTTTGGTGTATGTGTTCTTATTCCTTTTCCCCCACAGATACCAACATGACAGCAGGTAAGCTTGGTTAGGTGGTTGGAGTTAGGGCACCCACAGGAACTCTTTCCTTGTGAAGGTCTAAGTTTTTGAGTTCCTTCCTTTGTGGAATTCAAGGGAAGCTGCTAGAATTTAAGCCTAATTTATTTGTGAGACTGGTCTGATCTATCAGTGAAGAAAGCCATGGTGTGACTTCTTAGAGAGGGTGGAGGGAATGGTCTCTCAGGATCCGATGTAGAAAGAGTTATCAGCCTAGTGGGACCACTGCTCCGGGATCCCAGATGGCACTGCAGTGTACTCAGCAGTGTCCATGGGGCAGCGGTTCATCGGCCTTCTGAGGGCCTGAAAGAAATGTGCAGGGGAAACAGTGCCACCACCAACTATGGAAGAGACATGGCATGAACTTTTTAGTTAGACATTTATATTAAAAAATCACTACAGAAAAACTGAAATACGGTCAATTGAACAAGCCCAGTATATGATAGAAGTTCTAGGAAAAAAAGAAGATATGTGTTAGAAAGAAAATTATCAAAGACATATAGAAAGAAACATCTCAAATTAGAAGACACAGCATGGAGATAGAACACACAGAGTTCAAAAGACTATATAATGAAAAAATGACACACACCAACATATATTCCCATGGATTTGGATACTCTTAAGAAGAAACGAAAAATGGTTTTCTTAAAATATAGCTCTATGACACAGGTAATTCAAGTTATCAAAAATAACATCTAAGTTTCAACAACAGATGAAAACAGAACTAAGGGATGTTTTATCAAATCTTTGGTAAATCATGTTCTGTGTGGTAGAAATTATTTATGCTTACTTCTCTATAATATAATGGATGAACCTCTGTCTCTTTTTTTGCCTCTTTTAAGGCCAGTGTAAGGGATATGGGAAGTGGGGTACCTCTCATTTTTCATACTTGAAGCAAAAAATAGATCCTCACCATCAAAGTAGAAAATAAATGGGACTTTATTGAAAAACCAACAAAAAAACCCTTTTGGCAAAGGGAAAGGGACTGGGGAGGATGGGTGGGAAGGGAGCGACAAGGAGGGAAAAGGGGCATTACGATTAGCAGACGTAATGTTGGGGGGCACAGGAAGGGCTGTACAACTCAGAGAAGACAAGTAGTGATTCTATAGCGTCTCACTACGCTGATGGACAGTGACTGTAATGGGGTAAGTTGAGGGAACCTGATGAAGCAGGGAGTTTAGTAACCATAATGTTGCACATGTAAATAGATGAATGATACCAAAAAAAAAAAAAACCGTTTGACTAACATTTCTCTCTTAAGAGTTCTAGATCTTCCTGCACACTATCATATAAAATACTAATTAATTAAAAGCCTAGAGAAGAGTAGGGCTTCTCTCCTGCTAGTGGGCCAGGAAATCCCCTAAAATATTTACATATCTTCCTTGGTTTTTATTCCCCTTCCCAGTGGCTAGTCCCATTTTTTCAAGATCCAGTTAAGTTCTATCTGTCATATTCTTTTGTTTCTCATAGCTCAATCTTTCTTAGATACAGGATCAGAATGATGTTGACGTTCAAGGATCCCCATCCCAGTGCCTCAGGATAGTTGCCCATGGGATTCTTCCCTCAAACAGGCTTCCTGGGAAGCTCGAGTGAGATTAAATATTTGATAAGACTTTCAATATATCCTATTTTGTTATTTTTAAAATATGTGAGTAACTATACCTTTATTTACATCACTTTATATTTTATTAACTTATATAAACACTGTAATGAAATATAAAGTTGGATTTTGGCCATGTAAAATGTATTATCTTCCAAACCACAAACTATCCTTGGATTGTTGCTACTTTGTGTTTAATAGCAACATTTGGCATTTTTCTATTTAATAGTAGCACGTACTATAATCATTGTTTCCCAGGTGTCCTATGTGTATAAAAGATTTTAACTGAGTTATTTTTATTTGTGATCTTTAAAAATGATAAATACTTATAAAACAGCCAAGAACATCTAAAATAAAAGTCTAGTCATTTATGTAAACCAAATTTGACCAAAAAGTTATATATTGGCAGGCAGGTTATACTTCTGAAAGTTGAATTATGAAGTTTCCTGCCAGGTTTCCATTTGTTGATGCAGACCACCACAGGAGCTTCTAAACATACACTCACAAGCTTTGCATGCCCTTTAAAACAAATCCAGGGACATCAGCAAAATAGTGGAGTTAGCAACTCCAAACTCCTCTCTCCACAGAAACACTAAAAACAAGTGGGAACTGGCAGATTCAACTTTGTCAGAACTCTGGAAAACAGTCAAAGGTCTATAGCAAACAGGCAAACTGAATCAAAAACAAACAAAAGGCAACCTAACAATAATAGGAAAGCTTTGTGGCTGTAACTGGCAGGTGCCAAAAAGTGAGGGAAGGAGGTGTCAAAGGGTATGTGTGCGAGTTTGGGGAGCCACAGGGCCACATCCTCCCTAAGTGTACATCTCATAGCATACAATCTATAAAATAGAGGTGGAAGGAAGAAGTTTCTTTAAATGAATTCTTCTGTGGATCTTCTTTCCAACAGTGATTTAGGGATGATCCATTCAGAAGGAAATTTACGTAAGTTTTGCCCCATGTCGTGTTTTATACAGTGTGTAAGTCATAGGCTTAACGACAGGCTCTCAGGTTGTAGCAGACCCATTTGGAGAGCATCTGCTAAGTCTGCTAACAAATCAGCTCTGAAATTGTTCACTCCACAGGAGCCTGCAACCCCCTCCTTTGCTCTCAGGATAAAGACAGAAGGGGGAACAATTCAAATGAAGGGATGTAAATTTTTTATTAAGTGACAAGGGATCCTGACTAAAGATGAACAGCAGGATGAGAAGTAGAGGCTGAAGTATATATTTTAAAGAACTTCCCAAGTTTCACATGGCATATATTGAAAATGCTATTTTATGGTACTTTGAGGTAAATGGATGAGGCCCTTTAATCTGGAAGTGACCATCTAGATCTGGCTGCCTGGCCTGGAGACCCTGAGGGCCAACGAGATAAAGGTATGTGTACATTTGTTGTATGTCCCTGGCTCAACCACCATGCCCCCACTAGCCTATGGAGACATTCTTAAGTTACATGGGGAACTAAGAGGACACTTGAAAACCTCGGGAAGATACTACTTTATATACATTAGAATGGCTAAAATTAAAAATACTGACAATACTATTGTGGGTGAGAATATAGAAGGACTAGAATACTCACACATTGCTCTCTGGAGTGTAAAAGTGTGTAACACTCTGGAAAACAGTTTGGAAGTTCTTTAAGGAGTTAAACATGCATTTACCTTCTGTCCCAGTTTCTTAGGGACTTGTCCAAGAGAAATGTCAATATATGGTCAAAAAGGCTTGTAAAAGAATATACAGAAAAGTTTATAGCAGCTTTATTCTTAAAAGCCAAAAAAAGTCAAAACAACTCAAAATCTATCATAAGAGACTGGGAAAAATTGTGGAATAATCACACAATGGAATACTTAGCAAAAAAAAAGAAATATCTACTGATCCATGCAACAATATAGATGAATCTCAAAAATACTACATTAAGCAAAAGAAACCTG
Organism: Smutsia gigantea; assembly: GCA_032199065.1. NCBI lineage: Eukaryota > Metazoa > Chordata > Mammalia > Pholidota > Manidae > Smutsia > Smutsia gigantea. The sequence goes on along the minus strand of JAVSCE010004756.1, from coordinate 488,130 downwards.
ACACAAACTAGTAAAACCTAAATGGTTCTACTAATATGACATTCTAGAACAGAAAAACTAAACTATGGTGAATAAAAACCGTACCAGAGGTTGGCTGGGAGGCAGAAGTTTGACTGGGCATGGCATGAGGAAACTTTTGGGGAGATGGAATGTTTTATATCTTGGTTAATGGACCTGTACAATTGCCAAAACCCCATCAAACTGTACCCTTAAAATCTGTGTATGTCATTGGATGAAAATTATATAAAATAGATACAATTAAAAATCAAAAGGAAATAAAGTCAACATTCAACTCATTATGGTGGCAATTATCAGGAAAAATAAAACTTGGCAGTACTAAAGCCCGCTGCCTCTGATGACTGGGATTGGGTAAGAAGTGCTGGGTTGGGAAACCATTGATTTTCACTTTACACTGTATATTTATTACTCTGTTTACTGTGTGCAAATGTCAGGGTTGTTTCTGTTTGTTCTTGGTGTTTTAAGGCCAAGAGAGTGACTCAGAGTAGGAGTAGGTGGTGAGAAGCAAGGGGTTTGGTTGTGGAATTTGGATGCCCGAGTCTCATCCACGACACAGAAAAGGCTCTTGCTGCCAAACTCAGAGAAGAGCTTTTGGGAAGGACACCAGTTACGAACCAGGACCCAGCTCATTCACTGCAGAATAGGGCTGCCTGCGCCTCTGGTCAACATGCCTTATCTGCTTTATGCATTGCGTCCAGCGCCTGTGGGAAAGAGGTCATTACACTGCCTGGGTTTATGGGTTTCGCCCTCTACACAGGCAACAACCACCCTATAGGTACTTCAGATCCTCACACTCAGCATTATTTTGTCCCCATTTGGACCTTCTTCTGCTACATGCCAGGATGTTGATAAAGGTAGGGACAAGATGGGTGTCCCATAGCTGAATTTTGGTAATGGCCCTGGGCCCTCTAGATCACCTGAACTTGGGGATGAAGGGAGTGGATATCCTTGCTTTTTAAAGGACATTTTAGACAAATAGAGTAATCTTGATGATGCGTGTTAGGATGATTTTCAAGCTTGAATTTCCAGTTAAGAAGTAACTTTGCAGAGAGAGGGAGCTTTTCCTAGGATGACAGGAGACCAGTAAGGGAAGAGATGGAGGTTGCAGCCTGAGGCTTTGATGTTGCTTGTGTTTATTGATTCCATATAGAGTTCTACCCATTGGAGCCAAAAATAGAAAACCCCTAAAATATTACTGGTATATATATTTGACAGTAACTCTTTGGATTGAATTGAAAATTTAAAAAAATGTTTACTTTTTTACATTTGAAAGATAATTTACTCTAACATGTAAGCCTTAAATTCAATACACCACAAGTCTTGATGTCTGTGGAGCCCCTTCCTCTGAGAGGTAACAATCAACATTTTTATTTCTCTGTGTGTAGTATAGCCTGTCAAACCTGAAAGGCCCTGAAAACAAAGGCTTTGAAAATTCAAACGTGTAGAAGAATTTTGCTGCCACCTAATGGACAAGCAGAATATTTTTCATTATTCTGCAATAGGCAATTTCCTTTTTTCCTCATTGAGCATTCATATAAAACTGTAGTAGTTATTTTAACAAATACACTTGACTTGGAAATGATTTTTAAATTTATATTAATTTTAACCTTATTGGTGTGTGTATGTGTGTTATGCTAGTGGTACTGTAGTGGGTATGCTAGAGTGTAGAAATTAGTTTATTAACCAGGTTTTAATCTAAGCATCATGATTCATTTTCTATAATTTTGTTTAAGTTAAATTTACCAAAGGCTTAAGGATCTAATAAATGTATTATGAATACTGAGCTTTTTTGCTCAGTGAGCTGTAGGCAATTAGGATAAACCTGTGAGTGAAATGAAGCCTTGTCCATAACATGAAAGGACGCTAGGGAAATAAACAGGAAAACCACATCTATCTATAGACAGATCTATAGATACATGCACACAGACATATATACATAGACATATTTGTCTAGTGAGCTAAAAATATTCAAAGTTACTTTTTCCTACTTATAATCTACTTTTACTTTGTATTTATTTACAATACAGGTGGGGATTGATTTTTACCTCTGCTCATTTGTGAGGAATTTCTGGTACATTCTAAGAATTAATAAATATTTGTTGAATAAATGGTATTTATGTGACTACATAAACTCTAGAGAATAGAGGAAAGAAAAAAATCACGCATAATCCTACTTGTAACATAAACCACATTTGTCTTTTGATGACACATACTTAAGTTACTTGGAGTTTTGTAGGCCCCTTCTGCCCCTCCTGCCCCTCAGTAAGCAGTAATGATGGTTCCTAGAATGTTTGGTGGCAAAATCTGTTATCTACATATCCTTCTGAAATATTTTTCATATCCCAGGAGTCTTCCCCCATTTTTTGTTTCTCTTTGGGCTCTGGTATTTTTCTTCATCCTTTGGAATTCTGAGTTGCTCCAATATGTTAACACCATTTTTCCAGTGAACCCATGGAAACTCTTGGCCACCCTATTCCTTCATCTTCCACGAAACCCTCACACCTGATTTTCTAAGAATATGTGACTTAAAAAAATCTTTCTTTCTCATTTTGAAGAGATAGATATTGAGGTTGTGTGATTCCTAGAAGCACTGGACCAGGAAGATTTCCTTAGTTTTTAGTTTTTAGTTGACCACCTTCCTTGGTGGTTCTTCACACTTTAAAAAATAATAATAAATTCTTTATTTATTTGTTTCTAGTTAAACTTAAAGAGGGAAGCATGAGATATGTCTCCATAGTTGTAGTTTTATGTCAAAAAGAGAGTAGTTTTAATTTTTTGACATTGTGAAAAATTAAGAACATCATAAATATATATGCTCAGTATTTTGAAAATTCTGAGTTTCATACAACAAATAAGACCTTTCTTTTTTAATTGAGATATAATTGACATTTAATTGTATTAGTTTCAGGTGTGTGACTTCTTTATTTTAGGATGAGAGCAATTTTAGAAAGCAGTTCAAGGTTGAAAGTACCAAAGTTAAAATTCTAGTCAACTCAAGAGTTTCTCTTGAATCCTGCATGTTAAGGAACCTCTTAGGGCTTCCCAGGGATGGGCCTTTATAAACTTGTCTCCATCTTCCAAAGATGCCTGGCCAGTATGTCTCCTCTCCAGGTCCACACTCTCCATTCAAAATTCCATTACCTTCCCTAGGCAAAGCTCTACCACTTCCCTTGGGCAGGGTCATCATTCCCTGGATCCACCTGAGTCCGATACTCTGGATCTTAGTCTCATGCACATTGACATTCATTGCTGCCCTGACTCCAGGGGAACAGGCTTCAGTCTCATAACAGACAGTGAAAGCTGGTACTTCAATTAGCATTTCCTTTTTAACCCATTCATGGCAAGAACTGTGGGTCTGCTGGTCTCTTTCTTAAAGGGCTTATTACCTGAAGTACCTTTTCCTGCAGCAAATGGCTAGGAGTGGTTAGGGGAGGTTAAAATACATGCTTTATCACTCACATGAGCAGGTGTGGATAAAATGAATGTTCCTGTGGCCAGGATCCTCACCTGGCCCTGGTTGGCTAGCTCACTACACCCATGTGGGAATACGTTGCTGTTGACTCTATATAAAGAGCTCCGCCCAGTGCTCTGGGTGACACGGTGGCACAGCTGCAAGGCTGCAGGAGAGCAGAGCAGAGCAGAGGCTGGAGTGGTGGCAGCGCTGAGGACAGAGGTTGGGATGGCTGTGCGGGCCGAGAGGCCCAGAGGCGGAGACCAGCTTGCTGCACACAGACACACTCTGAGTGAATGGGATTTTAGTGATCGACCTGCCACTGTGGAAATAAAATTGGGTATAACCCTTTCACCCCAAGAATGTTCTCCTGTCATTTCTTTGGTCACACTGAATCCATAGTGAACTTGCCCGGGGCTGAAACCCAAGACAGCAGGGAAAAACAAAATAAGCTTCCTTTATTTTGACTTTGTGTTGCTTACAAGCCCATTTTTTGCTACTGGGAAATTTGGGGCACAGGCATAAATAGCAATTATAAGTAGCTCATGCTTTTTTATTTTAAAATGGTGTCTTTTGTTAAGCTCAGTCTTTCTACTCTTTCCTATCCTTTTACAAACTCAAGGAGGAGATTCTGCTTTGCCCTTTCCCTCTATCTGCAGCTCCCACGGACTTTGGATTGGGTTCTTCAGATATCAAATCCCACTCTTATAAATGTTGGTCTTTTGAGGCACACAACTGTGTGATTTGCAGTTCCCTAGAGCCTGTGAGGTCTCTGTGGGCACTCCTGCCACTTAGGATGTGCCCTCAGCTGGTGTAACGTGTGTTCTGTTCTCTTGGCAGTGACACAGTGTGGAGCTTGCTCCTGGGGAACTTGGTCATCTCTTCCATCTGGCCAAGTCCTGTCTTGACTTTTTCCAGCTCCACATATCCCCTAAGGTCCAGTTTTGACTCCAGTTCAAACCCTTACCTGGTGTGGATAAAATGAGAGTTCCTGTGGTCAGGATTCTCACCTGGCCCTGGTTGGCTAGCTCACTACACACATGTGAGCAATACGTTGCTATTGACTCTATATAAGGAGCTCTGCGCAGTGCTCTGGGTGATACAGTGGCACGGCTGCAAGGCTGCAGGAGAGCAGAGCAGAGCAGAGGCTGGAGTGGTGGCAGAGCTGAGGACAGAGGCCCAGAGGCAGAGATGGCTTGATGCATGCAGACTCGCTCTGAGTGGACAGGATTTTAGTGATTGACCTGCCACCATGGAAATAAAGTTGGGTATAACCCTTTCACCCCAAGAACGTTTTACTGTCATCTTCTTTGGTCACATTGAATCCATAGTGAACTTGTCTGGGGTTGAAACCCGTTGGTAAGACACATGGGAAGTTGGCCTCAGAGCTCTGTGCTGTAAGCTCACCTCCTAGTCCCCAGACCCCCAGCTGAGCTCACTGCATCTGCCTTCTCCCACATGCGGGACCCGCTGGCTCCTCTGTGACTCAGGGGACAAGGGGGAGATGTGGGGACACACAGCCCTGCATATCAAGACCTCTTTCTCCACCTTTGCTGCTCTCCGGTCCCCAGGGCAGCAAGCAGCTGGATCACCAGCTCACTTGTTCTCAGGCTTGTTCTCAACTTGTTTGCAATCCCAGAGTCCCTGTCAGCCACAGTACCTGCAGCTTCCTTGCCTGGGTTTGTCTCATCTAGATTTCTCTCCTTAACTTCCTCCACCTCCCATCCCATCTGCCTTCCCCACCCAGAACACTCTCCTTCCCAAACATCTACTCAAAACCTATAGGCAGATATGTGCTTCAGGATGTGATATCCTGAATCTTCATTGCCTAGACCTTACAGGGAAATTTTATATTCAGACCTCCAAGCTCAAGATGTAAAGGCAGACTTTGGATGTTAGGACATTCTTTACTCTTTCAACAAAGCCTGACTTTCAAGAACACCCTCTTGCTGTGGACTCGGAAATTTAAACTTGGAGCTTCAGAATGAAACAGCAGCCATTGTTCTAGGCTCTCACAAGTCTCTTTTTTTTTTCTAGGACATTGAGCCTTACACCTTAGCCTTAATGGTGGCAGCAATGGCCTTTACAGGAAGGAGAAAATAGGACTAATTCAAGGGAAAAATAAAATGTGAGTATTTCAAAATGCTTTCATTTTCAAAATTTTATTTATTTGTATCTTAGAGCACAGAATAAATCATCCTGAGGAAGGATATGTTCCACATTAGCAAGGCTCTGGGATACCTTTGATATAACATGTCCGCGGGAATATGCTGAGCAGATCAGCAAAGTCACAGCAGAAGATCTGTTGGCAGTGGTCACTGCTGCTGTTACACGGGGAATAACAAGGCCAGGATGGCATCATTTTGCTTCTGAATCACATTCGGATAAAATATATAGTGAGGGATAGAGTATATTGTGCAGCTAGTTCTTTTTGCTTCTGTTATAATTATAGCAGACATGCAATTTTTAATTGGAATGTAAGTAAAATTTTATGGTAACAATTTTTATCTGCATAGCACCTGACAAAATAATTTCATTTCATTATGTCATAGAAAACCTTCAAAACCTTTGAACTGGGAGATGTTAAAGTCCTATTTCAGGAAGAGAAACAGAATCCAGGAGCTATTAAGTGACTTTTGGCTTGTGCAGCTGATCAGTGTCAGCTAGTGAATGCTGTTAATCCATATAAAGTTGTTGTTTAAATCATACTACAATACCTCCCCTAATAAGTGATATAACTAATAATAATAATAATAGCCTTATCTATTTCTTATATGACAACCTATTTGAAGCTCTCTATTACATGTCTCCATTTTCTCTGGTTGTCCTATCTATCTTAATTTTGATAAGAAGGAAAGGAGGTAAAGAAAGCTGATAGGGAGGGGATACCCAACATGGGTGCAAGAATCATCATGAAGACTAACAGGAATGTATAGAACCGGGAAGGTGAGTCCGGGAGTCCCACTTTGAAGGCATTTTAACTTCACATAGAGTCATCTGTCTTGATTTTTCCCTCCACTAGATCAAGTCAAATAGAATCTTAAGATTCATAGAATTGGGAGTAAAATTGCAAAGTGAATTATTCAGTGCTAGAATTCCATAACACCCAATTGTGCGATGGTAAATGTTAAACTACCTGATCTCATAGAATAAATACAATTTTGAGTTGTATGCGATCTCAAGGCTCTTGTCTTTAGTATTTGCTGATTTTTGTGGTGCAAATAATACCATGATGGCCAGTTTGGACCTACTGAAATGATGTTAGTGAATATGGAATTTGGAAGAGGTGCCAGCAATGCTCTCGGAGAGCTGGTACGAGCCAGCTTTACCAAACCTTTGATAGGTTGATTGCAACCCTAAAATGCTTCCTAACCATAGCTGTGAACAGGCCTAGTGTCCAACATTACCACTCCACTGTTTTACAGATATTCTTAGTATAATTTCCTGATCTTGCTTCTGAAATTATATTTGTTCTACTTTGACTCACTGGCCTTAGTTCTCCTTATTTACTATCATCTTAAACCTTGTCTTCTTCAGCATATGTATTCCTTGCTCATTAAATCAATACATATATAACAGTTTTCAGATGCCAAACCATTGTCTGCTGTGACAATATTCTTGTTACTGTTCCTTTACAGATTTATGTTTATAACTGACCACATAACACAGTACAACTCTAATCTCCCTTTAGATAGATGTATTTCCAATATAGACTAATTCTATATTAGGTTTTTCTCTTCTTTCTTAATTAATTTATTTTTAGCAGTCACATGACATAGCTGGTTACTTCTGACCTTGTGATCAACTACCAAAAATCCCCCTGGTCTTTTTCATGAAGGTGGCAGTTTTACATGTCTTCTCTGTCCTGATCAGCTATAGAATATTAGCAGTAAATGATCAAATTGTTGGCTATCTAGTCCAAACTCCTCATTTTAGAGACTAGGGACCTACAAACCACAGAGGTGAACTTATTTAAATATTATACAGCTTGTTGGTGAGAGAATCAGGTCTGGACCCAGATTTCATGGCTCCTAAATCTAAACTTATTTCCCTGTATTCTATTATTTCCTATTCCTCTTAGAACACTGTGAGGTAGGAAGAGCAAGTTCTATTAACTCATTCTGAGGCATGATAAAACTTAGAGTCGGGAATACCAAGTAATTCGTCTAAGGTTCTATGGGCAATAATGGCAACTGAATTTTTGAACCTAAGTGCAAAGCTGTTGTTATATATCGTATTTTTCAGTTATGACCCTTTAATTAAACTGTGAGATAATTTTAATTTTGACTGTGCAATCCAGTGTTTTAACCATTCCTCCCAACTTCCTATCATTTGCAAGAGTAGTAAGCATTCCTCTCTGTCAGCCAGGGTCATGGAAGAAAACAAAAGCCAACTCAGGTGGTCTATGAAACTTTAACAAAGGTATTGTGTTGGCTTCCCAGGGCTGTCATAGAAAACTCCTACGAACTCAGTTGCTTAAAACAAAGTAAATTTATTCTCTCAGTTAAGAGGGCCGGAAGTCCAAAATCAATGTGTTGGCAGTTTGTTCCTTCTAGAGATTCTGAAGGCAAAAACTGTCCATGCTTCTCTCCTAATTTCTAGTGCTTTCCAGCCAGCCTTGGCACTCATTGGCTTGTAAAAGCTTGTTCAAATATCCTTCCTCTTTGTGTATCTTTCTGTCTTCTCCTCTCTTTAAAAGGACATTAGTCACTGGATTTAAGTCTCACTCTAAATCCAGGATGATTTAATCTCCAGATCTTTAATTTATCACAATTGCAAAGGTCCTATTTCCCAATAAGGTCACATTCTGAGGTTCTGGGTGGACATGCATTTTTGGGCAACACTCTTCGACCCACTACAGTCACCATTTTCAAAATCATGGTTGGAGTTAGGAAACAAGAATGAGCAGTCCTTACCAGCCCTAGGCTTGATGGGTCAAGGAAAGGGAATTTTGCCCCAGGATCCCAGTGAGCTGGAGCAATGAAGGAGGCACCCACAGCAGGAATTCTAGCTATGGGGACATGCAGCCCCTGCCAGGACACTGGGCTCAGAGCAGGTAGAGAGCAGTAAGGAAACACTCAGACCACTTCTCCTCTCAGTCTCCCATCTTCTTCAGGTGATTCCCAGCAGCCACATCCATCCAGAAGCCAGGTGTATTAGTTTCCTATTACTGTTGTAAAAATTACCCACAAACTTGATAGCTTGAACCAATCCAAATTTATTATCTTACATCCCTGTAATTCAGAAGCCCTACTGAGGCCTCACTAATTAAAATCAAGGTGTCAGGAGAGCCCATTCCTTTCTGGGGCCTCTAGAGAACTCATTTCCCTGCTTTTTCCAGCATTCTCCAGCTGCAGAGTCAGCAGCGGCAGGCTGAGTCCTCATGTAGCATCACTCTGAGCTCTTTTTCTACGGAAGGTAGCATATTCACGGCATCCAGGGTTAGGATGCAGATGCCTTTGGAAGGGGCCGTCCTTCTGCCCACTGTATGAGTTTGATGGTCCACAGAAGGGTTGGACCCAGATTATGTGGGGATGAATTTATACAGTGGGGAAGATCTCTATAAGAAAAATAATTCAAAATGAAGTTAGGCACAAGGCTTGGAAGGGGCAACACCTGAGGGACCCTGAGGCTGGAGCTTTATTAGCTCCACAGTAAATCAGCCTCTGCCTCTGGGCACAAAGCAGGGCAGAGAATGACCGAGGCTGGGGTAGGGCAAATGACAAGAATAAGAACAGCATACTTTCTTAGTTCTTCCCAACAGCTGATTAAAAGTTTGACTTGTTTGGAATCTACTGGCATTTCACCAGTGCCTGTATTTCAGGGTGATATCAACCTTCTTCAAGTAGCCACAAATCAGTTGGTATTTGATAGCATGTTCACAAGGAGAGCATGAGAGAGGGCCAACAGCTTAGCGAAACTGATGTATACCGTGTCTTCATAGAGCTCGGGCTTCACCCATTTTTATCTCGTACTGTGTCTAGGTGAATGTACAGTAAAGCCCCTGGGGTTGGTGCATTCCCACTCAAGTCTTTGAAGGCAGAATTTTTACTGGCTTCTTTCCCTCTAGTCTTCCCCTCAGGTGACCTGTGACAAGTCGTTCACTCACTAATCCAGAGAAGGTACAACTGAACCTTACATTATATAATTAGAAGTTCAGGCTTATCATGTTACCTATGGAAATTCCATCCAGCCACAATCTATTCAATTCTAAATTTGCTTTTTTCTTGTGACTATTTGATACAGAATTTTCCTTCTAGATGCCCTAAGTTTTAGGACTTTACAGTGCAGTCATATGATAGTGAGTCAGCAGTTTAATTCGAATATCAACCCCACCACTACCAGGGACTTTCTAACAAGAACTAAGACTGATATTAGTTTTATTATTACCTAAGTCAAATAAAGAGGAACTACATTAACAAGAATAGAGAAGTGAATAATTCCAATTGCCATGTCTTAACAGTTAAAAAAAAAAAGAGTAAACTCCACTGTAGATTTTATTTTATGAAAATAGATCTACTTCCTGAACAAAAGTTTTGTTTTCAGGGTATCGGCTTGCTTTATTTGTTTTATCTCTGCAGTTAGATGAATCCTCCAATTGTCATAATTGTACGAGCTTTCCAAATAGGAATTGCATTGAAAACAAAAAGTAAGAGAATTCATCATACTGATAAATTGAAGTTAGCAAACATAACCTAATGATAGGCATTCTGGCTCATATTCTTCTTTTCTCTGTTTAGGTCCTTTGAATGAGCAACGCACAAATAAATGTAATGAAGTTAGGTGTGGGTCATTTCTAAATTCACAGTGTGGGTTCTATATTTCTTATAATCTATCAGCCAAGGTCTTCACTTGACAGTAATATCTTGAAAAGAGAAATTTCTAATTCTGTAGTGAGCATTCTTAGTTTTTTTTTTCTCCAGATACTTAGACAAAATACGCAAGGAAATGGTTAGCAATGGAGTACAGAATCAAAGGAATCAGGGAAAGGTAACTTAAAATGGAAGTGGTGGTTATTTCAAATGCTGGCACCTTCCAGAAGCTCATTGTCTGACTTGAGCAGTCTGTGCAGCACAACTTAATCTTTGATTCAACAGCATCACCAACATAAAAAGCTACTTGAATATGTGCTATGCAAATCTTAAAATGGAAAGACCTCGATTGGCCTTCTGGCTCTGTCACTTACTAGCTATATCACTTACCCTAGTGATCTTGGGTAAGATACTTAAATTCTTTAAGCCTCTATTTTCCAACATTTAAAGTGGAGATCATCTTATCTATTATCTACCTAAAGTTCTGTAAGAATTACAAGCAATGTGTGTAAAGTGCCTTTCACCACCCCGGGCAATTATGGTGCAGTATTAGTAATATTACATGTTGCATAAAAATTCGTAATTATTTTGTATAACTCTTTTCTTGTTTTACTTGTATGTTTACTTGTAAATAAAAACCTAAGACTTAAAAGTAATCTCTGACTGGGGAATTATATGCATTCATTTGTTAATGGGAGTGATAATCAGGGGAGAAACAGCATACATCTTTCTCAATCTTTCCCAGTCAAAGGGGTTTTCCTTTGAGGATATGTTCTGCAGATGTTTATTAGAATGTGTCTCTTCACCACTAGAATAAATGGAGCTCAGTTATAGCTAAGTTTCACCTGGTGTATTTTATAATTCTTAGTCTTTGAACCCTTGGACAGCTGATAATTTTTAAAATACTATGTGGAAAAACAAAACTATCTCCAGCAATCTTTTGTGTAAATACAAAGGATATAAATACTTAAGGAAAACAAGCATATGAATATAGAATCTTTATAGTGAGTAATAGCAAGAAAAGTCACTCAATGATTTTCCAAAATTTTCAGAATAAATTAAAAGATACCACAAAACTAATTTTAGTTCCTTCATCTATAAAATGGGAAGGAGGACTACATATCTCCTCCTCTCAATCTCACTTTTGTAATCCTTTGTCAACTTCTCTGTGGCAGTCTCCTAGATGTCACGAAGACCCATTCTCCCCTAATTTATTCAGAAAAATCCTGAGTTTCATCAGGGTATATGGCCACCTGGCTAGACATGATGGGGAGGGAAAAAAAGCACTAGTTTCTGACCCTCACAGAGACTCACAGAATTAGTTTCTGACCAAAAGGATGGAAGAGAAAGTGATATGTGCCACTAGAAGATGACAGAACTGGGACAGGCACGTCGGCCTGTAGGTGGAAACCCCGTGCTGAGAGTGGCAGATCACCCACACCAGTTCTGAGACTTCTTATCTTTCTACTATTAAATGAGCACAAAACAAACTACTGTGTTCACCCCACTGTATTTTCGGTCTCCATTGTAGAAGCTCAGTCTATGCACTACTAGTTCAACCCTTCAGAGGAACACAGTCCTAACCTAGAGAAAAGAACTAGGCAATTTCTAGACAGTCTTGGGGGGTCTTTAGTACCCTAAGTGTGCACTACTGACGGGTGGTGGTGACATTCAGAAATGTTAGAGATCTTTAAAAATTCTGAGATTTGTACTGAGCGGCAGTTTGTGGGTCCTAGCTATGTCAGTGTTTATGGTCTCAGAAGTTCTCAGCAGCTGTTGTGCAGCTGCTTTGACTTCAAGATGTAGACTTACAGAAGCATTAATGTTTCTTTAGTACCAGGCTTTGCCCTGTGGCATCTTTGGCATGGACACTCAGGTTGTGCCTCTCTGCCCTCTTCCTGTTCGCCTGGGGCACAACCACCATGCAAACTGAGCTACTGACTTTGTAACTGCCCTGTGGAACTGCCTGGGAATGCAGATCCCTGACTGGTTTCTCTGGCATTAAACACTGGGGGGTCACTTTTTCATTGGCTCAAATTTAATTGAAATTTAGGAAAATGCTTCTGTTGAGAGTTTGAGATTTGTAAACCTAGACACTGGTAATAATCCTGCTGATCATATGTAACAAAAGGAAATGTTCTTGCTACAATAGAAACCAACAACTATTGAGTATTTTACAAAATGATTTGTCACCATAATCCCGTAATGTCTCATTTTGTTTTCTTCCCTGTTGGTTATAAGTCTCATGGAGGATTTGATTGATTTAGGGGCTCATCTTAGACTTCTAGGCTGATGTGCCTTCCAGGCATCTGATGTACTTCAAATGCCTACCTTGCCTTTTGCTGGCTGTTCTTCTGAAATAACTCTTCTGATGTCTCCAGGAATAGGTCCTCCAGTGTTTCTTTCTTACTTTTTTTTTTAGCGTATGTGTTGCCTCCATGATTTTCTCTTTAGATTGTCTTGATTCCCAATCTTCCTACTGAGGATTACTTTTTAAAAATAAACAAACTTTAGCGGATAAAAATCTCTTCTTCTCTTCCTCCACCTTCTTCTCTTCTTCTTCTATACAGACTCTGCTCTTGTGCATCTCTTAAGACATATCCCTCCTTTTTTCCCTCCCCATAACATGAGGTTATTCCTGATGTACATATACCTCTGCCTATGCAACAAATTCCTTGGCTTTCCAGTTTGACTCCTGTCATAGTAACATAGCTCTGAGAATGGCTGCAGAATGGAAATCTGATATATATAAATATTTTTATTTTAAAATATAAATTATTTATATTTAATACTTTATATAATATTTTGTATACATATAAGCTATTTATATAAATATAAATATATCAAACTACATGGAACCAGTTGTTTCACAGGGACTATCTCAGGAACCTTCAAACTTATCTTCCTACTTCTACACTTGGCCCTCCTACAATCTATTCTCCACGAAGCAGTCCAGGTGATCCTTTGAAAATGTAAGTCAAATCATTTTTCTCCTCTGCTCAAAATGTTCTAACACTTTCTATCTCATTCAGAATAAAATTCATTGCCCTCATTATAGAATTCAAGGTACTCAGTTTCTCCTCTACTTCTTTGATCTCATCCATATATTCATCCTCTTGCTCAATATTGTCTCAGCCTAAATAGTTTTCATGCTGTTCTTCAGACATACTTAGAATGCTCCTGCTTCAGGGCCCTTGCACATGCTGTGCCTACTCTCTGGAATGCTATTCTCTCAAGTATCTACATGGTTTACATTCCTTTATTGAATTCTCTGCTCACATGTCTTAATAAGGCCTTTACAAGGAGGCTTTTTCTGACCATCTATGAAAACCACTCTTTCCTCCCCCTCCCACACACAGCCTTTGCTTGTCACTGTGTTTTCCTCCATCACAGCAGAGAATTTTTCTAATTTGCTCAATTATCCACTCCTCCAGTGCTTAGAACAGTACCTGACATGTGACAAATGATTAATAAGTATTTAACACTTCAAAAATAATTAAACATTTTGCTGGCAAAGTATTTCCTGAAAGACATGTCCTCAATTAGTCTATAAACCAGTTAGACATTAATTATAGGCTTAAATAATTGCTGAAATAGAATTTTCCTTTAGTTACTAAATATTTATTTAGTACTATTGTGCTATGAGATCCTTTACTAGGTGATTGGGGATTTAGAAGAATAGAATATATTTCTATCGTCTAGTAAGGGCAACACATAAAACCTGTGCATCATTTTATTTGGTACTCAACTTTGTTATATAGACAGAGAAGCTATTAGTGTCCCCATTGTACAAACAGGAAGCATAAGTTTAGAGTTCTTAAATGACTTACCAAAGTAAGGCAATGAGTTAGTGAGAGGCCCAAGCATTACTACTAACTACTAGTTTGCACTACTTTGGACAACTACCAAATCTCCAAATCTTGTCCTCTTTGCACTCTACCACACCACTATTTTTCACGTCCACTCCAGAGGCAAGACAGCTCCCAGGACTGAGCAAAGGCCTGTTCTAGAAATGGGTAGTTAAAGGCACATGTCTTTTAAAACTAGAATAATTATAATTTCAACCCCCAGCCAGTCAGGATTGGTCAAGTTAAAAATGTAACCTTTATATTTCAGTAGCTAACAGAACAGTTTATTTTTCATTTATGCTACATGTCCAACACAGGATTTAGGAGGGCTTTGTCAGTCAGAGTCACCTGGGGCCTGGGATGGTGGGAGCTGCATTTGGACACCTGCTCCCGTGATCATCAGGGCAGCTGGGAAGGGAGGCTGTGGAGACAGGGGTTAGCAAGTACACGTGTCAGACTCTCCCAGTACATTGGCAAGAAGTAGTCCCATAGCTACCTCTAATTTCAAGTGAGCCAGAAATGTAGGAGAATAGAATCTGGATGAAAATGGTGAATGTTGGTAATGATTATCCCACACACCTACTGGCAGATACACAGATAGACAAATACATGTTATGTTCTTTTCTGGGGTGGTGACAGTGGCAAGCTTGGTGTTTCCAACTTGGGATTACTTGTTGACTTCTCCAGAAGGGGTTTATAAAATCTAGGGAAAATCAAGCCTGATGACAGAGAAACAATTTATTTTCTCCTGGAAGCCTGCACCTAACAGTGGCAATATCGTCCTCTCACTACACATTGAAATTTGTGCTTGATTCTAAGTGTTTATATTAATTACCTCCAATTTTTGTTTGCATATAGATAGTTGTTGATAAAATAATAAAATATTTCTTAGCGGGAAAAGTGAAAAGGAAAGAATTGGGTTATTCTTTGTAATTGCAAATTATCCAAATTATGATCTGCTAAATATTACTCATTCTCTTTAAGATTATAGTCAGGAATATGAGAAATGAGTGTAATGCCAAAAAGAGGAACCAAATCTTGGTTTATATAGCTTGACCTCCATGAGAAGTCGCAAGAGTAGAGAAGGAGGAGTCAACAGAGGACAATGCTTACAGCACATAAAAAGCAAATGGACAGATTGACCCTCACAGATTATGTTCCTGAGCCATTACCTAAGGTAATTTTTTCCTCTAAATTATTTAATTAGAACTATAAAACATAAAATTGCTTATATCCAGGGCTTTAAAAGCACATGGCTATACATTTCAACTTAATGTTAAATGCTGGTTTTATAAACTTAACATACACTTTAACATACATTTTGCTCTATAAGTTATAAGTGGATGAAATTTTTAATGCTATTTTAAAAATAATTATGGATGATATTTGATTATAATACTTCAGGGATGAATTTGAAAGAAGAAAAAGGAAATGAACTGAAGAACTAATATGTGAGACTTTTAAATATTATCTGCCTTTTGACAGTGCAGGAATGGTTTTCAAATTTTGCCAGAGAATTGGCATGAGTATGTTATCTCATTTCTATGCAGTGTATGTGTTTAAAAAGAATTCGTTGAAGATATAATTATTATATATACAATGTAAGAAATATAATCCATCATCTATCTAATTTAAAAAGAACACCAGTTAAGGAAGTTATTTTATAGAGTATATTTTTGATAAAGCATATGCATTATAAATTCAGTTTTTAAAATTTTATTTCCTTGAAGTGAGGTATAAATAGAACTGAATTTCATAATTAACATGAGGTATTTATTTCTCATTATTTACTACAGTGAATACATAAATACACTTGCAACTTTGTACTCCTTCATTTATCACACTGAATTCCAGATAGCCCTTGATGGGAGAGAAATGAGTTATTTAAAAATTAATGCTATTAAAATAAATAAATCACTGAATTAGATAAGAATGATATGAAATGCTGATTATTCAAATTGATATTTGTAAGGTTGACTTTCATTACTATTTGAAGAATGATAAGTAAATAAATCACCATATTTTACAATTTTGTAAGGACAAAAATGAAGGAATATTTGATTATAACTTTTTGCTACCTCACATTTTTAATATGAGCAAATATCAAAAATAAAAGCAAGTACAATTGAGGAAAGGTCCTCTTTCAGTTAACTCATAATATTAATGAGGACTTGTGGAATACTATAAAAGAGAATTTATATTGTTAAAGAATAACATTAGTATTATAGTTTTATAGTTATATGCTATAACAAAATAAAGGAAAAACATAATTGTGTATCTATTATTTTCTAGCAGTAAGGGCATAGAACTTTATTGTATAGCAAGAAGAGCACAGAACTTCATAAAATATTTTTATAGCTCAGAACTTAACTTTTTTCCTTTGGATATCATTAAAAATTCCTTTAGCCTACCTTTCACTTTTTGGAGGTATTGTGCCAGAATTTTTAAGAAATAGAAAGTAAATTGCTTAGAGAGCATAAGTAGGATGTGAATTTGTTCAACTTGGCTAGAGGTATATAGTTGCTTGAATTGCATGATGCCAGCAAAAAGAGCAATACATGCTTCAGAGGTTTGAATGATTCTTCACACAACTAAATTATTTGACTTACTTAGTTTAGATATTTTTCTTGTCCATAATGCTCATTTAAAGCTACAGAGGTTTAACTGATATTTCTTATTGAAAATGAGGAAGCAAGTAGGGAAATAATCATTTAAAAATACTCACTTGGCTCTGAAATAGGCCAGATATTTCAGAGTATTATATTGAAGGAGGTTAGGTGATAGATACAGGGTTGAATTCTAGAAATATTTTTTCTGTTGGTTTGCTTATTATCTTTACCCATTCAATGACTTCATAGATTTTTTAAAATATATATTTGTAGTCAAACCTGTGAAATTTGAATGGTACTATTGTTATTTCTTAGAATAATGTTATGAGACATACAGAGGGAAAGGGTAATGAGTGTGAGCCACACTCATTATTAGAAATAAAAATGAATGTGGAAAGTGGAGAAGGGTTTTAAACAGATGTGAAAAAACACTGGGAAAGGGAATACTGAAATAATTTAAGCATTGAATAATAAAGACTTTCTGAGATCTGCAATGGGTGGCCTAACATAGAGACTACTACTTCTTGAGAATATGCTTTAAAAGTCTTTGGAAATAATTTCCAAAATGTGAGCTAAAATCCTCCCCAAACTGTCTTCTGATGATATTAATATATTCTTCCCTCACTCAGAGTAGAAATTACAACACTATTTTTCTAATTAGAACAGGGGTTCAGCTTTCCCCAACCAACCAATGACTGTATTGTAGTGCCTAAGCTCACACTGACCAGAAATCTCAGGTTATTAGATTTTGTAAGACCATATGAATTGCTTGAAAATACTGGAAAGGCAAGAGTTGTCATATTTCTTTGTAAGGGAAAGTTAAGCTTAGTTTCCCACTCACCATATCCAGTATCAGTTATTCTGTGGTCCCTCCTTCAGTCTTTGGGTGCTCTTGGATGCTAGGATTCTCCCAATTCAGGGGAAGCACGGTAGAGACTTTGCTAGTCTGCAGTGGTCCATTTGAAAGTGCCAGTTTCCAGCGCTCAGTCGTTTCCAGTTCCTCTGGGAGGCTGCCACCTCTGAGGTCCAAGTCTCTGACACTGTAGATCTGGTCCCACCAAACTTCAAGAATCCAGGTGCCAGGGATTAGGAATTTGCTTCTTCAGCCACCTTCAGAGGCTTTTACTTTATGCAGAATCCAGTTTAATACCTTTTCAAATTTGAGGCTTTTAAAGACAAAAGTTCGGTTAATTTCCTCAGTGCTTAAGGAAATCTCAATCTTAGCTATTTCACTTTAATCCCAAGGTAGTATTTTCCTAATTTTATAAATGAGGAGATTTATAAATTCTTTAAAAAAAGATTTTTAAAACTAGTATATATTTATATGAATATTAAATAGGGGACATAGGATCTGAAACTAGGTACCTGATATGTGTCAGGTGAAGAATTCAAAGTTGAATAATATACAGCCATGTCCTCAAGAAGACTGGTATTTAGTGGGAAGCAGGAAAACAGATATGCAAATGAATATGTGCTTTTCAGTGTGATAGAAGTTAAAGTGTGCAATTGTATTAGATTATAAGTGAGAAAAGGAGGAAGAAATGGACAATTTACAATGAAGTGCTCAGGTAAGGCTTCTCAGAGGAAGCAGAATTGAGAGGAGCCCAACTTTCCAAGAGCAGAAGAAGGTATTTTGGGTATTTTTGCATCTATCTTCTCCTACTCACTCCCAGCCCCACATTCAGTGTTGTATTTTTTGTTTTCCCTATTTCCTGGTTTCTTTTTTCCCCCAAAAACATTGTTCATTCCCTACTAAATGTATTTGCCATCACATATTATGTGTAATCCCTAATCTGTTTCAGTGATGGAGTATGTTTTCCTTACTGTGTTAGTCCATGAGCACTGAATATAGGATGTGAATGAAGTATGTGCACTGTTGGATAGAATTCAACGTGTAGTATTACCTGTACTTGCTTATTTGCTCTTATGTCTAGGATGTTCCCATCTGTCATAAGGTTACAAGGGAAATTAATGAGCGAAAAAAGATGAGAGAATGGGAACAATGAACCGAAGCAGACAAAAGAAGATAATGGAGAGAGGGAAAATAGAAGGGAGGGAGGACAGAGGGAAGGAGAAAGAGACAAGGGAAAATAAACCTTAATAAATGCGAGCAGCTCTCTTTAGTTCTTTTCATGTGCTTGTGAATCTTCTGCCTGTGAAAGGAAAATATTCTGAGAGGAGATTTTAGGGAATATGATAAAAGAAAACTACGATTTAAAAAGAGAAGATAAGAAAGTAGAGGAAAGATTATCTAAGACATGTAGGAGGCCTAGCATGTGAAACCAAAACTCTTGCTATGATTGGAAGGCCCCAAATTATTTTCAAAGTGACCAATTTTAGTTGATGTTTCAAAATAATGTTTAGTATTGCACACAAAAGCAGAGATAAAGAGAGAGTTCCAGTAAGGCCACTTTAAGTCTACTATTTGGTCTAAAATATGTGGAGCAGAATTACTAGATCATAAGATGTGAAAATGTTAAAATATGTTAATGACCTTTTAGTACAAAACTGTCATTTTGGAGATGAGGAGATGGAGACCTAAGTGCCTTTTCTAACTACAAACAAACAGCCATTATCCTGCCTGGACTCCACATCCTAGGTTCTTTTCCTGTTAAACTGGGGCCTATTAACAGCAGTATGGAAGATATCAGACTGTGGGCTATACTGAGGAAATGCAAAAGTAAACCCTTGAGAAACTAAGTAGAAATTCTAGGGAATCACAATAGTGAGAGAGCCACGAATACCTGTGGCCTGTTTCTGTGTGGCCACAAAGCAAAGCTGAAGTGGGAAAATCAAGGCCAAGGATGAGACCCCTGAAGGGTCACAGCCACTTTCAGAGACACCACCACAAGGCAAAGACAGGAATAAATACCCAAGAGAGAGGCCCTTGAGTTCTCCCCTCCTGCCACCTTCCAGTATTGCATCAGTGCCTCCATTGGCCAAACCTAACTGGAAGTTGGTTGGCAAGGCATTCTGTGAAATACAGTTTGCAGGGATCTCTGTGATACAGCACACAACAGGCAAGAAAGGGATTGAACGGAGGCAAATAATGTTATTATACTAAATAATTATATATTAATTAATACTATTATCAGGATAATACTAGTCTTTCTAGACAGTCTGTAATTTCTGTGGGCCAGGGATTATTTACCTTATTCATGAATACATTCCCAGCACATTTCATAGTGCCTGGACCATAGAAGATTTTTGAATAAATGGGAAAATATATGAATGAATATTGTCATTCCCACTATACATTCAAGAGTCATGATCTCCTCTAAGAGTTTTAGGCTCCTCCCAATGCCAATAGAATCTTCATGATATACTAAAAGATAATAAAGCCTCCCTCTGAAGAAAGTGGGGGCTAGAGATGAGAGAGAGGAAGGAAAGGAAGTGCATTAGTAAGTGCAGTTTTAGAGCTTAGAAAATTTTCTTCTGCCTGAATCTTAACTGCTTTATCCATCTTATCCTCATACCTCATAGTTTACACCAATACATATACCAATTTAGGAAGATTTTTGTCAAAAGTGGGAAGAGAGGCATCATATGAAGAAAGGCCACTGTAACTCAATACACATAACTAAAATTAAAGGACAACCTTCCTAATGTCTGTTTCAAGACAATGTGTAGTGAGCACTGTGTTATATTAGGACATAATCATTCTTGTCTCATGGTTCATTTAATCCTCTGCTTCAAAGAATGAGCCACAGACCCAAGATTTTAAAACCTAGGGACTTTTTGCTGTTCCCCCTCTTTCATGATTCCAGTTATGTGTTTATTAGCCCACTTGACATTGTCTCAGAGCTCACTGATACCCTCTGAATTTTTTCAGGCTTTTTCTGTTTAATTTTTCTACAGTTTTATCTTTAAATTCACTACTCTTCTTATATCACATCTGCTGTCAAAAATCAAGTGTATTTTTTTACCTTATAAATTTTATTTGGTTTGCTAAAACAGTAAAGGAACAGAGTTTTTTTTTCTTTGCTCAGTTATTGCTAATGACTACTGGGTAAAGCAAATGATCAGAGGAGGAATGCAAAACACAAAATAAGTAACTGCCAACTGTGATGTCAAAGAAAGGAAAATAACCAGACCATCACTATTGTTGCTTAATTTGCTTGAAGGATAAGAAATATCAGGGCTATTTGTCCAGCCTGCTGGTGTTTCCTGGTTGCAAGCTTCTCCAGTTCCCAGGCTAGGATTTATATTAGCAGTGTAATTTTCATTTTAGGTATTATATTTTACTTGTCTAGAATTTATATTTAGGTTCTTTAAAATATCTTTCATGTCTCTCCTTAATGTCTCATGTCTTAACTTATGCTTTCTCCTACCTTCTTAAACATATGGAATAAGATTGTAGTAGCCATTTTAATGTGCTTTTTACTGTTGCTATCGTTTGTGTCATTTGTTGGTCAGTTTTTATTGAATGTTTTTTGTCCCCACATTATCGGTGGCATTTTCCTACTTCTTTGTATGCCTGGAGATTTTCAGGTGGATACCAAGCATTGTGACTGTTGACATTTTTAGTAATTTTTTAGAAACATTTTTAAGCTTTGCTCTGGGATGCAGTTAAGTTGTTTCGAAACATTTTGATCCTTTAGTAACTAACCATTCCTGGCCCTGTGTGATCTCTGAAAATTGTTCCTGTTGCTTCTTTCCAGTAGTTCATTGCCCAGCCAAAAGGTAGTTTGCTTACAGAAATACTCTGATCAGTACTTGGTTTTAGACTTTTGGTGAACCATATGCAGGTCTCAGGAGCTCACCCTCTTTGTAGCTTTCTACAAAGATATTCTACTCTGCAAATTCTAACTTCCTGGCCTCCGTAAATTCTCATCTCTGTCTCTTCCATTCAGATTGGATTGGATTCCCTCTCCCTGTGCTATGGTTTAGGAACTCTCTCCAAGTTTTAAACTGAAGCAATCATAAAACTTAGATTGTTTATTTTCCTTCACTCAGGGGTTGCTACTCTTTGTTGTTTATTGTTCAATGTCTGAAAATCAGTGTTTCATGTATTTTGTTTGACTTTGTAGTTGTTTAAGGCATGAGTTTTAATCTAGTCCTTGTTCCTCTATCTTGGCTGGCAATGGAAGTCTCTGACATTTTTTACCAAACTAAAGCTCTTGCATACATTGCTCCTAAATGCCATTTTTAAAATTCAAACTTTAATCTGGATGCCCTTGGAAGAGGTGAGTATTACTCTGCATCATCACTTGGAAAGTTTTACTACGTATTTTTGAGAGAGTGATCATAGAGAGATCTATACTTAGGTCTAAATTACTCTACTTTATATATTGGGAAAGAATGAAAAATCTTCCAGAAATCCAATCTTTGTTGAAGTCCAAGGTGCTTACTGAATTAGCATGGATGTCCTAGTAAACAAAACTTTTGAAATCCAGTGAAACAAATCAATTCAGATTTTGTTGTCTTATGATTCAATTAGATTGGTTATTTCATATTATCTCACACTAGAAGTGTTCATTCACTATTTCACCCATCTTCTAACTATGAAAATTTGTGTAATACATATTATTATGAAAGAAAATTCCATTATAACGAGTTTTCACTCTGGAAAAGAAACACACTATAGACTCTATAGCATCTTACTATGCTGATGGACAGTGACTGTAATGGGATATGTGGTGGGGACTTGATGATGGGGGTAATCTAGTAACCACAATGTTGCTCCTGTAATTGTATATTAATCATACCAAAGAAAAAAAAAGTGAAGAAAAAAATATGTCTTGGCACCTTTAAAGAAAAAAGAAACACACTATATGGAGAAAAATTCAATTGGGGAGTAAAAATTTCAACAAGTTGAAAATATTCTCTGTGAACAGATTAATGTTAGAAGAAATCTATTTTGAATTTAACTAAGATTGATCAATCAACCTTTCAAGGGAAGTTCAGACTATCTCATTTATTCATTTTCACGTGCTAATGATGGAGTACATAGAATGCTACAAACAACTTGCTAGGAGTCCACTGCATTATTTTCAAAGGAGATCAATGAAAATATAGTTTGAATTAAATTATGTTTAGAATTTATAATTACAATATCTCAAAGTTAATTTTATATTATTAATTATACTCATTTAAAAGTGATGCTTTCCAAAATTAATGTTTAGCAAATCATGCTTTGAGTCAAGATAAAGCTATCTATCACAAGGGCTTTATTTCTATTTGAACAAATATATTTTGAGTTTGAGTCATGCTCACATGCCTTCCAATCATCCTTACTATACCTCTGAATGCTAATATAAGAACACAAGAACCCTTCTCATAAATTTTTAAATGTTAGTTTCACTTCCAGTTAACACACTGTTAAAATAGTATTCCCCTAACTATACACTCTGCAAGAAAGTAATGTGACAACAATAAAAATGCATATATTTTCTAAACATGTAGATGCCAGGATTGTTGTCATTTTCTTTAATATCCTTAACCATGTGTTATATTATCATGTGACTGCGATGGTTTAGTTGTTGTGAAGGAAGTTGGCTTTCTTTTCTTTAAAGCCATTGAATCACAGTTCTAGTGGCTCCAAAATAAAATTCAAAGACAAGGAGGTACAGAATCGTTACTTGTATTCAGTGTTCTACTAGAGGTCCCATGAGGTATAATACAATTTATTCCCTGACTTCTACTTTTAAAAGATGTATTTCTTTTTATTATAAAAATAATTCATGCATATCATTGAAAATCAATCAGAGAATGGCAAGTCATAGTTCTACTACCCAAGGAAGAGGGGCTTTAACAGAAGTAATGTCTTCTAATTAACTGACTAATTTTAAGTAAGAGAAGGCTAGTAATAAAACTATAAAAGTAAACAAAGTATAACAAAAAAGAAATTTTAGTCTAAGTGTGAAAAATGTTTTGGTCTTTTGGAATGTGTAATTATTTGGATTTTAAAAACGAACATAAACAATTTATTCTAATTTCAGAATTAACTTACTTGGTAGGGAATCAAAATAGGGAGGAGGAAGATTTTTGGTTTGGTCTGATTTCCATTTGCTTGAACGTTGGCTGTTGTAAGGGAGATTATAGATTGGATGCCTCATTACCTAGAGGCAAGACACAATATGTGAGGAGGTAATGGTGCTGAGTCCAGTAGCACTTAGGGTCTGCTTTGGAGTGACTCTCTATTGTTTGAAGGCTGAAAATTTGTCTGAATTTATTGTAGAATGTAGGGGTTGGGATAATGAGAGAAAAGAGTGAATATTTCTATTGAAATTTGGAGATAACACTAATTATAATATCAAATGTGTTATTTAGAAATAACCTTAAAAGCCTCTGTTGACCACCAGAGAAATGACTATGCTCAAACTTGCATATGTATATATATATATATATATATATATATATATATATATATATGTATATATATGTATGTATATATACATACATACATATACCAATCATACCCTCTCCTCACCTATGTTATTTTTACACAGTATTATAGTTAAACATGATTATTTGTAATTCCCAAATTAGATAGTATTGTTATTGTTTATTTAGATGCTTATTTAGATATAACTGCTTGTTAACTACTTCTGAGCTCACCATTCATTTTTAGTCCCCCAGACCTTCCTTCCTGATTGCTTTCTAATTCCTTTGATATTCTGTTGACAGTAAACTACTTCAAATTTTGTCTGAAAAAGGTCTGTTTCATCATCATTTTGGAAAGATTCTTGAAAGTCTTTTTTTTTTTGTACTTCTCTCCTCACATCTCCAACACTCTTCCATCCTCAATTTTACTCTCCGTTGATGATCTTGCCTTCCATGTCAATGAAAAAATTGAGTCATTAGAAGAGAACATGCAAAGATTCCCCAAACCCCTCTATCTGCCCAGCATCATCTGAATCTACACTCTGCTATCCTGGCTGAAATTTCAGATTAAGTTGCCACATCCCACTTAAAGTCAAGCTTTCCACTGTTTACTGGACCTTGTATCCCTTTGCGGGGGGATTCTCTTCCAGCAATTCTCTCCTCTTTCTTCTGCACAATCACTTGTTCCTTTTCTCTAGACATTTTTATCACCATACAACATATTCTTCTTTCTCCCATATATTTCTAAAAAGTTTTTTACCCTTACAGAGCCAACTGCCACAGTATTTATCTGTTTCCTTTTGCAAGAAAGTTCCTTGAAATAATTACTATTCAAGACCTGTTTCCACTTCTTTTACCTTTATCTTATACAACTACCCAGTCAGGTTTGTGTCCCACCACTCCACCAAATCATTTTTATTCAAGGTGACATGGCTAAATCTAATGCCAAATTCTCATGTCTGTCATATTCCATTATCAGCAGCATTTGAAACAATCACTTCTCTTTAATATATTTTCTTGACACACCATACGTCTTTTGGTTTCCTCTGTCACATGAATTGGATCAATCTTTTTAGGGGTTTTGTGCACATTTTTCCTCATTTTTTCCTAACCATCTGAAGTTTCCCTGGTCAGTCACTGGGCCATTTCTATATTCACACTTGCCACTCTTGGTGATCTCATTCAGTGTTTTGCCTTTAATTACCAGCTATATGCCAATGATGTCCAAATTTATATATTTAGAAAAGACCTTTCTTCTGGACTCTAGACTAAATTATCCAACTTCCTGTTCAATAGCATCATGTTGATGTCTAATAGAGGTTTCAAACTCAGCGTGTCCAAACGAAATTTCTGATATCCTCCCTCTTCCTAGAAAAGCTACCTTAAATACAGCCACATTGCAAATTAATAACCCCTTCTTTTTTCTAGTAGTTCAGACAAAAATATGTCTATCATCTTGATTCTTCTCTTGCCCAATCTGTCAGGAAATTCTGTCGATTCTCTATTCAAAATAAACCGAAAATCTAGCCACTTCTCAGCACACTACTGTTCTCAGTCTGGTCTGAATCATCCTTAGCTTGAGCCTGGATTACTTCAAAGTATCCTAATTGATTTCCTTACTTGCCAATCCCCATCCCCTCCCTACCTATAGTATATTCTCACCCAGTAGTCATTGTGATCCTGTTATGCCACTCTTCACTCACTCCTGTCCTCCATGCCCTATTTCACTGGGTAAAAATCAAAGCCCTCCCCATAGACCTCACTTACTGGGTTCCCACTGGTCTCCTGTTTCTGGAATTCTCCCACTATAAGGTTAGGTACTGTCTGTTCTCTTTCTTTGAAACACTGTCCTCTGCTAAACATCCCTTACCTCCTTCAAGTCTTGGCTTAAATCTCACCTTCTTAATGAATTCTATTCTGACAGCCCCATGTAAATTTTTTTTTACAGCCCCATGTTAATTTGTAAAGCTCTTCCTTCTCAATCCCAATCCCCTTACCCTGGCCCACTGTTTTCAAAGCATATTTTACTTATTTATTATGGTTATTATTTATTGACTGTTTCTCTCCATTGGAATATATATATATATTCCAGGAAAACATGTTTTTTTGTTTTTTTGTCCATTTTGTTTACCAAAGGAACCTAATCACTGTCTAACATATAGTAAATAAATAATACGTTTTTGTCAAATGGAATTAATGATTGAATGGGAGATAATTTCATGGGGTATTGGATTCTAAGTTGACAGATGTTTTTTCTCAGCACTTTGAAGTTATCATTTTCCAATCTTTTGGCTTTCATTATTGTCATTAAGAAATCAGCCACCAGTCAAATTGTTGTTTCTTTTAGCTAAACTGCCTTTTCCCTCTGGATGTTTTAAGAACTTCCTTTTGTCTGTGATGTTCTGCACTTTCATTATATTATGGATTTCTTTTCATTGTTTTGATTGGAACTTATTGAGGTTTCGAAATTTGGGGCTCTGTGTCTCTTACCACATTCTGGAAGATATCAACCATTATCATCTCAAAATATTTGTTTTGCATTTTTTCACTCATTCAGTCTGGGAACTGTAGTTAGCAAATGTATGCTAGAATCTCTCTATTTTCATGTCTTCTAACTTTCATACTTTCCATCCTTTTAACTTTCTGTTCTCAAATCTGAGTAATTTATCCATACATGTCTCAAAATTCACCAATTTCTCTTCACTTTTGTCTAATCTGTTATTTAATCCAAACTTTGGGTCCCTATTTCTTGTTACTATATTTATTCTTTTCTAAAATTTTTATTTTATTCTTTTTCAAATGTTTTAGTCTGTTCCCATAATCTCTTCTTCCTCCATGGTACTTGACAATAGTCTCTTTATTTAATTGTACCAGGTAAACTCATTCTGATTATTATAAGAGTCACCAACTTTGAGAGTCTTACTTGGCAGTTTCTTGGTTTATATCTTGGCTCTCCCTTCAGTGCTTGGTGACTTTTCACTGTGAGCCAAACTTGACACATTAACTGTGAGAACTCTTTGAGATATGTGTTAAAATGAATTTGTCTTACTTTTATCAGAAACCTGTGTTTACTACCAGCTGGATCCTTTAATCTACATTTCTAGGCATGAGTGTTTCAGCCCATACAAGGAGTGTGAATTCTTGCCTTAGACACCTGAGATGGAGGCTTTTGGTCAGGACAGAGACCACTGTGCCTTCCACTCACAGGTAAAGCTGAAACAGACAAGTATCTCCATAGAATCTTTAAGCAGGGCAATTTCTTTCAGGGACTGACAGTACTGTCCTTTCTTTGGGGTTCTGGCTTTGGTGGGTTTTCTTTGATATACTCAGTTCCCAGACTTTTTAGAGCTACTGGGCCCCTTAACACATCAAAACTATTTTTGGCTTCTGAGTCTTTGTACTTGGTTGGAAATTCTCTGGCTTTTAGGAATTACCTGTAATTAATTGAACTGAAAACATTTGCTGGATATGAGTCTAGAATTATGGGCCTCCACATGTGTGCAGAAAGGGAAGTGGCTGTTGTGGTGTGATTTGATGGATGCTGCTAGGCCCCTCCTGACCAAATGATTTCCTATTCTATGTAGTGGTGGCTTGGAGATGACTGTTCTGGCCACTTCACAACAGAGAGCAGAAGCAGGAGTCCCTGTCTTCGGATAGCTCAGGGAAGTGGCCTGATTTATAGGTACTAACCTGATCTCTTCTTATCATGAATTTGATTATAAGATAAGGTGAATGTCACTTTGGGAAGTCAAGAGGCCAGCGCACAAGATTTAGGACAGGAAAATTTCTGTGGAAAGAAGAGGAATCAGTCTTCAGTTGTTTAGACAATTTACTGTTGTGAAATAAGCATCAAGAATTTCCTAAGATCAGGGAAAAAGGTGGGGTGATTATTACACTTTCATTTGTATATAATTTTACTTTTCTGCTAAACTTAGCTAGGAATGCATTTTTTTTCCTGTATTGAATGCAATACAATCTGTATTAGTCAGAGTCCTCCAGAGAAGCAGGGTAGATATAGATATAGATATATTGAAAGAGAGAGAGAGAGAGACTGATTTTAAGCAATTGGGTTACATAATTATGAAGGCTGGCAGGTCTGAAATGAGTAGGATGTGCCAGCAGGCTGGAGATTCAGTTGAGTTGACGTTGCAGTCTTGAGTCAGAATCCACAAGGCAGGCCGGTAGATGGAAACTCAGACCAGGTTCCTATGTTGCAATCTTGAGGCAGAACTGTTTCTTCTTTCAGAAAACCTGTCTTTTCTCTTCAGGTCTTCAACTGATTAGATAAGGCCCACCTACGTTATGGAGGCAATCTGCTTTACTTAAAGTCTGCCAGTTGAAATACCAACCACATCTAAAACATACCTTCATAGCAACATCTAGACGACTGTTTGACCAAACACCCGAGGACCACAGCCTAGCTGACTTGACATGAAAATTCATCACCACATAATTCTATAAAATCTTAGTGGACAGCCTGCCAATTTCATTTCACATGATTTCACTTGCTAAAGCCTCATAACTTTTGCATCATGCTTTTTGCATACCCAACTTTAGTGACCTGAATACCCTCACAAGCGATATTCATGGAGTTTTTGTGTGAAGGTACTAACCTTTCCTAATACTTGAGTATCAGTGACCCAGGAAATGTTTGCAAAATATCAGTCTGAGGAACAGTGTTTCCAAGTCTCTCATCTTTAATTTTCTCAGGGCCTCTTCCTTCTTTCCCATAAACGTGTGCTAAACTTTGTAATTAGAGGCATGGTGAACATGTTTGCAGGAGTAAAGATGAAGACATGTTGGAGTAATGTGGAGAGAGGTTTTCCCCACTTCTCCGGCCCCTCCCAGATCTCATTCCAATGGTCAGGATGCTGGGGTGCCTTAGCAGAAGCATCAGTAACACACACAGCAAGGGGTGATACGCAGAATTCAATTTGGTAAGCCATCTGTTCATTTCTTGATTTAGACTTCAGCAATTTCAGTTCATTAAACATGTTTTCTCTGTCTGCTTCCAGCTGGGAAACCCTAGACTAGTGTTTTTTCTCTTTCATGTTCTGCTTCATTGACTATCATAAAGAGTAGGTTTCACATTTTGAAATTCTCACACACAACAAAGAATTCTCCTAAAACATTGTTGCCTTTGGTGGGAATATCATTTGAATTCCTAGAAACTACAGGGGGAAATTTAGCCTATTGCTTCAGTATCACATAACATGATCAGTCAGCTTTTCATCCTGGAATAAGCATTATTACCCCACATATCCTCTGATCATCTTGCTTTGCATTTTCTCTGAAGGTCTGTTATGGCAACCTCTTTGTATTCATTAGGGGAGAGTCATCTTTTGTAGCAAAAAAAATGTTCCTGTTATAGAGGTACTAGTGAGAAAGAGGTTTATTTCTCTCTCAGTTGGTAGTCCAAAGTTAGGCAGGTGGTCTGAGGATAACGGTAGAATCTTTTCTCCTGAGGGTCAACCAGGTAAATTGGTTGGTGGGTTGACACTGCCATCACAAATGTGTTTCTGTTTCTCCTCCAAGGCAGTTGCTCTAGTGGGCACCATTTTCTAGCCAGCAAGAAAACAGGACAGCTTAGGAGCAGGGTGCTTGCCTTAAGGAGATAACCATACAGATACATGCATCACTTTCATTCACATTCTATTATATTGAACTTAGTCATATCTCCACACCTAGCTGCAAGGGCAGCTGGGAAATTTAGCCTTTAGCTTGACACCATGTACCCAGCTAAAACCCACAGGGTCCTATAAAAGAAAGAGGAGAGGAATAAACACTGGGTGACAATCAGTGATGCATGCTACACTTAACACCTGGCATTACATTATTATTGGTGGTTAATAGTTTTTTTATTATAAATATTAGAAATATGCTTAACATGACAAATAAAAATAGGTAACTTATTATAAAGATGCAGGGAACTCGAGGGTGTGAATGCAGAAGGATCTTAGGAAGAGACTAGAAACAGAACTGAAAATTGTCAGGCCCCTCCTTCTGTTTGCATCTCGGCTTTTCTCTGCAGTTCTGATTCATTCTCTCTATTGCCTGGCTTTCTGTGATCCTCAGGCCATGTGAGAAAAAGAGCATCTACAGAGCTCCTGAGTTTACCTTAGGCAATTCTACCTCATGCAGAACTCATTTGGTTTCTCTGAATCCCAATCCCATTTGGTTTCTGGGTGGGGGAATCTGATTGGTTCAGTTAAGGTCAGGTGTCTACCTCTGTCTACTTAATTGTGGCAAAGGAGATAGGGGTTATGTAGTGTGATTGTAGCTGGTAGGGCCCAGCGATGTGTGGAAGTACATTCTGAAAAATTGGGAGGAGTTCCCTAAAATGCACTGCTTACAACCTTATCAGTATTCTTAGGATTCCATTACTTTAAATATAATCCTTATACTTTTGTTTCAGCTTTCCAGTTTACTGCTATAGCAAACATGGCAAATTCTTATTGTTTGGGAGTTGGGAAGAAATGTAGAATTCCTTCTGAAGATTTATGTTTTTCTTACCATATGGACAATCTTTTCATCACAGAAAATTGTACTTGAGAAAAAGTAGCTCTGACAGCTGTCAGCTCTTAGCTGGCCTGGCACTAATAGCTAAGGCTTGGTGATCTCCTGTTTATCCTAAATAGTGCCAGCATCTCAGGAGGTCACTCTATGATTTTGATAGAAAGACAAAAACAAAACCCTGTGCAGAACACAAAAATGACCAGACACTTCTCTCTCTTGGCTAACATGAGTGACTGCTGCCTGTTTACCACTAACAAATTTAGATTCACCATGTTTTTCCTGATTACTATAAAATTATTTTTATACCCAGCTACTTAGTTACCCTCATTTTCTGAAAACCTCCATTCTAGAGCTAAGGCTTTCCCTTTCCACCCTTCCTAAAAATCACCTAATAGAAGCCCAACTTCCATACCCAGCTCCCTGTGGCCTTCTTGAACTAAGGTGCTCCAGAGTTCCTCATGGGATGTGGTCTCCTTGGCTATGTCAAGTAATCAGCCCAACTTTGTTTGACTGCTTTGGTGCCTCCATAGTTCTCAAATGATGGTACTTTTCTAAGGGATCTGACTGAAAGAAAAGCAAGGCAAAACCAACAGAACACTCTAGACCTGCGGCCATAAGCACAGACTCTGTTGTACTGAGCAGGTTTTTGGGCTAGTGAGTTGGTTTGTTTAGATGATCAAATGTATCTATTGTGACTTGAGGTGCTCAATCATTTGTTGCAAAGGGGATATTGTTACAGAAGCTCTTCATTTTCTTATTTAGCTCTTAAAATTTTGAAAATAATCCCCCAAAGCTTATTTATTATCATTATATTAATATAAGAGAATATAATAATTTGAGCTGCTTCAGCTCCTTTCCACAGTTCTGTATATTTATAATTACTCAAACAATTTAAGTTTGGAAATGGCAATTAGCCTTTCAACTTTTACTTTTTCTGGCTATATCCTGACTAACTGGTATATCCCTCCTGTGAACTCCCAAAAAACTCCTACAGCACTTACTTATTTAGCATGCATTATTAATTAGCATGCAATATGTATGCTACTGTTTCTGTACTTCTATAATTTATTGGTGGTAAATTTCCAAAGGGTATTGATCATGTAATAAGAGTTTTTTTTCAAGTCTCCTACAGAGCTTGGTACTTTATACAGAGTAATTATTTTATAAATAATTGGCTGATATCTGGGTGGTGGGGAACATTTGGTGACAGCTCAGGAAGGACACTAGGCTGCAAGTGCCTTGAAAGCATAGATTGTGTTATGTTCAACATTATGTCTCTAGTGGATTCAGTAGTACTAGCACATCCTGGCTGCTTTTTAAATATTTGCTGAATGGCAAAAAGAGCATAATACTCTGGCCTCCAGAGTGTGGAGAGTCTGGTGAAGGTCACAAATGGAAAGGGAGAAATTGAATAGTTTTCACCTGACTTATCATTTTGCCTCTAATGGCTGGGTCTGTGGACTACCATATTCCATTAGGCAACACATTTAAAATAGTTACTCGCCTTCTTATGTTGTAAGACACTGCCAATATAGCATTGTTTCAGTTTATATTGCATCTATCTTTTGTTATTTGTTTTAATGATGTAATACCTTACAATTATATAGAAGTTTTAATGATATAATACCTTGCAATTATATAAAAGTTGTCCTCAGCAGAAATTCAGGATGTTTTGGGGGCTCTACTACTTATTCTAGGCTCTCTCAAAGATACTAAGATGGTGTCTTGGGAAATAAAATATCTCCTCATGGGATGGAGTCATTAAAAAAAGGCACATTCATTGAAATACGTCTATGGAATACTAAACAGAAAATACAGATTAAATTGGCTCTACTCTCTGGTAAAGAATGTTAAATTGTAGGATTTAAACAAAAAGTAGTTTGTCTTCCTGTCTAAGCCACACTTTTTTTTTTCATTTATTTCATTTTTCAAAAATATTTACCTCTTTTTCTATATCTAACAGCCAATCCTCTGGTCTTGACCCTTATTACTAAAAGCCCATATTATATTAATAGCCAACTCTTATCTTTCCTGTCAGTCCTTCACCTCTCTTGCTAAACTTTTTTGCTCCTACCTTTACAGCTTACTTTGCTATGACTATATTTCTAGAACATTCCTTCTATTGCCTCATGTCCCAGCATAAAACACTAGGATGGACCTCCTTTCTTTTTAAAACCATGGACCTTTTTCTCTTGACCCTCTACAATCCAGCCTACTGGACATTATGTCCATTTCTGTCCAAGTGCCTCTGGATGCCTGTCCAGCTGTCTTCCCTCTGTCTTCTGCTTATGTGATGGTCATTTTTATATCTGGGTCCTTTCACTTAGTGATTTCTCATCTGGTCTCTCCTTTTGCCTCTCTTCTTTCTCCCAGTTCCCACTGTCCTTTATGATTTAGTTCAGGATTCCACCTCTCTATAATCCCTTTTTTCCTATACATAAATATAATCTCCTTTAAACTACCATAGTAATTCTTGCCAGCGTCAGTTTATCATTAAATTGTTTTCTAGTTGTTTCTATGATTTGGTTGACATTCCTAACCTTGATTATAAACTAAATAAATTCAAAGCTCAATGGTTTAAACTTTTTTGACATTATCTCCATTCTTGGAATACTCCATAAATAATAACAGTAAAATACTAGAGAGACGAAAGGTGAGTTTTAAATCAAAGAAAGCACGATCAAGAAGTGGCTCTTGAATGGAGAAGATTTGTTGAAAGGCTGGGAATGGGTTGGAAAGCCGTGAGAATGGCCTATTGTTCCAACACGGTGCTGGATGGAGTGCTGGGCAGAGAATGGATGCTGTCAACTCTGGTTAGATTTGGCCATTGTTCCTGGGAGGCCGGTGTTAGCTCTGAGTAAGAGATAATTCATCAGAACGCTCTTGTACTTTTTTTCGTCTCTTGCTCTGGGGCAGAAACTGTTCTACTTCACAGGCTGAACTTTTTACCTCTTGCCCTGAGAGGCAGAAACATGCTGCCTGAGTGCTTCCATTTTGAGACACCTTGTAGGAATCCTTATTGAATTGCTTTAGAAGAGTAGATTCTCAGCCCTCTAGTGCAGCAGTCCGCCACAGCAACCCCAGAGGGTGTTATGTTTCAGAGGCAGAAGCCTCCTGTAATATGGGCTCACTGGGCTTTTGGGGAAAAAAAAAAGACAGCATTTTGCAAGCCTAGTTCTAATTGAACATCCCCATGTTGCAATTACTATTGTATTTCAGTCTCGAAGCCTTTGTTACAGAGGTTTTTGTGTAAGGAAGGGACGCTTTGGGTGACCGTTCAGGCTTTTATTTTTTTCTTTAATTTATTAAAGTTCAAATTAAACAAGGCTCTTGCTGTTACCAAAGTTTTCTGAACTATTTTGTGTAAATCTTATTCACCCTTTGAAATCAATACAATTAAAAGTTGTGTTAAGAGTCCTCCTTTTCAAGACTATGAACTTTTTCTCTAAGGATTTTGAATTTGTTTCAGGTCTTTGATTTCTTAAACACATTTCAGAAAAGAAAATACACATGTTCTTTAATTGCTTCTTAAATTGGCAAAGTTATATTCTGTCTCAGACAAAAATCTTTAAATGATTGCATTTCTCTGTAGATTAGTAGCTTGTTAATTTTGAGGATGAAATGAACTCAGGAATAAAAATCATTTGAAAAGGTATCTCAGGAACTCACTTCAAAAAGAAACAGTAGATGCAGATTCTGCCTAACAAGGCCCCATCTGAGATCAGAGCTTCTGTGTGACGTGCTGGAGACATCTAGTGGACAAAAGTTAGAAAGGAACATGAAACTGCACCAACCAGGATCCTAACTTTTAGATAACATTATGCTTTAAAAATAATTAGAAAATGTTTCTCTCCTGTACCATAATCAGTGTACTTTCTCTGAAAATAAAATGTCATGTGCATTTTAAATTCAGTTATCACTTTTTCTGTTATTTTGAACTCATTATGAATATAATGGCATATTTAGCTTGATTAACTTCATATAGTTTATTGTGGTGGGGTCAGATTTTAATTTAAAACATCCTGTATGTGCAGGAAGATATCTCACTACCAACCTTGGAGAGATAGATTTACAAAGAACAAATGAATGTTGTATTTGGCTAGCTATGTGATCTTGGGAAAGTCTGTGAATCTTCTTTCACATGTAAAGTATGGGGCTGAACAAATGTTTTTTTCTGGTTTGAAAATCTGGAATCCAATTTATTATTATTTTGTTTTCCATACTATTTGACAATATTCAAGGGATATTTTCACCTATTCTTTAAATTGAATCTTAATAAAAATGTCCTAGTTATTTAGTTCATGGTTTATTCATTGATGCTCATTGAAGGTGAGGTGACTTATGAATGAAGAAAGAGTTCAGGTTTCTTGACACCTTTCTAGTAGAGACCACTGTTAATGCAGTGTGAGTACATTTCTTAATTTGGGGGGTAACCCGCCTAAATTGTCAACATCTAGTAAATTACCACCCAGCAAATACCATTACCATATTTGTTACAATATTTCTAATGCTTAATAACCTTGCAGGAAAGGATTGCTAAACCCAGTTTAAAGTTGAGAAAGTTAAGACTTAAAGAAGCAAAATTAGTTGCTCA
Organism: Smutsia gigantea; assembly: GCA_032199065.1. Lineage (NCBI taxonomy): Eukaryota > Metazoa > Chordata > Mammalia > Pholidota > Manidae > Smutsia > Smutsia gigantea. The sequence goes on along the minus strand of JAVSCE010004756.1, from coordinate 452,956 downwards.
AACTCACCACCAGAGGGTCTGTGACAGGACTGTGTTCACATCCAGGTCTCTGACTATTACACAAAGTTGAAGAACATCCCTAGAGTAATCACAGGAACCCCAGAAAACTGGTTCTGTGTGTATTTATTTCTCCTGAGGATTTAGAAGCCTATGGGTAGGACAAGTCTCAAATTAGACCTGTTCAACATAAAAACATAGAAAATAAATACAAATTAGAGTAGATTATCTCAGGAGATCCCTTAAGGATTATTTTAAAAGACAAAACCACTTGGTGAGTCTTTTATCTTGGCGGGAAAAAGATTGTCAAGAAAATTTATGACAATTGCTGGTCACTATGAGGTTTATGTCTATGAAAAAATGATGTTTAAGATATGACAGAGATACAACAGGACATGTAAATTTTAAGATATAATTAGTCAAAGACAAATTTATGGAGAAAAGTTCTAAACAGCAAAATTGATAAATTTGGAGGAATAGTACATGAAATTAACAATATTTACACATTTCCAATTTGCCATCCGAATGGAAATGCAATGAAAAATATTCATTAGGAAACAATTGGGAACAGAGAAAAGGATCAGTTAATTAGATGTGGTGACTTTAAAAGTCACATAATTTATTTTGATGACCTACTGACTTGATTAGTTTGATTGGGATAAAAATAGTTTTTAAATGTCAGTAAAATTAAAAATTGATCAGGTCTTTAGAAAACACCTTTCTGGCATTTCATTTATTTTCATAGAAATGTTTAGTTTTACAGATAAATTGAGAAACTATTTGGATGAATTAGATATTTATCTAAAACAGTACTCAAGAATCAATTGATTTTTGAAAACTTGAAAGTCCATGAGTTAACATTCTAAATAACTTAATATTAATATTCAAATTTCTATTGAGTTTAAAAACATGCTATAATTCCTTAACTCTGAAATGTTTACATTATCTTTGATCTGTTCAAGAGAAATGCAATGTGTTCCGCAATTACATTTGAAAAAATAAATCTTTCATGGTGAAGAATCTGTTACTATGTGATTGTAGATTTCTCCTAAAGTAGATCTGTAATCCTAGCAAGATATCCTATTTACAGCTATTCCACTGGCTTAATGAAATCCACTATAATTCATTCAGTTGTCAGCATTTATCCATATCTGAGTTTGATGTAACTCCAATTAATATACATTTGAAAACAATGATTTTGAGGAAGTTATTTAAACTTATTTTCATTAATAAAGTTCAAAATATTACTGTTTAAGAAGTTGTATCCATTAACAATCATTTTATTATGGCCTTACCCCTTTTTTTTCCTGAGTAAATTAAATGCATGGCTTAAAGCCAATTTTCTGTACAATGCATACAATAATCTCAACACCTTCTTGGTAATATAGAGAAACAAATAGAAAGGATTGATGCAACTGAACCAAAGAAAGTGTAGGGATATGGAAAATGAGTAAGTCACATACATACTAATAAGCTTCAAATAAAGCCTTCCTTTATTCCCTGTGAAGAACCAATCAGTCTTTGCAGACAGCCCTAAAAACTAATTTTCTAAAGCAGTATTTTTATCCCATTAGTTTCAGTGATCATGCAAGTCACAGAAAGGTAGCAACTAAATAAATATTATTTTAGTTTAATTGGATTAAAAATTAGAAATGCAAATTCTCCTTCTACTGTATCTATGCCCTCATCTCTGTTTTTATGGTAATACCCTTTTAATGGTTTAAGCCTATGAAGGAAAAACACTGAAGATTTTTAACTAGCCGCTTTGCAGGGGGCAGAAAGGAGCAAAGAAGATTTAGTGGTGAAAAGAGCAAATAAATAGGTGCTCCAAGATTAAAAAGGGGGTAGAAGTGCACGCTGAGCTGTTGAAAGACCTCTCTGTGTTTAAAGAAAAATATTGTTTGGTGCTTTCACCAGTGCATGATCAAAATAAGAGGTACAAATTAGTTCATGGCTGCCGAAGCTACAAAACACCATGCAGAGCGCTGTCTTTGGGAACGTTTTAATGAGGAGAAGAGGTCATCAGACTGTGACATTGCTTTTCAGAATTCTTCAAGAACAACACAGACTTCCTGTTCCAAATGTGGTAGAGAATAAAATAACCTTAGTAGTAATCGTACAACTTTTGAACCGCGTTCCTTGGAAATGCCGTACAGTGCTCATTTTGTAGCTTTAGTTAGCCATCTCAAAGGAAACGCTTCCATATTTTCCATGTGCCCTTATTTCAAAAGTACAGTGAAACGGTGGAGCTTTAACATGGATTATATTTATAAAATAAAGTTTTATTCAGGCTTCTAAAGAGATTTTAATGTTTTCATTGCTCCAGGTGAAATGGTACACTGTGGCTCTGTTCATTAACATTTAGCGTCAGTGCAAAAAAATCAAGGATTACCACATACAGCATAAAAGGAGGGATAGTATGACTTTGAAATTAAATTCACCACAATCTTAGTTTTGCCGCATTTCAAAACGTGATTTTAAAATGTATAAGTTGTTAATGACATTCTAGGTCAAATATTCATAGTCCAATATCAGTCCTACAGAGACTGGCATTATTCAAATGTGCAGTGTATTTGAGCAGAAGCTGAAGAGGTTTTCCTGACGCTTAATAAATAAGACATTTATTTTGGTTTCAAAGACCAGTATTATAACATTATTTGGTACTTCAATTATAGGTTGGGGCATTTTTGCCACCCCACCATGGAGCTGCAACATATCTTTTGTTTTCCATGATATGGCCACATTTTTATGAGATGTGTATAGACAGAGAAAAAATATGCCTGTATATTTACTGCAGATATCAAAAATAAAAGACAAAATAGGACTTGAATTTTTATATAGTAATGCTCACAATCTTACTAATCTCCAAGTTTTCTCATACCATTTTTTTCTCCAAAATAAGAGATTCACAGTCACCATTTCCTCTTGATGTGTAAAGTTAATTGTCAAATGCGTGAAAGATATGGCAGAGATCTAAAGAGAAAAAAGAGTTTGAACTGGAGTTGAGTTGGTAGACAAGTCATTCCTGCACTTAGTATTGTTTCTGATAAACTTGTAAGAAAGAGGTGATTCAATTTGTGCACGATTAATTTTTATAAAGGTAGCATCTTCTCCTTCTTTCTCTTTTCTCTTATTTTCTTTTTTCTTTTTAGCATAGAAGTTAAGCATAGACTCCGTACTTTACATATGATAAAGGATAAAAGCTGTCATTCTAGTTTTACAGCTTTTCAACTACTTAATCAAAAAGTTTCTGAACTTACATAGATCATTCACTTGAATCAGTCTTTTATATTAATTTTGTTTCTTTTAATGTATGCAGTCCTTGTTCTGAAATATGCTTATTCATAAACCAGACACATTTATATTGACATCCTTAGCATGTAGAATTTTTGTACAAAGACCTAGTGAAGTAGTTATTTTTATAAAGCTTAAGCTTTTAGTCTGGTTTGTCTGGCCTGCTATCTTTTGGCTTGATTTGCAGGCTTTTCCTATCAATGATTACATATTAGGAGCTTGTGTCAATCTATCCTGTTGTTTTTTGCATTATTACCTTTCAGGGCCTGTTCTCTTTTATCTGTACTATGAATTAAACAGTATGCAACTTCATAAACATTGTCCTTAAATCTTATAGTTGTGTTAAGCATCTAATAAGTTGCTATTCATAAAGTTTTAGTTAGTAGTTATTGCAGTAGCATAGGTTAAGCTCTGAAAAATAACACAAGAAAATGAGAAGTAGTTAAAGAGGGAAAAATCTACATTATTTAGATCTTTCAGTTATCTCAAAGTACAACTCAGGAAAGAAAAGGGTGAGTTTTTGAGAAATCAAAAAAAAGTGGCAGGAAAAATCTTTTGCTTAATTAAAAATTGTTATATTTTTCAGAAAAAAACATCTATTATCCAAGAGACTTTTCTAATTAAGGAAGGAAATACCTTTTGTTTGCTGAATAAGAAATGTTTGCACATTTTATTATCAGAAATCTAGGTCCTGTGATTTAAACAAAAAATTAAATCACTATTTATCACTATGTAAATCACTATATAACTTTTGAAAATCAACAAAAACTTAAAATGATTATATAAACAGCTTAAAAATTTATGATAGCTTTCACTGCATTAATTTATTTCTCTTTAAGTTACTGTAATAATGGATTTCTTCATCTCCTAATCCAGGAGAAAACTATTTTGAAGAAAAAATATAAAAAGTAACTGGGCTAAGTTATAAAATTGACATTGTGCTGAAAAAAGACAAATAAAAATGGAAGTGATTAAAATTAATACATATTAATGGTTAAAATTTTATATGAATATTCATTATATAAACATTCACAATAAAATATAAAGATATTTTGCAAATGAAAAGAATTCTCATTGTTTTTAAGCTACTAATATTCCATAGTTTGTTTAAATGTTGATTAAAAGCTGTAGTTAAAGAGTGTTCTATGATCGCCAAGGAGTCTCCACGACCCTTTTGGGAAGGAGGCCCACAGTGTCAAAATTATTTTCATATTAACTGTAAACTGTTATTTGCCATTGTCACAGTTTTGATCTTTGCACTGAGGGAGCAAGATGGTGAGTAAAAATGCTGATGCCTTTTCATGAATCAAAACAGTGGCACCAAACTGCTAATGGTCACTGTGTTCTTCACTGCCATGTACTCACAATTTAAAAATATTGCCAACTTTACTTAAGAATGCCCTCGATAAGGCAGTAGATATTATAACTTTATCAAATTTTGACCCTTGAGCACATTTAGTTTTTCAAGAGCTGTACTTAATTGGTGATATTCCAAGTGACTCCTGGATAGGGAGCTTTGATCTTTTCTGCATTTGTAGTTTTCATTCAGTGTAGACCTGCATGGCTAAGTCCTTCATCAGATGCCCAAAGAAGCAGAAATTTGTTGAAATTGTTAAGATAATATTAAGAAATAGTGTTTTTGAGCAGTGTAGTATAAACAACACTAAAGGATACAGATTAGGGTCGATTGAAGGGATTTCCATGATTAATTTTGATTATATACATTTTACATTTTTTTGGACTTAGGGGTCAGCAATGGGCACTAAATCCCAAACACATTGCTACCAGCTGCTCTACAGGCTATCTCATCTATTGTGCGCATGTGATGATAGACTATCACGTAGATCTAGGGGGAACAGCACTACTTTCTGACGAAAAAAAAAAGCAACCATTCCCACCTCTCCATCAAATGCTCTTTACAGATTTTTAGAGCATACACGAAGAATGACCCAATGTGATCACAGACAAGACTAAAACATCAAAGGATCATTTTTAAGAGTGCAGAAAGTGACAACAATTATTACGTCCCTGCGTTCTACCATTTATTGTGCCATGTAGAAAAAGCTCCTCTCAAGCCACTTTGTATTTAATATGTGTTAACATCTCAAGGGTATTAAATACTGTAAATCATCATTTGCCATTAGTACTGCTAGGGTAGATGTTCATCTTAATTTTTGTCATGGCTTAGCAAGCTCTGTCTTTATGGGTAGTGGAAATGATATATAGAGGAAACAAAACACTTGAGGAAACCAATTTGTTTAAAGTACTCTCAAGATGTCTAGAAAAATGTGTTTAAATAGAAGTAATAAACATTGCTAATTAAAATTATTCCATTTTTTCCCATTTATTTTTGAAGACTCTATGAGGCAGTATTTTATCTGCTGTTAACCAAAATAATTACACTTGCTTTTATAATAACTATAAGATTACTAGATTGGTAAATGAGGAATCTATCCTAGATAAATATTTCCGTGATATCTTTGTGACCAAAGTAAAGATTTATGCTCTGGATAATGATATGGTTACTTAATTTTAACTGATTAACAGGCCAGTCTTAATTATTGGGTCCATATTACCCCAGAAGGAAGTCTGTAGCAGCTGATCTTTGTGCCCTGTCCTTGTTTTTTATCCTGTCCAAGATATTTATTAATTGCATGACAGTTCAGATGACTTACTGATGGCATGTTGACCCAATTTTCAGATGGTGTGAAAGTATGGCCATATCTTTTTTACTATTTATATTGCATATTTATTCATTACATATAAATAAAACTTTTAAAAATTTGCTGCACACAAGCAATATTATAAATGAGATCGTGGGTCTTAATGTGCTGGGTACAATTTTGTGTTAATACACATTAATATAAATTCTACTGCAGTAAAAGTAAAGTTCCATCATATAATCACATCTTGTAATTGAGTTAGTGTTTATACCACATTTTGGGGAGTTTTGATCTAGGCAAAGTCATGGGAAAAGGAAAGAAAATGAAGGGACATCGTTGAGAAATAATACATGGAATAGAGACAGCAGGACTGGAGACACATAAGTTAGCTCTAAATGAAGAGTTTTACAAATGATAAATCTGATGTGCCTGTGGTACATAGGTGGAGTGGTCCATTAGTTGGTTGCAAATATGGCCTATGGAGTCTTAGTTACCACTGGTGTGAAAATTTTATTATGCAATATATATTACATATTTTACTTCATTTGATCTCCACAACAAACATGAGATTCAATTACCATTCTAAATTTATAAATTATTCAGTCATTCATTGATTTATATAACAAATATTTATTAAATGCCTACATCTGCCAATAACTGTTTTAAGTTCTGGGAAGCAACAATTAACAAAACATTCAAAAATTCCTGCCTTCCTAAAACTTACAATTCTAGGATAAGAAAAAAAAGTTTAAAGAAAATAACTAAATTGAGCTAGTAAGTGGTAGAGTCCAAATTTAAACACAGGTTATTGTTATTTTTAAGTTTCAATTCTTTGGTCTTTTCTTTTCTAAATAGGATTCAACATAAATCAACATATGTTGCAGGAGAGAGAGACAGGAGGTGAGGGGAATGTGAGAGAGAGACAAATTACAAAATGCTAACAGTGGTTATGTTAATAGATGTGGTACATAGAATGAGGAGGGGTACATTTCCACCAAAATAAATTGCTCATCTTATATTTGAAGTATTATATTCCATTTTCAGCACTTCAGTAGTACTTATGAAGTGGAATTTTTCAGAAGAGATACTATGATAAACTGTGGTTTATGAGTAACTGGATAAACTTTGTATGAAGTGACTACTTAGAGAAGTCTTCGTGGTTGTTTTTTAATTATGAACGATTGTTAGGTCACAGAAACTTGGTTGGAGAGCTGTGTGAATATGTATAAAGTTGCCCCTATGGCAGTTTCAAGTACTTAGAGGAAGTCTTTTATTGTATGAAATATGTGATGAACAATTTCTAAGGCTCCTTCCAAAATATGAGATTTTAGATAGATAACATATATTTATGATTCTGTTAAGGAATTCATATGTATTATTACTTTTGCAGTTTTTCCATTACTTTCTTCCAAATTACTGAGATTTTTCTATAAATTAAAATATAGACTATATAAACTTTACAGAACAAAGATTTTTACAATCCCGCTGTTTGCTCCTTATCCTCTAAAAGTTTGGTAAAAGCTCTACCAACTAATGCTTCCTGTCCTAGTTTCCTATCTTTGAGGATGTATTGCTTCTTAGTTTTTCTTTCATCACTTGGTATCTTAGAGGGTAATGTAAATAATAATGTATGATAAATTTGCAATGGTTACCTGGAAGTTTAGATCTTTTAAACTCAGAATTCTGACAACTTATCCCCTATCAGTCTCTTCACAGGACTTTCACCAACTCTTAAGTGTTGCATTTAAGATTTTTCTCATATGTTGTTGTATGAGCTTTTCTCATAGGTTACCATATTATTGTTTCCATTTCCTTCTCTCTGCATTTGATAGAGTTCCTTCCATTTGTTCACATATTTGTCATGCTGTCCTAGATTGGCAACAGTGAAAAAGAAAGATTAGGTCTCATCTCCCATTGAATTTATAGTCTAACTAGGGAATGGATAAGAAAACAAACTGCTAGTACTCTGTGATAAGGGCAGTGTTATGAAACTATGGGGAGCTAATGAAAGAAAACAGCACACCTAAACCACACTTGATTAGTCAGAGGAGATTTCTAGTGGATAGTGTTTCAAATTTGTAAGTGAGCAGAGAGAAGCTTGGGGTATGTGTGCATGTGTTTGCATTTGTGGTACCTGTAGAATGGTGATATAGACAAGAATGCAGAACAAATATTGAATCATCAACATCATGGTGTGAGGGCAAGGACAGCATTGGTAGGTGAAGGTGGTAGGAAACCACCATCAAAGGGAAAAAGTACATCAGGAAAAGACATCTGGAATAATGACAATAACCTTCTCTTTACTCACAATTTGGATAAGAACTTCAGACATTATAAAAATGTAAAAATATTAGGAACCACAAAGGTAACAAGAAAAGCACCATGCAAAGAGGACTGTGTTCTAGATCTTATTATTTCACCACTTCATTACGAATCAATCAAGTGAATTTTGGGAATTAATTATATTACCTTTATGCAAAATGACATTTAATGTTCTTGGTATGCTTATTGAAATATGTTGTGCCAATGGAAAGGCAATATGAGCAAGAAAATATAAATTTGTGCTTGCTTCCATTGTATTTCTCAGTAACAACTCTTCTTCCCCATTATATATGCAAACCAGGTTGCCTTCTCTGGCCTAGTCACACCCACATGTCACTCCTATATTATACTTTACTCACATGCCTTTAAATAACATTTTTGTCAAACTAGTCTTTTTTTTTTTACCTATCTGAATGTATGTATAGTCTTTGGGTGTATAAAGCTTTTCTAAATATATATATGTAAAAGCCAGAAACCACAAGAAAAGATCAATAGATGAACTACTAAAGAAGAGAGAGCTCAAAGAGTATATAGCATTTCTAAAGCTAAGTTATTAGTAACTTAAAGTAATCATGTTCTGGAGTAAAATGAAAAAATAATCAATAAAATTGAAGATATGAACATACTAGTTCGAAGTCACATTTCCCATATCTAAGAAGTTAAATCAAGTTAAGACCACATCCAGCAGAACATCTATATGAAACAGAAATATTTAGAACTAGTAGAGCAAAAACAATGATTACTTTAAAAGGGGTGAGTATAACAATAATTGAAGATTTTTCATCAGCAATAATAGAGGCCCGAAGATAATAAAATAGTGAAGGGAAAATAATTATAATCTGAAATTTTATACCTGGCTAAACTACTACTCTGGATGAGGGAGAACAAATCCATTTTTAGAAATGCAACTAGTAAAATAATTATTTATCAAAAATAAAATTGATGCCAGCCAGTGGGAAGGTGTGGTTCACAAGAAACAGTCATGAGAACAGAAATGACAATATGTCAGTACATCTATTTAGTGTTGGGCTGTATAAAATAACTAATTTTTATTTTTATAAATCAAAGCTAAACTATAGACCAGTGCTATTCAAAGTATGGTCATTAGATCTGTGCTTGAGCATGAACTACTTGTTATTGATCTGCAATAAATTCAGGAATTGAGAGGAATTGCTTGAAACCTCTGTAGACATTTGGCTTGCCTCAACATTATTGGTAAGATTATTCTTACCTACTAAAAGTGGAGATTATTACATGAACTGTTTTCAAGAGCTCCATTTAAAACAAAACCATTCAGAAAGGTTCATATTAAATGATGAACAATAAACTAGGAACCTAACATAGAGAAATCATATAGTCGTATTTAAATTAGATAAAACTTTCCATCTGAATTGTCCTGAACTCCTAAAATTACTGTTTCTCCCTTCAGGAGTCCTCCTTCTTCTTGTTCCACTTTGGTTGTTGTATAGACTCAGGGCATAGTGGCCATTACGTATCCTTTGTCCCTTCTGTTGAGCCCCAGTTTTTATTTTTTGAATCCCATTCCCCTCCTTTCTTTTTTATTTCCACAACTGAATAAAGTACATTATTCAGTATTGGATCAGAAGAGTATGCAAGGGAAGTTAAATTTCAAGACCTTACATGTTTGTGACATTTTTTTTCATCCTAAGACCTCCCTAATTATTAGTCTGGTAAAGGATTCTAGACCAAAAGTCATCTTCCCTCAGATTTTGGAGGCTTATCTATATTGTGTGCTAGCTTCCCTGGGTTACTGACACCAATTCCATCTGCAGTTCTGGTCCAACATTCCTCTTTCAATAAAATTTCTCAATAGAGTGACTTTTGTCATTCCTTGATAGTTTTTTCAATTTGGAAATTGATGAGCTTCAGTTTGGGGAAATTTTATTTATTAATTTATTAATTCCTTGATTATTTCCTCCTCATCACTCTTTTCCTTTCTAGAACTCCTAGTTGTTTACTTAATTACTTATTTCCTTTCCTATTTCCATCACTCTTTTATTTCTGCATTTTGAGATAGCATTTTATATTTATATAGTTAATTAAAATAGATTTTTTCTATTGTTTTCACTGCATCTTGATTTTTATTTCCTAAAATATGTTATTTTATCATCATATTTTTCTTTACCCCTTATACACATTGTCTCATTTCCTTTAAGTTTATTTTCTACACCATTCTCATTGGGAAATTTTTGTCCTGCTTGGTTAATTTCTCCAAAGTATAAATCTACCTCCTATCATGCTGGAAGAGGACTAAATGAAAGGTGAGAACATGGGGAGGTAACTGCTCACCCTTTCTTCTAGTCCCCCTCTTTTCACTACTGGACCTCTGTGGTATTGAGTTGGTTCTTCCAGCTGCCCTTCTGGACAAGCTCTGAGATTTCAGTTTGCTCAATTCTTTTATGCTCACTCTAGATGATTTCCAAATCTACAACTTTAGCTCTGATCTCAATTGTCTTATGTTGTAATTCTCAGATGGCGTCTTCCTTCTGAAAGACATGTCAAGCTGAAAATTATGTGTTAATAAAGTCATCAACTCCCCGTAGATACCAACCTTACCCCTATTTTGCTCTTAGTTTCTCTAAATGGCATCATCTTTGAGTTCATTCTCTTGGAGTTCAGTTATGCTCTATTTAAATTAATCAACCAACTCTGTCAACTTTCTCTTTCTAGGATCTCTTGGAATTGTCTCTTCCATTTTGTCCTGGTGTCACTACTATATGAACCACCAACTTTACTTTTACTCTGCACTAATATGACACAGCCTTTTAATGGTTTCCCCAGCTTCCACATTCAAGGCCATTGCTTGCACTGTTATCTAATTGCCCTCAAGCACAGTGTGATTGTGTCACTCAGTTGCTCAACATTTCAATAACTCCTTGTTTGCTAGATTAAAGCCAAATTCCTCAGCCTGGAATTGAAGGATTTCCATATTCTAGTTCCGATCTAATTTTCAATATTATTTCTCATTGCTTCATGTTACATTTTCCATATATTCCAGTAAAAGAAATTAATATTCTCATACTCATCCTAGCTTTACCAACTCTGCCTTTGCTCATGATGAAATCTCTGCCTGGAATGCTTTCTCTAATACCCCTCAGCCCTGCATATTTAAACCAGACCTGTACTTTAAGATAAATCACAAATTCTACCTCTTCCATCAAATAAATTCTTATCCCTATTTAACGTACCTGCTGTACATTTCTTATTAGACATACTGCTCTTGAGTGTCAGTTGAGTAATTGATTTACTTCGTACTCTTGAAATGCTTAGCATAGCATCTTGCCAACTGGGAACTTTAATATTTGTTGAGGTATGAAAATATAGACTATCTGTATAATATATGGTATACTTATTAAAAGTTACCATAGAATTATTTAATGTCTGTTGATTACAAATAGGCCTTCTCACCCTATTAAGACACTTGAGGACAGAGTCTCAGCATTTATATTGTTTCTGTCTATAGTGTCTTGCACCATGCCTTGCATATATATTGCTCTTTTGTGGTAAAATAGCAATATATACAGCATATCAGTAATTGTCTTTCTATGATGCCTTTGAAAATGTTAGTTTGAGGAATTGGGGGGTAAAATTTGCATAGGAGAAGCACGTGTTGTTTTTTTTTTCTTTTTCTCTCCTTAAGATAGAATCAGCTGCCACCCCTCAAAATAGTCTAATTATTTTACTGGAGGCCTAGTTATAAAACTACTTGCAGTTGCACTAGAAATAGAATTCTGGTGTCACTTAATGAGATTTTTCAAGTTCACATTACTTATTCTGCAGACTTCTTCATTTGAGTAGATTGTTCAATATTTTATTTGTTTTATTATTCACATTTTGGGGGTAAAATATTTCTGTTCACATTCAAAGTTGACTGAGTTTGAGTGCAGGGAACTTTCTCCTGGTCCTGTTATTTCCAACTGTGCAGCTAGCTGCCTAATCTGTCTATAATTTACATCCCAGAACAGGTTCTCTGCTACTGCCCAAGAAGCAAAATTTTGTTCTGCCTCAGAATGCAAGCTAATGTCTCCTTATGTGTTTGACAACAATTTCCTTTCCCTCCTGAACCTCCCCCCTTTTTATCTGTGAAGTGAACTCTCTCACTGCTTCCAAAGAAACCATATCCTACTGTAAGCATTTATGATTAAGTTGTACTATGATGTATTTTAAAATATGTTTGAATGTACCCTGGCATTTGGGGGAATGATGTCAATTTTAGATGAAAAAGGGGGATAGAATTAGTCTTTTTCCATTCATAGAAAGTAATCTCAGCAATCTTTCCCCATTCTACTCTTCCTTTTCCCTGGTCCCCACCACCAGACCACTAAAAGCACTTTAATTACAGGGCTTCTTCTCTATCTCCTTCTAAATCAGTCATTTATTTATTGTGCTTTCATATAATATTTTAATACCAGGCTGTGATTTGTGGGAGATGTAGTTAAGCCATGGAACTTCTTAGCAAACATAACACACATAAAACACTTAGAAAATAATTAAGCAGTAAACTCAGTGGTAATAGCCATGAATATAATAAGTTAGAGAAGAAAGAAGTGAGCTTGGCAGGAGTAGTTGGGGAAAACTAATGGAAAAGGTGGAATCTGAGTTGGACGGGATTACTCGGAGAAGAGTAAAACGGGTGCGTTTGAGATTTGGTTAAACAACGGTGAGGAAAGTAGTCTAACGGCAGGCAATTTCGGTGCTAAGTGGAGTGGGCATTACACAGGTTAGACCAGGCTCGATAAAGGTCACAACAGGACTCCCTTAAGCATTCAAGCTTTAATAGGGAAGTGGTATGACAAAAATGATGTTTGAAGAAACTGACTTCAGGGAAGACTCATAGGGGCTATGGTATACATAAAAGAAGAGGTATTCAAAATGTAATAAAGTAGACAGCTAATTATAAAGATTAAAATAATGGAAGCTGTAAATAGAATGCTTTAGAGACAATTTAGAGTTATAAACTAGGAGAAACCAGGGCCAGAAGGAAAGGAAATGGTTGGAATCCAAAGGGCAAAAAGGAGAAGCTTCAATGTTACTTTAAATTCTTGTAACAAACTCCGAGATAGTTGAATTTCAGTACACTTTCTTCAAGTGCAGTTATCCTGCCGGGGCCACTAGGTGGTGATCTTTGTTAGTCGGTAATACGATTTCTTAAAGTTAGGAGGTGAGCAGCTGCCAAGACAACCCATGTTTTTGTTTCATACAATTCCTAATACACAACATTCACACCTATGGATATCCATCCATAAATGTTTCCCTTTTTCTTTTACTCTTCTTGGTCTGTCGTCTCAGGTAAAGATAAGAGAGATGGCGAAGAAAATATTTAGGTCCCAGTTCTCATGCTTGTTTAGCTTTAACTCTATTCCTGGCATTTCCCAAATCTGGTCACTGCCCTATGGGAGCGTGAAGCAGGAAAAGGCATTCTGTGTTTTGCTGGCGTTTATTGGTATCATCTCCCGGGGGTTTCTTGGCATAAAGGCAAGATTGGCCACATTTGTGGTGCATGGGGAGAGAGGATAGGCAGCTTGGCTATCACTTCATTTTACTGGACCCCCACCTCATTAGATCTGCTTGTCCTAGAGCCTCATCTTCTACCCTGTAGGTAGAATTTATTAGCTAAGCTGCAAGGTGTTTATTCCAAGTTGAAGAAAGCCTGCTATGTGACAGAAAGAGACACAACTTGTCAGAGGGCCTAGCACATAACAGGTACCGGCAATCCTTGTCGGATGAGTGATCAAATGATGAAATGAATGAATGAATATCAGTAATGCAGACTAAGGAAGAGGTGGTCTTGGTCTCAGAGTACTGAATGAATGTCTCCATGGAATTCTCTTTATATGTGTGTTGTGTTTTCTAGTACTATCAGTGCAGATGTGTATGGATTACCTGGTCCTTTGTACTGGCTGACGTAGAGCCCAACCACCACAGCTAACACTGCTCGGTGGGGAAATGCCTTCTGAGTTCCAAACATTTAACTTACTAATGAACTTTTGTTAACCTGTAACTTTATAAGAAGTTCTTATTAAATTAAATAATAGCATAGTTCATAAAAGTCACTTGTGAAGTGCTTAGTCACAGCAACATGTAATTAACAGTAAAGGCTTAAAGTGCAAACAGGGGTCTGATCTATCCAAACACTTTTATAATGCCAAGCTTCCTGATGATCTTTAATAAACCCTTGCAACTGTTAACAACAATTACAATTTAAGTGGCTTCAGTAAGTCTAAGGACTCCTCCTTAATTTGTTTCCCACATTTTCCTGTAAGATGAAATTCTGGGCGCCTAGCTATAGCTCTACATATGTTACCTGTTCTGAAAATTAGGTTGTCAATTTTCTCTTTAGCAGAAGAAAGGAAGGTTATTTTCTTTCCTCCCAAATTACATTTTAATGATTTTTTTCATTTTACTGATTTATTCTTGTCTGCTTTTTCCTTTCCATTTGACCTTTTGGGCCAATCAGGGCTTTTAGCAAAGAATCAAAGCAATCTGAGTCCTAGCTTAGGTAAATCCCACACTCATTTCTTTTACCTTATTTCCCTGCCTTATCTCTGTCTGACAGAGATAATCATCACATAATATTACTCATTTGGAACCCTGACCCCTGAAATGGTGAGTCTGTAACACAAAATTTCTTGGTAGCAAGTCAATACATCAAAATTCTGGTACATTTTAAAACAGTAATCTACTTTTATTTATTTATTTTTTGAGGTAGACATCACATAATCATTTTAGCCAAAAGTGTACAACTGAGTGATCTCCAGCACATTTACAATGATGTGTAACAATCACCATTATCTAATTCTAGAACATTTTCATCACCCAAAAAAGAAACCCTATATCCATCAAGCAGGCACTCCTCATTCCTCCATCCCTCTAGCTCCTAACAACTACTAATCTTCTTTTTCTCTTTGTGGTTTTGCCTATTCTAGAAATTTCATATAATGGAATCCAGCAATATGTAGCCTTTTTACGTATGGCTTCTTTCACTTCACCTAATACTTTCAAGGTTCATCCATGCTGTAACATGTATCCATACTTCATTTCTTTTTATGGCCTAATAATATTCCATTGTATGAGTTTAAGAAATCTTGCTTATCCATTCATCCATTGATTGGCATTTGTGTTGTTTGCACTTTTTGGCTATTACAAACATTCATGTTTTTGTCTGAACACCTATTTTTAATTCTCTTGAGTAAATATGTCTTGAGTGTAATTGCTGGGTTATATGGTAATTCAATGTTTAACTGTTTTAGGAACCTACTATTATTTTTATATACATGCTAATATTAGTCTTCAGAAGGTTATTAGATAGGATTTATTATGCAACCACCAACATTATTTACACATAGTGTCTTGGGCTAGGATATCAATCTATTAGCTCTTGTCTCTATATTCAATAGTAAGGCTCCAAAACCAGAGTAACTTAGGGAAACATGAAATGGTATTTCTTTACCTGAAATCACAGAGGCATTCTTCTCCCTATCCTGTGCTTTCCTTAAACATTCACTGGTTCCAGCTGTGCATCAAGAATGATTTTAGGAACTGGGACTACAGGAAAAGAGACAAAAAGGTTTTGTTCTAATGGAACTACAGGTAAGAAGAGAGAGAGAATTTTAGATTATGGGTATCTATGAAGAAAATGCTGCAGGAAATAGGTAATGGCGTCTCTATCATACACTATAAAATTTGTGCTTCTCAAATTTCAGTGTGCATGGGCATCATCAGGGGATGTTGTTTAACTACAGACTTGAATTCAATACGTCTTGGGTGGAATATGAGTCTGTCTTTCCAGCAAATTCCCAGGTAATGCCTATGCTGCTTTGGGTGGGTAGAAGACTTACTTTTTAGCAATTTTTCAGAAGGGACATGAATGTGGAATGTGCATCAGGAGCCGGCCAGGTCAAATCTGGGAGAGGGAGACATGTGCTAGGGAAAGAGAACAGCTTTTGCAAAGGCTCCACGGAGCACATAGGCTTGGTGTACCTGAGGAAAAGTAGTGTAGAGTAGCAATTCCATCTCATTTCCTGACACTTAGGAGTCATACAAGAACAGAGCTAGACAGAGTTCCTTCACCCCCTTTTATATCAGTAACCGCTTATTTCACACCAACAAATGAATGAGTGAATTCCTAGATCTAAATGTACCTTTGCATCAGTTTTCTTTATCTTCTCCAGTATATTTTTGCAAAATATCCTCTCCTCTCATACCATTTATTGCAGTTATAATTTCTTTTTAACCTTTAGTTTCTTTTTTTTGTGTGTATTGTGCCCTTTTTACTTAACTTTGTGACCATTTCCAATGTAATTTAACTTTCTTAATTACATGAAACATGACTTTTATGGATATATTGAGGTATATTCACAGGCTCCTGGATTTATATAGGTTCCATTGTTTTACTTCTTTTGGGGGGATCTATTATAAACAAAACTCTGATGACTATTACTGTATATAAATCTAATGGCACATTTCTAGGTAGTTCCTTAGAATACATTTTTAGAAGTATAATAACTAGACTTTTGATAAACAAAACTTAATTACCCTCCAGAAAAAAGCCCTAATTTATATTCATACCATCAATGAATAGTCATTTCACCCCCTTCTCCCCCATATTAACTGGTAGTATAATGATTTAAAAATTTTTTTATTGAGATAAAATTTATACACCATAAAAAATTCATTCTCTTAAAGTGTACAATTCACTGGTTTTTAAAGTATATTCACAATATTGTACATGTAATTTAAAATTGTTAAATTTGTTTAAACTCTTGTTATTTGTACTTGTCTTTTGCTGTTGTTTCTCTTAAGTTTTTCTATATAGTTATTCATATTTACAAATAATAATTGTATATTCTTTCTACTACTTTTAACTCATTTCTCTTTCCTGACCTATTGCATTGTCTGCATCCACGCTTCTCTCAATTATTGTTAGGACTAATTTGCTATATAATTTAGGAGTTTGGAACCATATATTCTGAAGTCAAACTGATCTGGACTTAGTATTACACTTATTACATGTATAGTTTGGGGCAAATTACTTGTTATAGTTGAGTGTCAGTTTCTCCATTTGATAACAATAAGGAACATTAATAAATAGGCTTATTGAAAATGTTGAAGAAGATAACAGTCATAAAGTGCTTATGAAAGTGTTCAGTATGTGGAAACAATCCTTTTTTGTCATTTTTCTGAAGATCAGTTGTGCCTAGGATATAAAACCAGGTAATGATGATATGCAATAGAACACTTATGCTACTATTAAATTATGTTGATATAAATATAGTTGTTGAACAGTTACTTCTAGATATCCTTCAGCGAGCCTATATCTGCCTCTGCAGAGATAGATATTTTATTTTATTATGCTGCCTATTTGTAACTTGGGTCCAATTTATGTCAGCTCAGAAGTATAGCTGTTTATATCATTAAAAACCTCCAGAGAATGTGCATTCTCCCTTTGATAACTCATAGAGGTGCCTCAAAGCCTTTAAAACCATAAATTCTTAATCTCTAAATTAGATATCTCCTACTGTACTTTTGGACTTTTCTTTTTGGTATGTAATCTTTCATGATATGCAACTATTGAGTTCTTGTTAAAGAAAGACTGTTAGACTCTACTAATCATGTCTAAATCCTTTAAATGTACCTCATTTACTAAATTCAAAATAATGGGATAGTACCGAACAATCATATATAGGTGCAGGACTTATCTAAGGGGTAAAAGAAGTACCAGAATACCTTAAAATTAATTTCCCCATTAGTAAAAGATACCAGCAGGCAGTCAACTAATCAAAAGAAACTGTTTCAACTTTTCGTGATTTAAACACAATCAGCTGGTTATTTTTAACATATAAATGAGCAAAATATTTTAGTGAAAAGCCTAATAATAACTGAAAAATAATGCAATTATTTTGGAACTTGCAAACATTTTATAGTTCTAAAGGTATTTGAAGTGAAGGAAATAAATAATTGAATAGGAAGTTTTAACATTTTCTAAATGCTTAGAAATGTTTTTTTCTTTGTTAGACTGACCATCAGCAGTGGTATGAAATGGTGATTCAGAGACAGGGTGAGTGAAATGTCTATTCTTGTCCCAAATCAAGGCATTCACTGAAAAAATTGCTTCAGGCCATAACTTTGGCATTCCATGGGTTAAATAAAGGTCAACTCCAAGGGAAAAAAAAAATCGGTTGATCTTTTGGTGTTAAAGGGGCAAAATAGTTATCATTTGAGATGCTTTTAGTGCTCTTATAATTCAAGGATTTTGGATTTCTTTTTCCCTCAACTGAGAATTTTTAGACCAGGGGTGCCCATAATGTATATGAGTGCCTGGGGGCATTTTGAAGGGGAAGAGAAGAAAGTTTACCGTATTTAAAAAAAATATTCTCACCTATACAAGCTCTTGCATGATATTTAATCACTCAGTGATGTGGCTACCTCGCAGGTGCTATGAGTGCTTTTCATATTTAATTTAATCAGTAGTCATTTGGAATACATGGTATTTAGGAAATGATGTTCTAACACCATCTTTGGCTCACTGTTTATTTCTGTAAAAGACATCTAAATAAATACGGACTTGTAATTGCTTTTCAATATTCTTCTAACTTATCTCTGTTAGGGAGGTTGTAGATGCAGTTTATCAGCC
This sequence comes from Smutsia gigantea, assembly GCA_032199065.1. Taxonomy (NCBI): domain Eukaryota; kingdom Metazoa; phylum Chordata; class Mammalia; order Pholidota; family Manidae; genus Smutsia; species Smutsia gigantea. Next base: position 434,026 of record JAVSCE010004756.1, on the reverse strand, counting down.
AACTCTTTATCAAGAGTTCCACGTCCCTTTGGATTTTAATATTGGTCCCTTCACATTCTTTCAACACCTGCCTGATAGCATGTTGAAAGCATTGCTTATGATGATTCACATGATGTAATCGTCACATAGTAAGAGCTCATTAAACATCAACTTGTATTAGGGTTATCATTATCCTGGCTCTATATCTTCTGCAAAGAAAATACTGTAAGAAGCAAAAATCAAATAGAGGACTATCCACTTATCCCGTTAATTCTGAGATGTTCTAACAGCTGTGTAATAATTGCAACTGGGTGCTGTGTGATAAAATATTATATGTGATAAAGTGCCCAGACACTGGGCACATTCTACTCAATAGTTGGAAACTTTCTTGGATTACCTGTGCAATTCAGGTAATTCTCCAAAAGCAATCCCCTGTAGCCAGGAAGACCAAATGAGAAATAGCTAGATAGCATCTTATTAATATTTTTAATATTAATTCCCAGGGCAAAACAGATTTAATAGATTTCTACCATAATTTGTTTGTTTGTGGGTCCAAAAGAGTGAGCGAAGTTTCTGCATATCTTTACTGGGGTCAATGACAAAGCACAGACTCTTCCAAAAGTATCATATGGTCCAGATCTTGGTTAGAAGATGTTAAGTGCTATTATATTTGTTTGCATAGGCCAAAAGGAAAAACAGCCTAATCATTGTGGCATAAAATTCTCTCTTCTTTTAAGGAAGAACAGAAAATGATATAACAATGAGTGATTTTTTCCTATTAAAAACTGACTCTTTACTATAGAAAATCTTCCTGTGACTGGTGATAAATGATTGTGAAAATAAAGGCTTATTGCAGATCACACCAGACCAGCCAGAGAGCCTAAGATGAAAGAATTAGTAGACTCTTCCAGTGAGAATCAGCCTGAAATTATGTGCATTTCTGCAACATGTGTTCTTGACTGCTCCTTCATAGTATAGGAGATTCTATTATTTTTAGAGTTATAAGGGGCCTTACAAGCACTGCACACAGAAGATGGTCAGTAAATATTTGCTGAATAAGTGCATGAATATATTTTAATGTCCCTCTCATTATTGAAATCCTTTCCATATTTTATATACAACAGAGAATCATTCCAATGGACTAAAAGCTTACAAAATTCTGAGACAGATTTTTTTCACTGGTGGATCACTCTAGGCCTTTCTTTCTTTTCTCTTTTTCTTTTCTTTTTTGAGCCAGATTTTATCACTGTGTAATTTCCACCCTTAGGTTTTAGTTTGGTTTTATGGGGGAACATTAAAATAAATCTACTTCCCCTTTCACATGAAAGTTCATCACATATTTCGACAGCTATCATGTCCCCATAATTCTTTTCTTTTCCAAGCTAAACTACCATTTTCCAGATGATAGTGTTTCGAGTTCCCTAACTATCCTTATTCTTCTTTTCCTGTTTTTCTTAACAATCTTTCTAATATATTTATTTCATCATCTATGGTGTAATGAATACTTTTTGAGTCAATAACCGTGATAACTATTTAATTTACATTATTTTATTTAATCCTCACATCAGTCATATAAAGTATGTTTTCCCAGTGAAAACATTGTGTCAAGGCTAGCCACCAAAGAGGCATGGTTTGGATTCATACAGGCTCCAAATAACCATGTACAAATAAATACTTTATCCTTTCTGTGCCTCAGTGTTCTCATCAATAAAATGAGGATTATAATGATCCTTATCTCCTAGGGCTGATCTGAAGGCTAAATGAATTAATATTTGTAAAGCACATAGAAAAGCATCTGGCCAATAAAAAAACATTATAAGTGTTTGTGAAGCAAGCAAAGCCAGTTTATCTTTTCATACAATACCACACTCTTTCCCTATAATGTTTCTTTTAAAGTGAGTTTGGTATTCTGAGCGAAGGTCCCCCAAATATGTCCACATCCGAATCCCTGGAACCTGTGGATATTACCTTGTATGGCAAAAAAGGACTTTGCAGTTGTGATTAAGTTAAGGGTCTGGAGAAGAGATTAACCGGATGGCCCCAGTGTAATCACAATAGTCTGTCTATGAGGGATGTACAAGTTAGAGTTGACGAGAAGGACCTGTGGCCACGGAAGCAGAGACTGAAGGAGGCACTTTGAAGATGGAGGAAGAAGCCACAAGCCCAGGAATATAACTTCTACAATCTGAAAAAAGCAAGGAAATGGATTCTTCCTTAAGGCCTCCAGAAGGAGCCAGTCCTGCTGACACCCTGACTTTAGCCCTGGGAAACTAGTTTCAGACATTTTTCCTAGAATTATAAGAGACAAAAAAATGTGTTGTTTAAATCACCAAGTTTTTTTGGTAATTTTTAAAGCAGCATCCAAAGAAAACTAATACAGCGAGTATGCCAAATGGTCTGAAACCTTGCACTGGAAAGAACTCAAGTATAAAGAGCCCCAGTTACTTCTGTGATGAGTATCATAAGCATTGTGTCCTAGGCAACACCTAGGGAAATATGTTTTGTATCCAGAGGTTCCTAGTTGCATGTGATGTTTCTGACAGTCTTGAGAGAGAATTTTAATTTAAAAAGAGCCACACTAACATTGGGCCTGCCCTTCTGTGCCCCTTGCCTTGGGGATCACTGGCGCTCATGACAATCACTGCGGGGGAAATCTTTCTCTCTTGGTGACTTTGGCTTCATCCTTTGTCAACAAGGTCCTCCCTTCCCCCATTCCTTTTGTGGCCCCCTTTGGATCTCTGAGAAGAAGAGATGCTCCAATGTGTCTTTCTAGCTGGTGTCTTTCTTTTAGTCTCTCAAAGGTCTGTGGCCATTCTTTGCACTTCAGTCTTAACTGAGGGAGTATCTGATATTCCTTACTGTTGCTGCATTTCTTGGATCCTGCCTTTGTGAAGCTTCAAATGTTTATAGGGGACAGAAGAAATCTCTCTTACCCAGATCTATGTCCTGTGGCAGAGGTTTGCATGGCTTGGGAGCCTACATCTTGTTATCCTCCTGGAGTCTCAATGGGGATGGGCAGAAACCCTCCCTCTCCTTTGGAGTTGTGCCCTCCTCTCTTCACCAAGGAGGCCGTTGTCAAATTTAAAGAGGAGAAGTGTTGTTTCTAAAAAAACGGACCTCTTACCTTCCCACTCCGTGAATTATCACAGGCTCACATTTTTTATACTTATTAATTTATTCCAAGCTCTCACCCTTGTTGTTTGCTTTGTTTTGTTTCATTTTAGAAGCTACAAAAAACACTGTTCAGACACACTGAGACTTCGGTCAACTGATATCTTCAAATCTATTCCATACGAATCAATGATGAACCTGGATATTTCTCACCTTACACCTATGTAAATTTTGAACCCAAATGAAATACTGTGTATTTTCCACCTAAGTGGGCTTGGCAGATTAGTCTAGGCCATCATACTATTAAAAATAATAGTAATTTACTGAATTTCTACTATGTATCAAGTTCTGTTAGGGGCTTAAAATATTAAATTGTTATTAATAGTAATTATTACCAAATCATATTGTTACAATAACAATTATTTTATTTTTAAATATTGATTTTGTCATTCAGTTAATGTTGTTTCTCCCAACTTAGTTTTTTTCTCCATATTTGAGCAGCCTCCATTTTGGTATTTCTCTAAGTCCTGTTAAATTGTGTTAAATAGCAATGGATGACTGAATGGCTCTGTGTCCACCATTACAGATGTTACTCAAGGTTAGTCTTCCAAACCTCTGTCCATCTGTCTCAAAGGGCCCTAAAATATAGACATCCAAGGTCTAAGAGCTATTTTTAATATATCAATAAGTGAAAATTTGGGGAAATGTTGGGCTAATGTTGAATTATGAATCATCTCTCTTTGGGATTGATAGTCTTAACTTTGAACCTAGCTCATAATTGAACTCATATAGATTTCTCTTTTCAGTGAACATATTATAAGAAACTTTGTGAAATCCTTTGCTGAAATTAAGAATTACTGATATTATATGATAATCCTCCTGACAATTACCTTAGAAAAATACATCACTCATTTTTATAGAATGGCATACGGGTTTCCTAGGGCTGTCATAACAAATTACCACAAACTGGGTAGCTTAAAACAACAGAATTTTATTCTCTCACAGTTCTGCAGGCCTGCAATCCAAAATGTTGGCAGGAGTGGTTCCTTCTTGGGGACTCAGAGGGAGATTTTCCTGCTTCTCTCGCAGCACAACTCTAGTCTCTGTCTCCAGTGTCACGTGCTGCTCTCCCCTCTGTCTTTTCTATGTCTCCTCATTCCTGTAAGAACACCAGCCATACGGATTAAGGGCTCCCTTAGTCCAGTACACCCTCATCTTAACTTCAACTTAATTAGACTTGCGAAGACGCTATTTCCATATTAGAGCATATTTTACACTTATCAGGGTTAGGACTTCAACATATTTTTGTGGGGGAGATAATTCTACCCAAAATTAATAAAGAAAAGGACAAATCACTAAAGTGACTAGGGCATGAATGCAGAACATGAACCCAGCACTTTTGTGTTCATACAACACTATTTTGACCTCCAGCTGCCTGTCTCCTACTGAATTCCACTTTATTTTTCATAACTTCATGGACTCGCTGTTTTATAATCTTCTGTAGACTTTCATGGGGGCTAAAAAATCCAGCTCACTGGTTCTTGGTGTCCAAATCTATTTCTCATCTTTAATAAGTTATTCTTGTCATTAACTTAGGCTCCTCAAATATATTTCTTGTTTCCAAGCTCATATAATTGCCCTGGGCCTGGACAATTGAACTTTAGATTGGTTTGATGATCCTTTATTACCTACACTCCTATATTGGGCTTCAGTTTCATTTTAGTGGTAGTTCTATATGTTCTGGTTTAAAGTATAGTTCACAATTGAGTAGTTCTGCTTTTCTATGTGTATATCCATTGATCTTGGGCTATAGTTTATCACAGAAATAATCAGACTTTTCCTAAATCCACCTTTCCTTTACAGATCTGCTGCTGTCTTCCAGTAAAGGATTGGCAGTTCAAAGTGTGGCACAAATTGTCAAGTGTACAATTATATTTAATCAGCTAATCAACCAACCAAATGATAATTATGTGCCAGGGACTTTATGAAATGGGGATTCTCACAGCATAAGAAACAACACATAGGAAATCTTGCCTTTGAGGAGCTTGCATTCCAGTATAGAGGGGATGACCAGATAAGCAGGCAATTGCATAGTGTATGGTAATTGTCATGCAAATAGTTGAGCAAAGGTGTTGCCTGGTTACAGAAGTACCTTACCCCACTTTGAAATAATTGCTAGTGCCACACTTTTAAAATTATATTGTCTCAAATATTGTTCCCTTATTATTCCAGATTATTAAATACTTGTTGAAGGCACATGCTCCTGTCATATATCCAACTGTGCCCAGGACCAGAGCTCTCACACTTTATATCCAATGTATTTTTTTGCCTTACAGTTACATGCAACACAGTAACCACCTAAGAGCAGTATTATTAGAGTTGAACGACACTAACATTTTTTTTTGTTTTTTGCAGATTTGTCAATGATACAGTTCTTTAGAGAAAAATCAGAAAAGCAAAGGTTGGTATATCTTATAAATACTTAAACCAGAGTTTATCTAAGAGAGGTTATTTAAAGATATAAATTAGAGCATTAATTTAAAATTCCTGGGGTGTGTTTGTTTAATCCAGCCCCTTCGTATTATTACAATGTCTGATGTGGGAGATATTATACAGACTGGATAGAAAAAGATGTTTTCCCCGATAGACTGAACAGTAATATAGGTGGCTATTAGCTGCACATTCATTTCCTCTGTCAGCTTCCTCATTTTACTTTCATGGCTTTTTAGGAGGTTACTTCTAGGACAGCACTGCTCTTTAGCCTGTGATTGCTCAAACCAGAAACTGAGAGGGCAAATGCAGTATCTATTGTGGTTTGTTTTCCTATGTGACTGTTGTTCCTATTTTGTGTTTGTTTCTCCTTTAATGAGGATACAACTTTCATCCAGAGAGATGTATGGATTACTTGTTACCGCAGTCAAATGCACTAAGGCACTCCATCAGCTGGAAATTGTGACTTGTACTTGAATTATTTTTTGCACAGGGAATGGTTTTCCTTTTGACATATTTTAATATACTTGCACACTGAGAGCAAGAGTGGGTGAACAGGAAACAGACTGTTTTATTAACCCAGCAGTCACCTTTGAGGTTTGTACATGTCCACTTTTTTTCTTGCCTTTGTACATAATCCCAAGAGGCTGGTACCTGGCTTTGCTCAGAATAACAAAGTCAGGCACAAATCTCCAAACACAATTGTTAGCTGAATGCCAACTGTTTCTTCTCATCTTTTTTTTTTCAACTTGAGCATTAAGAATTGTATCTTTATGGGTGAACCATGACCATTAAAGAATGAGTTTGTTTTTCTATTTCAGATGCTTCCCCTGTCATTTATTAGATTTATTTTACAGTGTATAATCTCAGGTGACAAAAGAAAATAATTTTTTGCATGTTTTTTGCAGAGTTCCTTTTTTTTCAAATCCATTAATAGTGAGAAGAAAAGAAGAAAAATATGTTACAAGCTTTAGCTGGACTCCAATTTCAACTGAAAGAGCAATTAGGAGAAAAGGAGAGGAGACTTCAACTCAGCCAGAAAGCCAGGGCCCAGCATATCCAGTTCCACACACAATTTTCATACAAACCAATGTTTCACAGATTTTTCCCTGGAAGACCAGAAATTTCTTCAAGTCAATTGTCATCCTTTTCCAAGGTATATATCTGTACACATATATAGCTATAATTTTAAAGTAAATATAGTAGTTAACCACCTCTGAAAATGCATACATTTTAACTGTACTCAAAAGCTGAAGAGAAAATAAAAACCCAGAGCTTTCTCCCAGTTCCCAGTTAAGTGGCTACAATTCCCGGTAAGTGGTTCATTTAACAGCATGTAAATATTAGGGTAACAAAGCATCCCAAGTACATAATTTTATCTTCCCTATCATCATCAGTATAGACATTGTCATTATGAAAATAATACTAGTTGATATTTTGGAACATTTTCTACTTTATAAGGAAGTTTCAAATCATCTAATTTGACTATCCAAATCAATCAGTGAGGTGTGCCATTTGAGTAGGAACATTATTACGAGTGATACACTTTCTAAAAGTGTTTTAAGACTTCTAAAACTCAAGTAAGTGGTGTGATATATAGAAAGAATGCCATATTTGAGTTAGAATTATGGGTCTACATTGCTGACTCAATGATAGTAAGCCTTTTAAAGCATTGTTTCATTGAGTTGTTCAATGTAAGAGCAAATAATTAGTCCAAAAGTGGTTATGAAGTTTTACATTTTGTAGAGGGTCTATCTCAGTGTGTAAAGGTAGAAAATGTATTTTAGATGTGATTTTTGCACTGTGGTAAGAAGTTAAAGGACCTAACTTTGAGGGCCAACACAGTGACTATATGACCCTACAGCTAGTGACTTATTCAAGGAAACACACCTGGTATCAGAGGCAAGATTGGAATCCATTTCTTCTGACTCCCAGTATAGTTCTCCAATTCAGTTTAATTTAAATACTGTATTTTGAGCAGCTACTTCTGACCAAGTCGCAACTGTGAAAAAGAGACCTTGATATGAAACTTTTATAATGTAGGAGGGTAAATAAGTAAATGCAATTAATGAACAACTATGTACCATAGGTGTGGCCACATGGTAATTGTATTTGAGTTTAGTGATGTCGTGGAAGGCTTTATTCTGGGTGTCTGTGAGTTGGGCCTGAAAGTATTGCTACATGTATTCTCAGGGACTAGCTATATCAATCATATTTACTTTAGCTTTCATTTTAAGCCTATTCTTAAAAACAAGATAAACTCCATTAACCTCTAGTAAACTTTCATGCTTATTTATTGTAAATTAATCTTTCAAAAATCATTGCTTCTTAGGGTAATGGTTATGTTTTATATAAAATTATTTCTGACTTCATTAATTTTCCTTTTTAGTCCTTGTAACTTTCTTTACCAAAATATATTTAAGCAGGTATCCTTTTAATGGAAAAAAATCACATAGAGTCTTAGTTCTATAATCTTTGTCTTCTTAGGATCATCATCATCATTATCCTCACATCCTCATTATTGAAACAATAAAATTTTAGCACTTTTTGAGCAAGTGCTATGGGAGAGCCATCATGTTAAGCATTTTATGTACATTATTCCTAATTTTTCAATATCCTAATTTTTCACCAGCTATAAGCCCCATTTTTGCAGATAATGAACTGAGGCTCAGGGATTTTTAAGAAATTAGCTCAAAACTGCACAATTAGCAAAAATGTCATTCTTCTATGACCACGACAATGCTGAAGTTATTTGCTGGCCTAGTTGGGGTTTACCACTTTCTCACTAGCTTTATGAGTGAGGACTCAAATGATTTCCAGTAATATCAACTCACTTGGAAGTAAATGAAGCCACAAAGAATTTGTTGGCTCTTATTATGAGGAACGATAGCCAATATGGGGAGTACTGGAACCAGGACTTCAAATATTGCTAACGTGTTTATCTCTCATTTGTGCCTTTGTCTGCATATTGTCTCTGTTCTCAGACCAGTTCCTCCTTGCAGAAAGCTTCATTCCCTCTAGGTGCACATTTTCACAACTTGCCACCTTTGAAAATGGGGGTTATTTACTCAGCTCCAGTGTGAAAATTTTCAGATAAAGATTTGCTGGGATCACATTTCCAGCCCTTGGCCTGGTCCATAAGGTGATGGTAAGTGCTATGCTCAGTTTTTATTGGGCAGGTGTTCCCTTTTGTGGCTGAAGGGAGACATGGAAGGCATAGTATGTTATGAGAACTGGTAGGGGATGCTCTATGGACATGGACTTCAAGAAATTACTATGAGCCAGGCAATCATCCCAATTGTGGCCATGAATACAGACCATTACAATATCTGTTCTCATCTCTTTAGTTATTTCTCTATGAGTGAACACCCTAACTGATTAGATCTTATAAATCATATTTGCAGGGTGAAGGGACTCTGTCTAATTTTGTCCATTAAGCTAAAGTTGGTCAAATTTGTTTTGAACATTTGAAGTTGATTTGATCCAGGTATGTTTTCTAGATTTTGAACTTTTGTTATTTATCTGAGATTGAAAATTCTATTCCTGATTGGGAAAAGGATCAGCCTCTAATATTAAAAGAGATGAAAATCAACACATAATGGTAGTTTTTTCAGACTCTAGAAGTAATATGGGGACAGATATGCCTTACACAATGGGCCCATTTGGTCAGCTTTATCTTTGGTTAACACATACCAGCATCTCAGATCAATACTATGTGATGTGATAAAAATTAACTTTCTGGGTTTAAAAATCGGAGGACCAGACTCTTGTCTGTCTTTATGAAGGACTTCCCACTTTGAAGTTCTGTTTGAAGTCATCCGCCAGCTCACATTTTTGACTTTTTAAATGTTGAGACATACTACTGTAAAAGATTCTAAGCTTTAGAGACTCATACTGTGATAAATACATTTTAAATACTATATTATGAGACTTGTTAGCACATTATAATATGTTTCAATGAGTATTTATTACTTTATTTTAAAGAATGAAATTTGGCCATTTTAGAGTATATAAAACAGGAGTCTTTAACATGGAACAATATTTCTTTCTAAGCCCTATCATGAACCAGGCTTATATTGACTGTGAATGGACTCTGTGGGAAATTCCATCCTCTTGGAGTGTCTAATTTCATTTTGTTGATAATGTGTAGAGAGGATAAAAATTATGAGTAAAATGTAGTCTCTCCTTTTTTGTAACAATTCCAAATTTTTCTTGAATTCCCCACTGCCCTCCCAATACTCATATCTTACTGATGGGTACGGGATGATAAAGAATGGGGAAGAGGAGATGGCTAGTTGGGGAGAGGATAACAGCATAAAAATACCTTTCCTGTTAAATGTATCTCAAAGTCTTTCAGCTTAAAGTGGTGCTTTCAGGTTAAATCTGTTTCTTTTTGGCAAACACTGTCTTTCATGGGTATGAGGGTGAAGCTTACATGTTCATACATCTTCTGAACTGGATGACCTCTTCCATGCTGCTCCTAGCGTGGCTTGGCCATCAGGTTTCCTGTCATCTTCCACTGCTAGGTCTGTGGAAAATGGGACTGACTCATGGACTGTCCTCTTGGGAGATGCAGACTCAGCAGTCAATGCCAGTGGATCTTGTGCCTCAATCGCAGAGCCTAGGCTGGACCTCCTCATGGTTAAGAACTCTTATCCACTGGGGGTCTGCAGGAATTTATGTCAAGTCTTAGCAGTTATGATATGCTGAGATTACTCAACACTATCAGAGTTCTAAATGGGAAATGGAGGAAAAGCTCCTCTTAGTTATGTTTCTCACTGCCTCAAGTTGGGGTTTCTGTCCTTTTGAAAACTCTCTTCCGCATATACACTAATGGTTTTGTCCCAGAACAGGGACAAATTAGGACCTGCATGTCTGTCTTCTTATCTCCCTTTGTCCTCTTGCTATAATTTATTTTTAATTTTGAGGAAGCATTACTTCTTTTTGGTCTGCTAAGAACTTCCTACATCTTCCTTTTTCCATTGTTGGCATTCACTCTCCTTTTCTCTGGGGCCACAGAGCAGGGGGGCTGCCAGGAAAGGAGTTGGAATATAAAAAAGGAAAAATATACAAGTAGTATACCTCAAAGATATTAATCCTGGTACAGAGGTAAAAGTTAAAGAACAAGGGAAAGCAGTAAAAACACAAATAAACAAAGCAATCAGAATCAGTTGCTAGATCTTCCATGCTTAGATCTCATTTTCTAGTTGTACTTTGGGTGTTCTAGATTTGTTAAATAACCAGTAGGATCTGGGCATCTCCTCCAGAAAAAAATCTCATTTACATTTATGCTGAGCAAACTTTTGAAGTTATCAATTTCAAAGACCTCTACAATCCTAGCTTTCTTTTTTTTCTTTTCATAAAACTCAGATTTAAAAAAGAAATTATGTCCAGTGGCCTTACATGCTTTAAAAGTCTCGCTGTTTCTAGTGTTGATAAAAGGGAAATTACAGAAGCTGTAGAGCTAAAAAAACATAAGGTGGCAACTATGCGTTGTTCGTAGCAAGGTTTTCTTTTAATCAGAATGAAAGCATTTTTTCCCCAAAGTTCCCTTTTGTTATAAACATGAGGAATGCAGGTTCAGATCTGAGAAAATGTAGCTGCTACTTCCTGATAACGAGTTCTGGATGAACTGAAATGGTAGCTGCTGATTTGCTAAGTTCATCCAAGTTATGATTAGCTTCATAATCAAGAAGCCAAAAGAGGATAACCTCATCCACATTGTGTTGTCTGAATAACACCTAATGTATATGTATATACATCTGAGACTTGTAGCATCTAGTTCCCTGTGAAATAGCTTACAGCCCAAGGGTTTACTAATGGAGGAAAAAGGCTCACTGCAGCCCAGGGGGACCAGAGTGGGAGTCACCTGTTGCCTTAGTGTCCTCAAGTATGACAGTCTGGTACTGTGATTTTTATTAATAGCTGCTTTTCAGGGTCTGTCTGATTTTAGGCAATAAAGCAGAGAGAATTATACGAACTTTTAGGTAATATACTGTGGCACCCAGAGAAGTTATAATATTAATATTCTTGTTTCACTACAATTGGCCTATAATTTTAGCCTAATTTCCTTTTACTTTTCTTGAAACAGAAAATTGGTCACCTTCAGCCTTATAAATGTGAAGACTATTGTCCATTTTCAATTTTTCCAATTCTTTTCAAGGCTTTTAATAAGTTATTATAAGTACTGGTCTCCTCTTCAAATTTCTCATAGTTACCTGAAAATGCATCATGGGGGTTGACCCGCAAAAAAGATACTTCATTAGAATTTTTAAATAATATGAATTCAACATTTACCTTTGCTTGGCTTATTTTTAGTGGCAACACTACTATCCTCATTTTTAATTCTTTTCCAAATATGAAAGTCCAGATATATAGATGATAATTATTTCTTGTAGCTTCCACCAGATGAATGACGGTGCCATATGTGTTAACTGACCCTGTGGGTGAAATCACAAACGTGAATAATTGAGAAAAGCAGGAGTAGTACACATTTCCATTCCAAATTACATTTTCAATATTAATATATGACTATATAAGCTAAGATATTCAGTTCAAGATATAAGGAAAAGTTTAATCTTGGGGTGTTTTATTAATTGCTTTAGCTCACTAGCTTCAATTGCCAATTTCTCCTGCTTTCCTTTTAACTTTCTACTGTTGAGGTTCAGGGCATTGCCTGTCTACAACTCTTTTGAGACTTGTCCAATCTGCACACTGTGGAGGCAAAAGTTTTGGTAGAAACACTTTTCAATTTTCTGGTGGCCTTGTTAGAGAAATAATTAAGTTTCCATTTTCTGCCTCTTGGTTGGCTCCTAGTTTTGACATTCTCCCTTTGTGCATCAGAAACCTATTTCTGTTCCCCTGCTCTGCTTCCTGGAGCTGTCAATGTTCCCTCCTGCTTTCCTTCTCATGCTCCACCTTCTCACCCTTCCTTAAAGCGTTCCACCATGTTCCAGGCACTTGTTATCACCATATTCTGTTTTGACTTTCTGCGTAGCTCCTCAACGTATCTGAAAATACCCAACCTATCATGTTGTAGGGAGTTGTTGCTTATTTGTTTACTGGTTAATTATTTGGCTCACCCACAAATGTAAGATGCATGGAAGAATGGATTTTGTCTGTCTTGTAGATGAAGCTCTGGGGCCTAGAACAGAGTAGGTGCTCACAATAATATGTTTAACAAATGGTTTTCCTTAAAATTCTGTATTTGGGATTCTTTGCTTCTGACATTTTACACTATCGCCAGGCAAATTTATCCACTACCTTGGCTGCTTTTACCTGGATGCCTCTTCAAATTCAGTATGGCCAAAGCTGGATTAGTAATCTAGTGTCTCCTAATGCCTTCATGAATTAAACAAAACGAAGGCCTTTCTCGTCCTTCAATGGTTTGTACTTCATAACAGAATACTTATCCAAGTACTTGTTCAAGCCTCAAAACTGAGGTCATCATTTTATCCTTTCTTTCCTTCATCCTGTTATTGCAAATTCCTGTTGAGTCTTTCTTATAAATAGTTCTCACATCTGTCCACTTGCTTCTATTGTTTCTGCCACTATCCTAGTCAAGGTTATTATCTCTCTCATCTGTGTAACTACAATGCTCTATGTTGGTGTCCTTGCTTATTGTCTTCTTCCCATCCAATCTTTCCCTACTATGTAACCCCAGGGATCTTCTACATTGTAGATGTGACTGTGGTACCCATCTCTCAAACAAGCAAACCCACAACCAGCATTTCGGTGGCTTCCTACTCCCTTCAAAGTAAGGTCCAACCGCCTTAATTTACCTAGAGCTGGGGAATATCCTTACTCCTCTCCTTTGTTGCTTTGAGTACTCAAAAGAGTGAAAGCTTGATTTTAGGCAATTTCCGCTACATTATACTTTTGTCAGCTGGACTAAATAGCTAGAAGAAAAAATTGAGAATATACTCTCCAATAAGGACCTTGTATCCTGTTTACCATATTTACAATTGAGGATAGATTATTAAACTTTGAAAACAGAGGGGGTTGTGGTGGGGTTAATACCTTACAATAAAAATAATATTCCCTAAGATTAAAATACATAAGAAGTGATATTAGCAAGCAAATAAGACTTTTCCTTAAGCATCATCTTTGAATCCTCTCCAACACGAACTGTGTTCCATTGAATCACACTTTTCATACATTATTGAATGGCTGAATTATTTTTGTCTAGAAAATTTTCAAAGTTCTTTTAACTCATGTCCAATTATAGCTGTAGAAACATATCAGTAATATTCTCAAACATTTTCTGTTTCTGAGATATCATTTAATTCCTTTTAATAGTTTATCTTATATTTATTGTTGTCCCCACCTCCAACCCCAAGCTTTTTTCTGCAATCAATGCTATTTTAAAGTAAAAATTCTTTTGCTAGTTCATGTGAACAAAAACATTCCTCCTTTTTCTCCAACCAATTATTTATATAGTGAAACAGGTCTGCCATTATTGCAAATAGTTTAAAATATTTTTAAAACTTTAATCCTTGAATTGTGTAAAGTGTGAAAGTTATGTAACTTTCATATGTTAAACTTATTTAAAATGGTTACTTTCTGATTTTACCTTCATCTTCTTTTCTTCCATTACAGTTGGAGCATATTGCAATTGCCTTCTTTCTTCACTGTTATTAACTTTTCCCCTTTTATCAGAAAAAGGATCTTGCTTCTTTGATTCTCTTATTGATATTTTAAAAGAACTTTTCTTCCCTCTCTTGCTGTCTCTCTCAGGCAAGTCCCATCTCAATTGTACTTTGTCATTCATTGTCAGTCTTTGTGTCCATCCTCTTATCCCAGCCTAGTTTTTTCCTTTTTCTTTTTTTGCAGGGAGGAGTGGAAGTAGGGCGCACTGGTGTTGGGAATCTCTTACAGTTGCAGGCCTTAAGCAAAATGCATTTATTTCAAAGGGAAATTTCAGTGTATATCCAAAAGCCAAGATTTCTTTGTTTCAATAAGTTGGAGCTTTATGCAACACATACTCATCTAGAGAAATTTTAAAATAGAACTAAGTAACTAAAAACAAAATTTCTGATCTTAGGCTTTAGTCACTGAAGATAAGGAGAGACATCTGCTTCAGTAGCCCCATCTGGCTTTTACACATGCATTTCAGACTCAGTATGCTCTTGCTCTTTCTTTTATCTATGCCCATCTGCTTATATAGTGTATTTCCACCCTAACATATTTTCAGACCCTTGCCATAGGGCAGAAGTGCCAAGCAATTATTTGTTGAGATAGATAGCCCACATAATACTGTAAGTGACATCTGTTCCACAGGAAATCCCTCCCTTGTGGCAGCAGTGTCATATTGGCAGCTCATAGGAATATCGAAATTGACATACAGGAACAATTGAATATTTCATCTTATCCTGAATTCTCACTCCGAGAGCATCCAATACCAGATGCTTTAGAGGTCCTGTTACCCCCCTGACTCTTTCTCTCTACACCTATGGTAATTGGCAATACTACACTATGGGGAAAATTTCTTCCTGACCCCAGCTGGTAACCAAATTATGCCCTAAAGCATGAAGATTGGCATATCTTAAAGTTTATTGTAGCTAAGATGATGAAAAATGGGATGTTTTTCATATTAATGTGCTTACTAGATTGTTTGACCTAATTAATAGGTTGCATAATAAATTACACAAATTACTCTTAGTACTTATTTTTTGGCAAAACTGCATGACAGATGAACATTTTAATCTTTTAAGAGTGCTAATCCCCATTTGACAATTGGTTCTTCTCCTTTAAACTATTCCAGATAGGTGATAAAAAAAATAATAGCCCACAGTCCATAATGGTTCAAGACTTGAATCTTTTATAAAGGTTTATTTGGTAGAACTTACATTAATTGGTTCTAAATAAATTCTGAATTTTTTGTTTTTTAACCATTTGATGTTAAGAAGACAGGCAGAATTTGGAGCCAAAATCATTATTGACAATTAAAAATACAATATGCAAGGTTAAGTTCTGAATAAATTCACACTTAATAACAATTTCCTAAGTCATCTATATTGGTGCCGTTACTCTGTTCAGTGATCCTCAAAACACATGAGCAACTGAAATTAAAAAGTTAGAATGGTATAATTGTCAAAGGCTTTTCATATTAGAGTTGAAATTAAACTACTCAGTTGCATAATTGGATCAACCCATTTACTTAAGTTTATGTTTCGGATTTAATCATTTAGTAATAATAAACTACCATTTATGTATTGCTGCAATGCCTACTATCAAAATTAGTGACCCAAAACAACGGTTTTACCTCTTTATGATTCTCTGTGTCCGTGGTATGGACTGGGTTTATTTTAGTGGATTTTGCTGCTCATTCTGCATACTATCTGATGACTATCCTGGAGATTGATGGTCTAAGATAGTCTCACTCAAATGTCTGGTTGTTGGTATTTGCTGTCTGCTGGACCATTTGTTTTTAGTAAGATAAGTTAGCTTTTTCATATGGAACCCAGGTCTAAAAGCAGGAAGAAAGGGGACAAGCCTTGATGTATAAGTTATTTAAAACTTCTGCTTGCATGATAGATATCTCACTGGACAAGTCAACACAGCTAAGACCAGGGTCAGTGTGGGAGAAGACTATATAATGGAGTGAATGCAAAGAGGTCTGATTTTTGTGGGTTCTCTTAACTGTAATAATGTACCATATATTGCTATCCAGGATTATTAGTTGGCAGAAGCTTACCTTCCTGATTATTTAACACAATACAGTCATTACTAGAATATTGTGCTAAATTCTGTAAATCTACAAGAGAAGAGAGTTGTGTAAATAACATAAAGATTAGTGAAATTAATTCTTTATCTGTCCCTCATTCTATAAACTTTAGATACAAGTCTTTTACCAATTTATGGTTCACAAATATTTTCTCGCAATCTATAGTTTGTAAAAATTTTTAATTTTGACAAAACTCAGTTTATCAATGATTTCTCCTAAGAATGGTGTTTTTGGTGTTGGATTTAAGAAACTCATTTTGCACATTGCTACAATCAATTTGCTAATATTTTGTGGAACATTTTTGCATTTAAGTCCATGAGAGACATTGATCTACAGTTTTCTTTCTTTCTTTCTTTTGTTGTTGTCTGATTTTGGTATCAGGATAATACTGACCTCTTACAATGAGTTGGAAATTTTAGTTCTTCTTCTGTTTTCTGGAAGAGATAAAGTAGAGTTGGTGCCAATTCTTATTTAATGTTTGGAAGATTCCTCCATCTGGGCCTAGAGTTTTTTATGCATAAGTTTTTAAATTAAAAATTCAATTTCTTTTATAGTTATATGGTATTGAAATCTCCAATTAAACTGTGCATGTCTGTTTTTACTTTCAGTTCTAATCAGTTCTTGTTTCATGTATTTTGATGCTCTGTTACTTGGTTCATGCATATATAGGATCACTATGTTTTGGTAAATTGACCCTTTCATTATCATGTAATAGCCTTCTTTGTTTCTCATAAGTTTCTGTGCTCAGAAGTCTACTTTACATAATACAGTGGAGCTACTCTTGCTTTTTAAAAAATGATGGTTTGCATGCAAATGTCCATATTTTTCTATCCTTTCAGTCTGCCTATATCATTATGTTTGAAGTAAGTTTCTTGTAGACAGCATAAAATTAGATCATGTTTTTTATCCAGTCCACCCTGCTAATTTCTTTTAATTTATACATTTAGAACAGTTATGCTTAATATAATTATTGATATATTAGGGATAAATCCTCTATTATTTTTCTATTTTTACCCTCTATTTCTATTTTTTCTGTTTCCTTTTCCTATACTTCTGTGGAGATTACTTGAATTTTCTTTAGAGTTCCATTTGATTTATTTACAGTGATTTTGAGTATATATTGTATATTTTTTAGTGGTTGCTGTAGGTATTACAGTATATATATATATATATTATCACAATCTACTGTACTGACATTTTGCTACTTCAAATAAAGTATAGAAAGTTGATTTCCATGTAGGTGCTTTTACCCTGCCCACTTTTAAAATGTACTTTTCTTTATTAGTTTTTCTATTACTTTAAGCACACATCAGGTGGTATAATTTTTGCTTCAACCTTCAAACATGATTATAAAAACTCAAAAAGAACTCATTAAACTCAATAAACAAACGAATGCCTCCATTAAAAATAAGACAAAAGATTTGAACAGATACCTCACCAAAGAAGATATATAGATATCAATTATTCATATGAAAAGATGCTTAATATTACATATCATTAGAGAATTCTAAATTAAAACAACAACTAGGTACTACAACATACCTACTAGAACAGCCAAAATCAAAAATACTTATAATACCTCCTAGCAAGGATGTGGAGCAACAGAACTCATTTATTGCTGGTGGGAATACAAAATGGTACAGCCACTTTGGAAGACAGTTGATAGTTTTTACTAAACTAAATTTATTCTTTCTTTCAGATTTTCTACACAGATGACTCTATCATCTGTGAACAAAGACAATTTTGTTTCTTCCTTCCCAATCTGTTTATTTTTATTTCCTTTTCTTGTCTTATTGCTTTACCTAGGACTTTCAGGAAGATGCTGGAAAGCATCAGTGAGAGGGAATATTCTTGCTTTGTTCTTGATATTCTTGAGAAAGGTTTTTGAATTTCTCACCACTAAGCATGATGTTAGCTGTTGTTTTTTTGTAGATGTTCTTATCGAGTTGAGGAAGTTCCCTTCTATTCCTAGTTTGTTGAGAGTTTTTATCATAAATAGTTGATGGATTTTTGTCAAATGCTGTTTCATACCTATTGATTGGATTTTTGTTCTTTAGCCTATTGAAGTGGTGGGTTACATTCATTGATTTCCAATGTTGAACCAGTCTTGCATACTTGAACTAAATCCCACTTGGCCATGGTATGTAATTATGTCTATACATTGTTAGAATTAAATTTGCTAATATTTTACTGATTTTTTTCATCTTTGTTCATGAGAGATATTGGTCTATAGTTTTCTTGTAATGTGTTTTTCTGGGTAATGCTGGCCTCATAAAATTAGCTTGAAAATATTCTGGAAGAGATTGTAGAAAATTGGTATAATTTCTTTCTTAAGTAGTTGGTAGAATCTACCATCTGGACCTAGTACCTTATCTTTCAGAAGGTTACCAATTATTGATTCAGTTAATTTAATAGGTATTGGCCTATTCAGATGATCTATTTCTTCTTGTGTGAGTTCTAGCAAATTGTGCATTTGAAGAAATTGGCCCACTTAATTTAGGTTACCAAATTTGTGGACATAGTGTTGTTTGTAATATTCTTTATTACCTTTTTAATGTCCATTGGCTCTGTTATACTGTCCCTCTTTCATTTCTGGTATTGATAATTTGTGTTTTCTTTTTTTTCTTTCTTAGTCTCACTAGAGATTTATTGATATTTTCAAAGAATTAGCTTTTGATTTTGTTTATTTTCTCTATTGATTTCCTGTTTTCAATTTCATTGATTTTTAATATAATTTTTATTATTTTTTTCTTTTGCTTATTTTGGATTAAATTTGTTCTTTTTTTCTAGTTTCCTAACATGTAACCTTAGATTATTTAGTTTATATTTTCTTCTTTTTTACTATTTGCATTCAAAGCTATGAATACCCCTCTAAACATTGATTTCGCTGCATCCCATGAATTTTGATGAGTTTTTATTTCCATTTATTTCAAAATATTAAAAAATATCTGTGAATGTTCTTCTTTAACTCATGTGTTGTTTAGAAGTATGTTGTTGAGCATCCAAGTATTTGGGGAATTTCATGCTATCTTTCTTTTACTGATTTCTAGTTTAAGTCCACTGTGGTCGGAGAGCATACAGTGTGTGGTTCCTATTCTTCTAAATTTATTATAGATGAGTTTTATGGCCCAGAATGTGGCCTGTCTCAGTGAATGTTCCATGTGAGCCTGAGAAAAATGTGCATTCTACTGTTGTTGAATGAAGTAGCCTATAGATGTCAATTGTATCCATTTAATTGATGGTCTTTTTGATTTCATGTATGTCCTTAGTGATTTTGTTTTTGCCTGCTGGATCTGTCCATTCTGATAGGGGGTAGGGTTGAAGCCTGAAACTATAAATAATGGATTCATCTATTTCTCCTTGAAATTCTATCAGTTTTTGCCTCATGTATTCTATAGTTAGATGCATACATGTTAAGGATTATTATGTCTTCTTGGAGAATTCACTTCTTTATCATTGTGTAATGCCTCTCTTTTTTCCTTGCTCTGAAATCCACTCTGCCCAAATTATTATAACTATTCCCACTTTCTATTGACTAGTGTTAGTATAGTATATATCTGTCTCCATTCATTTACTTATAATTTATATATTGCATGATATTTAGATATATATAAATATAACTTTTATGTTTAAAGTGAGTTTCTTATAGAAAAAATATAGTTGGGTCTTAGTTTTAGATCTACTCAATCACTGTCATTTAATTGGTGCATATATACCACTGACATTCAAAGTAATTCCCAATATGGTTGGAGTAATATTTCCCATATTTGTTACTATTTTCTCTTGGTTGTTCTTTTTCTTTATTCTTGTTTTTGTCTTCCACTCTTTTTCTACCGTTTGTGGTTTTCACTGAGTATTTTATGTGATTCCATTTTCCTCTTCTTCTTTAGATTATCAATTATATTGTTTTTAATTATTTAGTGTTTGCCCTGAAGTTTGTAATATACATTTACAACTAACCAAGTCCACTTTCAAATAACACTGTACTACTTCATTATAGTGGAAGTATCTTATAATAACAAAATAGTACTAATTTCCTCCCTATTGTTCTTTATATCATTGTTGTCATCCATTTCATTTTATAAGCACACACACACACACACACACACACACACACACACAAGCATACATAATCAAATACATGTTGCTATTATTATTTTGAATGAACTGTTTTCTGTTATATCACTTAAGAATAAGAAAACTAAAAGCCTTTGTTTTACCTTCACTTATTCCTTCTCCTATGCTTCTCCTTTCTTTATGTAGATCTGAGTTTCTAATCCATATCATTTTCATTCTCTCTAAAGAACTTCTTTTAACATTTCTTGCAAGGCAGGTCTACTGGTAACAAGCTTCCTCAAGTTTTGCATGTCTGAGAAAGTCTATTTCTCTTCTATTTTTGAAGGATAATTTTGCCAATTATAGAAGGTTATGTGGGCTTTTATTTCTCTCAGTACTTTAAACATTTCACTCCTTTTCTGCTTCTGTGTTTATTTTTGCTCTTCTATAGGTAAGGTGTATTTTCCCTTCTCTGGCTTCTTTAAAGATGTTTTCTTTATCTTTGATTTTCTAAAGTTTGAATATTATATGCCTAGGTATAGTCTTTTAAGCATGTTTCCTTCCTGGTGTTCTCTAACCTTCCTGGATTTGGTGTCTGACATTAACTTGAGGAAATTCTGTCTTATTGCTTCATATATTTCTTCTGTTCTCTTTCTTCCATCTCCTTTTGGTATTCCATTATGTGTATGTTACCACTTTGTAGTTGTCCCACAGTTCTTGAATATTCTGCTCTACTTTTTTCAATCTTTGTTCTTTTTCATCTTTGGATGTTTCTATTGGCATATCCTTGAACTCAGAGATTCTTTCCTCAGTCATGTCCAGTCTACTAAGAACCCTATCAAAAGCATTCTACATTTCTGTTACAGTGTTTTAAACTCTAGCATTTGTTTTTAATTCTCTTTAGGGCTTCCATATATCTCTGCTTATATTATCCCTTGGTTCTTGAATGTTGTCTACTTCTTTTACTAAAACCCTTAGCATGTTAATCACAGGTTGAATTTTTTTTAGTTCCTGATCTTATAATTCTAATATTCTGCCATATATGACTCTGGTTTTGATGCTTATTCAATCTCCTCAAACTGTGTTTTTTGCCTTATAGTGTGACTTGTGCTATTTTTGTTGAAAACTCATGATGTATTGAGTGAAAGAATCTGCTGTAAATAGGCCTTCAGTAATATCATGGTAAGTTGTGCAGGGAAAGGAAATGTTCTATAGTCCTGTGAATGTTCTATTGATTCTAGTCTATTGGTGAACTTGTGCCTCTGGACTGTGACATTCACACCTTCTGAATCTCTACTTCCACATACCTTAGGTGTGATAAGATGGCTAAATGGGGTTGAAATTGGGTATTTCCTTCTTCCAGGTTGGTTAGGATCTCTTAAAGTAGTTTCTCCTGAGGGAAGTTCTTGTTAAGAATAACAGAATGATCTGGTATCTTTAAAAATGGCTACTTTTCTTCTCCCTCTGCCAGAAGCAGAAGGGAATTTTTTTCTGATTATTCATTGTGAGAACTTGGTAGAGCTCCCACAGGTAAAACTCATAAAAGTGGGAGCCCTATATGTCTGGGTATCCCCAAGAGTTTTAACTTTCAGTCTTGTCCTCCTGGGCCTCCAGCAATTCATCAGTTACAGTTTAGGATTTCCTACCATGCTACTGCTTACCAAGTTTTCTGCTTATGAATTTCTGCTTGGTAGGTTGTGATTCTCTGTATCTGCCTGTCTATGCAATCTTTGGACAAGGGAGGAACAGTTTTCTCGGTGACTTCATTTTTCTGATGGATCTAAGAAGAGTTGTTGATTTTTTAGTTCAGTTTTTCAGCTCCCTACATTACAGACTGGAAACCAGAAATCACCTACTTCTGTTTTTGCAGTTGGTATAGTGGCATTAGTGAAATGTCTTTCCTTTTCAATAAAACAGAAACACTTCACAGAGAAAATAGGTTTTAAGGTGAGCTAAGGCAACAAAGTTTTGAAAATTCAGTGGTTTTATAACCAAATATTAGACTGCATTTTGAAAAGGTCAAGCTCTAAAAGGAATATTAGGTAACCAACTCTGTGTTATAAATTCTGTAAATCTTGGGTACCATTTTAATGATATCTTTGCAAGTGGGTATTACACCTGTTAATTGAAGTTAAAAAAATAACCAACATCCTCATTATTAGTATCCGTAAGAAGTAATTCATCTGCTGGGTATCCCAGGCATGTATATTTAAAGCACAATGTGCTATGTAAAAAATCCGTGACAGTCAGTTTAATTAGCATCTGATGGGAGTTAGCAATTTAACTTCAATTTACAGCATAAAGGTTAGGTGTGGTGAGCTCATTCTATAATACTGGTGTAATTATAATAATGAACAGTATATTGACCACTGAATTAAAAGTAAGAGTAGAGGAAAACCATCCACAAGTTTGGTAATCTGAAAA
Organism: Smutsia gigantea; assembly: GCA_032199065.1. Taxonomy (NCBI): domain Eukaryota; kingdom Metazoa; phylum Chordata; class Mammalia; order Pholidota; family Manidae; genus Smutsia; species Smutsia gigantea. The sequence continues at coordinate 411,240 of JAVSCE010004756.1, read as the reverse complement.
GCGAGTGTATCCCAATAAAAACTATAGTCTTATTAAAATTTTTTAAATACATTTTTCATTACATGGTAGTGCTTATGTGAAGCTAAAATCTAAATTCTAGTCTAGACTTAAGCATAATGAGAAAAAATTAATCACACTAACAGCAGTTGGTCTTACCCATCTGACTTCAAACCAATTCTGATTTTTTTTTTAATTGTTCAGGTTACCAGATGCTGGTGGCAAAATCTCTGTAGTGTTTATGATCTCACACTCAGGAATCAAGATTATTTATGTAGCTTTCTACCTTTTCTGCCTTCTTAATATATTTTAAATTACCTTATATATTATTTTGTTGGTCTCCAAACTGTCTCAGTAGTTTCTATAGAATATTTCTTGTGGTGTTTGTTCTTGTAAACTCACCTCACTTTTATAATAAATTCTTTCAATTTGTACAGCCTGGGGAAAGATGGAAAATGAAACAAAACAACAAAACCCTATGTAGAGTAGATTTGCAAACCACCTTTGAAAAGTTAGTGTAGGTCCAGGAGGAGGGGTTCCCCACCCAGGGCAAGTTCTCTATGAATTCAATGAGACCTAAGAAAGGCAAGGACAAGAAGTTGGGGGGAAAGGGGGTTATTCTCATTGTGGTCACAGGTGGCTCAGTGCACATGGCTGGCCCCAATGTGCTCCCTAGACTGGCTATAGATCTGCTCCCCAGCACGAGCTTAATCCTCTAGACAGTAGGCCTCAGTCTCTCCTTGCTCCCTGCCCTCCAAGATCCCTGTTCCCATGCTCGTGCTTAATTCTCCAAGAGCACTGGGGCTCCATGGCTCTCTGCTCGCTCTCCCGCAGTGGCCAGCCCCCTGCTCCCATGCTCTGGGAGGAGCTCTGTGTGCAGAGCCCTGGGAACTGTCAGATGCCTGACCAATTACATATCAGGAATACAGGCAGAGGAGAGAATAAGTGTTTCCTCTCTACCCCTCCCCTGGGCCAGCAATCCCATGACTGACCAGCAGCTCTGTTGATGGTAAACATTCCATAAATGTGCAAACATGCTCTTATTATATACACAGTGGGTATTATTAAAGCCAGGTGGGAATCATGGTCAGAAAGTTCCACTTTCCCCACAGTTAGTATCTCAGGAATACAAGTGAACGTAACCAAATTTCTGATACTGATTTTTTTGTGGGTGGGGTTATATCTATATAAACCTTTAGAGATTGCATTCTTTCTAATGTATATGCACCTCTAAATGTATTTTCCTTACATCCACTTAGATCTTGTTCCACTATCAGAGCTTCAGAAACCCATAAAGTCATAATAGTTGGGAAAAAAGCAGGGATTTTTCTATAAAAATCAAGAGATGATTTTAGGCATTAATATATGTGAGAAAAAAATTATGGAACATGAAGTTACAAAGGGGATATGCATTTAGTTAGAGTACAATGACGAATGAAATTAAACAAAAAAAGGAAAAAAGAAAAGACAAAAAGTAAACCCAGTCTAAAACCACCTAAAAAGTCATACATTAAATTGTAGATTAGGTAAATTCAATCTTCAGAATTCATAGCCTCAAATTCTGCATTCTTTATTTTTCTTCCTAAAGTCCTTTCTTGCCTCTTCGGTTGCCTTATGTCTTTATGATATCTCCTCCTTACGTGTGTGTCCTTGAGAAATTTTCGTTTGCTAAAAAACAAAATGAAGACCACCTTTTCAAAGAACTATACCAGTAGATTTTTCTCTTACTTTCAATTTTTCAGTTGTGTGTATTTTATAGACCTCACTGCAGAGTTCATGTCCTGTCATACCATGGTTTCAAAGATGTCATGTCTTGCCTCTTACTAGGAAATTTTCCCTTGAGGATAAGGCCCAAGTCTACTGCTTTCTTTGAAACTTCAAAGTATTCAGTCTGCTGATACGTTAGCTCAATAGGTACTCAGCAAATATTAATTGATTGAATAAGGGAGCCAGTGAAAGGGATGCAAATTATTTTACCTTTGTTAAGAATGGTTATTCTTTCTTTGGACTGGTTAAACTGCTGTAAGGGCATTTGTGGAGCTGTTTGTTAATTTATCTTGTGTTTTGTTGTGGCCTATGGAAATTGACTATTTTTCTAGTAATGACCATATTCAATTCACTTCTGTAGTTTACATGTTGGACACAGGATTAGAGCTCCCATCTGGCAACTACTCAGTGACTCTTGAGGTGACCTACATTTTCTACATTAGAAAAGAAAAAAAAAAGGTAAAAGGAGCAGTAGTGACCGTCATGGAAATCTGCTTGTTCACTTGGTGGAGACGGCCCAACGTAAACCAGTTAGTTAAATTTCTTAATGTGGTATCTCCTTTAGCTTTGGCCCTGATTTTAAGTCAGTTAGAAGAATACTACCAACAAAGAATGTGTTTTGAGTAAACTTTAATTCATACACACATACTGGTATTTCTTTTTAACTTTGGGTTTTAAAACTTCACCATAATGAGAAAAATACTTTAGCTGAAAAGTAAAATGCTAAAATCTGATTATGTTTATTTTGCCTCAAATATCAAACTTAATTTTAGAATTCATGGGATACATGAAAGAGGTATTTGCCAAGATTTTTGTCTACTTAAATCTGCAATTCCATGGCAGTGTTTTAATCCTATTAAAGCTAATTGAATGGAGTCTGCAGGCTTTGTCAGTTAGGCGAAGTTCAAGTTGTAACTAGTATTAAAGGAAGAAAAATATAAGAACCAAACAGTAACATCTACTTTCTACCATTTATCCTTTCCACTTGAACCTTAAGGCAATGTGAAAGAATGGTTTCAGAGTTTACAGGGCAGATTTCATAGGAGACATTGGGATGCAGTCTGATCTTTGGAGGACAATTAGTAGGTGGAAGAGACCCCTGTGTTTGGAAATTTAAATTATGTCTTTAAGGGTGATCCAGTAGCTCTACTGGAGACCAAGGCCTGACAGTGTTTCCATTAAAATACCACTTTTCAGAGCAAACACTGTCAATGTAAAAATTTGCTCCAGGCTAAAGTTGGCATCAAAATTCTAGCCTAGAAGCTATTTTGTTTTAGAAACTAACTTGGGCTACTTTAGCTTAATGGTTAAGGGAATGAATATATGTGCCCAGTGCTTTTTTACTTTTTAGTGACATGAAAATATTTTTTTCAATAGTATTTGCAACTGGACATTTTTTCTCTATTTTACAACACATTTATAAACATGTTTAGAACAAGGCACATTTTCAATCTTGGATGATTCTGTAGATTGGATTAAGGGATTACAGCTCTTGTTTATTTTTATTATTATTTTAAAATTTCATGTTGGAGATATTTCTCCAGTTAGAATGCCACCCAGCCAGTTTTGACATCCATTTGGAAAACTAACTTTTTGTTGATGCAGGGTCTTGAGTTTCTGTTCTTATTCTCTCACTGAATGATTTTTATAAATCAAGAAGCTGATTTTCTAATGGCAGGGTCATTAAAATGTTTGTGAATTGCCTGTTTTAAGAATCTCCTATTTGGGATGACCTAACTGGGGGATAAACAAATGGGGGAAAAATACATTCCTGAATTTTTATGTGAAAGTCCGGACCAATAATTTATTTCACCATATACACAGCATTTGCTTATATTTAGAATCTTACATCATTTAATATGTTTTGCAGTAATTGAAAGCTCTGTATAGTCTGCGATTTCAGAAAGAGATCACTCTTAGGGCCAATGTTTTCTCCTGCTATATTATTGTTCTCACACAATTTGATCCATATAGTGAATTTCCCTAGAGAATTTTTATGCATAGGAATTGAAAGAAGAGTATTTTCTTTGTCTTCTCCTTTAAGTCCACAGTTCAGATCTCTGGAATAGCCTCTCCAATCTTTTCACATTGTGTGACTTTACTGGTAAAACATTTTTGAGCACCTGCAAATTGTGTATGTCTACTACATTTAAAATTTTACACTCATAATATTGTACTAATATGTTTTTCCACATAAAAAAGTTTTCTTTTTTACATTTGAAGAAAATGTAAACAGTAGGAAAAGTCTAGTATTTTCTACTTTCACCCCAGTGGTGAGTCTCACTTTGGAGACCAGCATTCTGGATATCAGCTGCCAGTTGTGGGATGGGTTGACACACCTGGGAGAAGCCGTACTGGTCCTTTGGGGTTAGGGACCTCTTCCCAGAGAGCTGGACTTATGTGACCCAAACCTTGACTCCCTGAGCCTCAGGACAGAAGAGAAATTCCAGAGAAAGTGGCTAGGAGGATAGAGGGAAGAATTTACCCTTTTCATTTTAAAACCAGCTTCTCTCCATACTTTCCTATTTATGTGCATCCCTCCCCCATAGCTAGTAGTTGACATCTTCCTACCCTCAAGGCCCAGGTTCAATGATATTTCTTCAGAGATACTTTCTTAGTCTCTTCTATTCAGTGGGAATTAACATCTTTTCTCCTAAATATCATTTGAATTTTTACTTTAAGAGTGGCCATACCTGCCTTATATGATAAGTTCCTAAAAACATATATTTATATTCCTCAATTCACTTGATTGTTTTTTTAGCCTTCAAGGCTAATGTGCATTTCATCATTGTGTCCCTATCAATGTCAGTGGCTGTGATTTATACCTGACAGTCGTTCAATAAACAACTTTTGGCTACTTTCTCTCTGTACCATTTTGTTCCTCCATTCTCCCCCCCATCTCCCTGTTTCTGTTTCTCTCTGTGTGTGCATAATATTTATTTATACACACACACACACACACACACATATATATATATTATGTATTCCATATACATATTATATATACATTATATATATGTATGTGTCTATTATTCATATCTTAGGTGAAGATAGTAAATGCATACATATTGCAGTTATTTGGAACAATTAACTAAGATGATGAAAAGTAACAAATACATATGATAAGTTCTTCATTTATATTTAAAAAATCAACACTGTAAGTACAAAATTGTATAGATATAGTTTAACAGTTTATGTGGAAAATAAAGGGTTTTAGTAGATCACAAAAAATAATAAGCAAGATTTATTTAAATCTTCTGATGTACTAGGAACTTTTCTTGGATTTTTATGTATTATATTGATTCAATTTATCATACAGTCACTTCAAGAGGTGGATACTATGCTTATATTCTTTTTATATATAAAGAAATTGAGGAACACTGATGTTCACCATCCTGCCTTATTCTTTAGTTTTCCAATTATTTCACAAGTATTTAGCTGACTTTTACCACATGCCCAGTTTGGGAGATGTATCAGTGATTAAAGCAGTTCCAGTCATCAGAGGGCTAGCAGTCTAATTGGAAAGACAGAGAAAAAAAGAGAGAAATACAATACACTATGAGAAGTTCCACAGTGCATCAACACATGGTTGTATAGCAACCCTAAGGGTGGAGGTGGGCTGGTTATCCAACCCATTCTTTGAATTAGAGAAAGCTTTCCAAAAGAAGTTATCCCTAGGTTAAGATCTGGTGAATAAGAAACAGGTAGCCTGGAGCAGTAAAGGGCCAGGAAATACTGCTCTAAGCAGAGGGTGCAGCCTTTACAAAAGCTCTGAGGTAAGAGAGGTCATCAAGAGCTTGACCATAAAGTCATACAAAGAATGATGAAGGAACATGTTACATATTTATCTCAGAGACAGGATTTAAGGAAATTGTGATAGCAAGTATTTTTTGAAGGATTGTTATATGGAGAAAATAATCTCATTTCACAATATTCTAGAAGGAAGAATGACCACCAGAAATTAACATGTAGGGATTAGAATGTAGTAATTTACAGTTTAAAATTAAAAATAAACACCAGCTATTAGATTGATTCAACAGCAGAATGGGTTTGAGATCCCTGTTACTGGAGACATTTAATTACAGGTTAGAAAATTTTCATTTCTCATGAATACTGAAAGGTTATTTTTTTTCTTTCACTGGGGAGGAACTTAAATTGTACTCAAAGATACTTTCCACCTCACCTACCCCTGAAAGCATTACTAGATTGGAAAGGGTGATATTAAGAAATGATGAACAATGGAATGTACCACTCCATTTTGCTGAGTTCAAAATTTATAGAAAATAAGATATATCTGATAATATTTGAAGTTCAATTTGTAAGCGGTCTTATAGCTCTTGGGTCAAAACCCTATGTATTTTGGAGAAATGATAAAGGAATATAAAATGATGGTCTTTTACAATATGTATTTTCAGTTTTGATATGGAGAGCAGCCTAGAAATATCACAGGCCATACTAGTCAATATTTCTTAGTATTCTAGACATTCTGTTTTGATAAGCTACATGTTTTAGAGAGCCCAAATATTAAATGCAACAATTTTTATTTTAAATTTTCACCTGAAACAGTCTCTTAAAAGAGAAATAATTTCATTGGATATGAAATGACTAGTGAAATATTTAGCATTCTTAATGTAGTTTATCCTGAATAAATATTTTAGCACAGTTTCATTGGGATAAAATTCTAGATCCATGGATGTGAATTGGTGGCATCTAGGCTTATCTGGAAGTTTTTAACTTTGGCTGAGACATCTGTTCTTCTTTTACTTCTGATTGTGGATCCTGTACCAAAGAGTTTTGCCATAAAATTCCCAGTAATGGTCCAAATAATGACAGATTACGCCAGAGAGTTAATGAATTTACCCATGGAAAAAGAACTTAATTAGTGCTACTGTCCTAAGGTTGTCCTTCACTTCCTTTATAACATTTGGCAGGTTCAGAATTATCTTACCTATAGATCCAGAAGGGAAAATGTCAGAATAATCTTGTGAGATATGAGGAAACAAACAGGAGAGAAGAAATTACACAATTATATGATTTCCATTCTGTTTGAATGCAAGTAGTTTACTAGTATCTTACAAATAGGGGAGGAAAGTTTAAAAACATAACTTGGCAGAACATTGCACTTTCTCTCCTTCTTGTTGAACACTGAGTTACTATTCTTCAAAGGTCTGATCCCTAAAAGTAAAATACAACTTCTTCAAAGAGTTGATATTGTCACTTTGCATTTGCTAACAGCTCAGTGGGAGAAGTGCAGTGTCTCATAGCATTACAACCTCAATAACAGTGGGAAGGATAATGGTAAAGAAACATTCAAGATTCTAAAAAAATGAGGATAAAACAATTGAATGGTCATTTGCAGCTGGCCTTTCTCAAATTCTGTGGTCTGGAAATACGGTAACATTATTTTAGGAAAGTGCCCATTATGTGACTAGTCAGAAAAAAATAATTTGACAAACTTGGCCAAGGGGATGAAGGGGATTGGCATAACATAAATAAGTCCTTTGAAATCTTGAGTCAGGGGTTAACATCAATCTAGAGCACTGCTCTTTACTTTGAGTGTGAAATTTTGAGTTAAGAGAGGAAAATCTTTAGAGTCAAACTACTTTTTAATGCTATCATTTACCTTTAATTTTTAGTAACAAAAATAGCTTAATATCTTAATAAATCATGTGTGAAAGAAGTTAAATATAAAAAAGAATAATTGGCATTCTAAAAATGAGGTATAGGCAAGCCACAGGCTCTGAAAGATGTATTTTTGCAGATGTTATGTAAGAGTCAATTAATTCATGGAACTATTTTTGCCATCCTAATGTTCATGCTAGAGCATCTTATGAAAGAGAAGTTAAAAGGATACATTTAATAACTTTGGAATCATGGTTGGTTATTTTTGTGTTAGCTTTATCAAAAGGTCAATCTGAAAAGTTCTGTCATTGATAACTCTGTGAATGAACTAACCGAATAAATTTAATACACAGTTCTAGCTAAAGGTGACATCTATGTAACTTTGAATGAGTGCTTGGTTTAACTTCACTGGTGCTAATGATTTCATTTTAACTTCATCTTGGGCTTATTTTATCTTGTGACATTTAATGAAATTTGTAAACAAACTTTTAAAAAGTCTTAGTCAACTATTACATGCCTAGGTTTTTAAACATGTTTTTATTTAAGCCAAGAAGTTATTGGCCTATCCTTTTGACACAGTTGCTTTGTGGAGTATGGAATTCTTCAGATTAACAAATGCAATCCATGTGGTCAAACTCATTCTATAAATTAGACTTTTAAGTAAAGTTTTATGAGTATGTGCAAAAAAACTTTCTCTACCACAGAAGTAATTAGATTTATGAAATTTCTTCTTACAAACTGATGCCTGGCTTCACTTCTCTCTTAGTTTAGAAACTCTGTTGTATTCTGCTCAGCAGTACAAAAATCAATCACATCATAAACATTGTTCCTTAAATAAAATGTATCTTCTTGTCACACTCTAAACACCCTGCGTGATCTGGTTCCTATCTTCCTAACCTAGTCCCCACACATTCTTCTCTCCCTCACTATACTGCAAACTAGCCCTATTTCAGTTCCTCAAATTCAGCATGCTTACTTCTTATGAGGAGCTTTTGCATATACTGTTCCCTCTGCCCTACTTTTTGCATGCTTGGCTCCTTTTCATTCTACATGTTAATGGGCATATTTGTTAATGGGCATCCTCCTTCAAGTTAGCCTGCATTTCTTAGTATTTACATTAGTGTTTGTTTATCTACTGATCTTTTGATAACACAATTAGCCTAAAGCTCTGGGAACCCAGAGACCCTATTTGATTAATTCACTCTATCCACAGCAACCAGCAAATACTTGATTTGTGGTAGCTGCTCAATAATTACTAATCAATGAAAATAAAACTTCAATACCTGCAAAAAAAACCCAATACTTAATTAGCGCATAGCTCTAAAATAGATGGCTTCAAACAGTTGCCAGATACTTTTGCAACTGAAATATATGGAGAGCAAAGGATTCCTGAAGATTTAGAAAAATTTAAAGAAGTATGAGGCATGGTATACCTTATATATTCCAGGAAGAGCTGCAAGGCATGATTATTTTTAGAATTGTATTTCAGAATTACAATGATCAAATATTGAAAATTTCCAAAAACAATGTAGACTCATCAGCTGATTACATTAAATATCCTAATACTACTAGGGTTAGTTCTTATATTACGGAAACTTCACCAGCATGCCATATAAAAACTATCTTCTCAGGTCAGATCATGGCTGACAAATACAAAAAAATCATTTTTATTATAAAAGGCTGTGACTCAGTGTAGGAGGAGAGAATGGATAATTCAATATTTGTTAAATGTTCAGCAATGGGTTAGTTAAAATATTTTTATTTGTTATAAATAATGTGTTTTGATATAATTAGTAAAGAGGAAAAGTGCATTATTAGAAGTTTAGGGAAGATTATATCATGAAATATGTTTTAATAATATCTTAAAGTTGCCTTGGTTTATTCTGTAGATGACCCAGTAAAAATATTTTAGGCAAAACTTGAAAAGATATCAGAAGGCCAAGCAAAAATGCCAAGAATTGGGTTAATTGGCATAACACAAGGTGGCTGGGCACAGTTGGGGAAAGTGTCAGGAGAGGGAGAATCCCTACCAAGAAAGATGGTTTGTACAATTAGCTCTCTGAACTTTAACCCTTCCAGAATAATTAATGAGTAACCGAGGGGATCCAGACAAAGACACAAAGTGATACGGTGGGTGCAAGCAAGTAATACATCAAAGAATGCTCGTAATTGGCCCTGTGGCTTTCATTCTTTGCCCTATTTCTTTCAATTCATTGACTCAAAATAATGGGTTCAGGTTCATTATCAACAGGTTTTTAGCTGTAAGAGTGCAACATTACAACAAAGCTGGGATTGTGGTCATGTTGACGGCCAAGTAAGAAGTTGTAGTAGTAATCATTCTTTCAGGAGGGAAAACAGCAGATTCCTTCTGAATGAATCAACAGCATTTACACACATATTCAGAATCTTGAAAGCCTTATATTCTCCAACTCTACAATGCTGGAGTATGGTTGGTGTGGACAGGTATGTATGTTTCCATTTGAATGATGTATGAGGCTGTGGTAAAGGGTTTATCCTCTCTGTATTATTTTAAATGAAATGGAATTACTGGCATACGACACATAAAGACACCAAGGGTTTTGACACCCCAAGCATGTAACTATAGATTACTTCTTATGTTTTTGGATTATATAGTTTGCTGAAGTTATGATTACCTCTGATTATTTACTTTAGATAAAAATGGGAGAAAAAGTTAAGTTTCCTGAGAAATTTGAGAGAAGTGTCCTGAATTCTTCTGATTTAGTAAGCCAAATATGTCATATATATGGAAGTTTTAACAACAACTTATATTTTTGTACACAAAATATGCAAATATTTTCAAGATTTGTGCTTTTTAGATTCTGTGTGATCATTATGTAAGGCAGGGTAAATTTTATTTTTGCACTTGAATACTTGAAAAATATCTTTATTAATCACTTTAAAGTCTTCTGAAGTTAGCTTTACAGTTATTGCTTTACATTATCATACTTGTACAGTTAATTTCAGTTTTAGAAATTAGATATCATGAATTTGCAAATATCAGAGTAAAAGTAATGCACATGATGACTATCAGTTAAAACTTCAAAATTTTCATAGTACTAAATGTGATCATTTTATGCGACCAAAAATCCACTATATTTTACCTAGAATTCTATTAAAAGCTTCTTTATTTTTAGTTATTATTATATTGCCTTTCTCAAAGCATACTGTGTGTTAGTAAGTAACCCATATATTTGTTGGTAATTCAATCAAATTTCTCTCAAACTTTAGAGACAAATTGGAGTCAAATACTGAAGAAAAATACAGATTGGTGGCAATATAAATTTAGTTTTGTGATTCCCATTAATTAAACATCTATTAAAATGTATTGAGAATGATTGATGGAAATCAGACTAACTAGAAACATAAATATGTTATTTCATTATCTCACAAAAATGAAATATTTACTAATTACCTAGGATATATCTACTGAGATATATCCTAGTTTTTAACTTAACACATTTTCTTTTAGATCATAATAGCACATTAGATTCTAAATTAAGAAGATATTCATTTTTTTCTTCATCAGCAGAAAGCACCTTTTTATTTTTGTTAATAAATGATTTACTAATATGTAATACTGGCCAAAGATTTCTTGTGGTGAGTTAAAATTTTTCTGAATTTACAATGTTAGAATTTTAAAAGTCCTTAGAGAATATCTTTGGACTTTGGCTTATCAAGTTAATCTAGCAAAAGGCCCCCACTAGCTCTAAAGAGCTCCGGCAAATCTGCGTGATTTGGAATTTAGGAGTGAGGAGGCTTTTGGTAGATTTGCCTCAGCATGTTAAAGTCTTCACTCACCCTGAAGAAAATGTGTGTGTACACACATTTATTACTTCTGTATTCTTTCTATCCTTCAATAAATATTAATTAAGCATTTCCTCCTGCAAAAAGCATTGTAATAGAAGGACTGGAACATTAAGGATGAATAAAAGTGTCATCACTAAACTCACCGTCTCTTGGGGGAGACAGATGTGTAAATGAATAATAAAATAAAATAGTGTTCAATACTATAATGAACATATGAATAAAATTCTTGCCAAGCAGAGAAAAGGAGTCACTAAATATGCCTGAGGGGTCTCCCAGAAGACTTCATAGAAAAAGTGGCCTTTAAACTTCGATCTTGGTTGCTAAATAAACATTAATCAGGCAGGAAAGGTGAAAAGTGAGGGCATATATTAAACAAAGTTACTGAGGTATGAAAAGCATACTGTATTCAAAAAGCAGCAAGTTAAGTTGCTTAAAAGATTACTTTGACTACTGTGTACTGGTTGGAAATTTGCCAGGATATTAGGTCAATTTATTGTGTGGGGTCAGGCTGAAAAGAACCTTGTATCCATGGTAAAGATTTTGGCCTTATTTTGGGGATGTCAGGGGGAACTTGGATATCTGTAAGCACGTGTGCTGTAGGACGCATGTAAGCAGGAGGAGCGGCTCTGAAGCCGGTGGATGGGTGGCCTGTGGCAATGACTTCTGAGAAGCTGTTGTGGTTATTTAGAGAATAACACTATGGCCCACTCAACCAAGGCAGGGGCAGGAAGCATGAAGAGTGGGGCTGATTTAAAGAAGATTGCTAAAATAGATCCCACAGGACTCAATACTGCCAGGTAAAAAAGTTGGTATAGTTCAGGGAAAGCCCCTACATTTACATTTTTGGTGTCTTGGACAATGTAAGTGTATTACTTCTTTGTGAGAAGATGATGAAATTAACGTTTAAAAAATAGTGTAATTGAGATATAATTCATATACCACTCAGTTCATCCACTTAACATGTACAATTCAAACACCACCACAATCTAATTTTAGATGTTTTCATCATCCCCCACAAACACCACCATACCCATTAGCAGTCACTGTCCATTATCCCCATTTTCCCAACTCTGGGCAACCACCTCTGTTTTTTTGCCTATTTTGGCCATTTCATATAAATAGACTCATACAGTATTTGGTCTTTTGTGGCTGTTTTCTTTGACTTAGCATAATGTTTGCAAGAGTCATCCACACTGTAGCATGTAACAGAATTTAATTCATTCATTTTTATTGGGACGTAATAGTTCATTGCATGGACATACTACATTTTATTCAACTATTAATGGTTGATGTACATTTGAGTTGCTTCTACTTTTTTGCTATTATGAATAATATACATGTATAAGCTTTTGTTTGGATGTATGTTTTCATTTCGCTCCAGTACAGTAACAAAGTAACTTAAACTGTGTCTGTGTGAATGCATTTTATCATTTGAATCTGCCTTTTTTCCTTTAATCCTTTTGCATGGAGAATACAGACAACGTTCAGATTTATAGCTTAGAGGAATATTTTAAGTCAATTTCATTGTGTATGACTTGGATGAGTATGGGTATGTCTATTTGTTACTTTGGGGTTTGTACCCTTTCTGTTCTGATTTGCTCTTCTTAGGAGATTATTTCTTCAAATACATTACTGAACATTTTTTTCATGCTTTTCTGATAAAAGTAACATGGATAGTTACATTGTTAAATTTGATTTTAACTACATGATAAAGATATCCAAGACTGCTCCATAATTTTATCATAGGAGAACTTTAGTACTTTAAAACTAAATTTTTTCATTGAAACTTCAATTTAGATCTAATAGACACTGGTGTATATTGTGATACATATTAAAGGATGAATTTCTAACCAATTGCCAAAAAGGGTGCACACATTGAATGTGTTTCTTCTCATTTCCAATGTGTTTATATTTATGTTCTTCTCAGATTTATCTCATTACCCAGTGATACTCATCTCTGAGGGTATAATACTAGATTCTTAAGTACCAAAATACTTAATACCAAATTCTTAAGGACAAGATTCTTAGGTACCAAAATTCTTAAATACCAAAATATTAAAATACCTAACACTATAATTTTGCATTAGGTATTCTGAGTTTATTAGTTCAATATTTGTTCAAAATTATGATATTAATAAATTATCTTATTTTTTCAAGTAAATATATGTTAGGACATTTTTGTATAAATAAACAAAAAAATTTATTTGCTTTAGGGATTAATTATGGCCTCTTGCTTTGTCTGGTGAAAAGAAGTAATAAATAAATATACTTGACATTTTGATACAAGAAAGCATGCTGAATTTTATACATCTTACTAACAAATTAACAATGTTGAATTACTTTGGAAATTTTGAAAATGGCTATGCAATCAGTCACACACATTTATATTGCTTGTATATTACTTTATATGCATGTTTATAAAATAAATATATTTTTATATCTTATAAATGATTTTATATATTTTCTATATGTATAATTTCTATAATATGTATTTGTATTGTCTTAAAAGAAGCAGATCTGAGAGAATCAGAGTACACATCATCACTGGAGGCTAAAAATGGTCAAATATCTTGATAAACTAAAATTAGATCAGGAATTCGGGGTAAATTTCTAAAAGTATCTTTTAAATGATTAGTAGAAAAACTAATTGTGGTTGGCAAAAGGCCACTTAGGAACTTAAATCATTTTTCAGACAAGAAATCCTGAATCCACCAACTAAGGCAGGGGCAGTGAGAAAGTGAAAAGTGGGAATATTTTTAAACTACTGACAAACACATTAGTGGTACAGGATTAACCATTAATTATGACCTCTTTGGAAAAGGGAACAGTGCTGACTAAAAACAGGCATGAATAAATCATGTCAATCTAAAATTATAGTTAAGAATCATGACACAAACTATTACATTGTTGATTAATAGTGTTAATCAACAATAGTGTTGATTAATAGAAGCTGGAAGTAAGGCTCTAGCAGCATTTCAAAGAATATAGTCTTTGAACTTTTCTTCCACATTTTTATCATCAACATGAAAAAGGAATACATATCAAATATGTGCATAGGATTCCTCAAGCTCTTCAATTCTTATTGAGTAAATTCTGATGAGACAAATTTTTAGGTATTTATGAATTTTGCTTTCAATATCATAGCCATATAGGTGTTGATAATATTCCCATTATCCTTTTAGTTTCTTCTTTATCTGTGATTATGTCCTTTTAACTCATTATATTGTTTATATCTTCTCTATTGTTTTGATCAGTTTTGTCAGAGATTTATCTTTTTTTTTTAAGCTTTTTTCCCCTGAAAAAACCAACTTCAGCTTTGTTGAGATCCTCTAGGGTACCTCTGTTTTCTATTTCATTAAATTTGAAAAATCACCCTTTGTATGTATGAGAGTTCAGCATATTACCCAAGAATCAAATATGGAGAAATGTAATGTTTACAAACCCCAAATTTAACAAATCTTAATGAATTATATTTACCTGTTTTTCCTATTTTCTAAGAATTGTGCTTTTGTTTCTTACTTCTATGTGTTCAGTGTTTGTATTTTTTTATTACAATGTGTTCGAGTTCAGTATATTCTGTTCCTGGAAATATCCTTGGAAAATATAAATGCTATCTTAAAAATGAGAAAGCGGATCATTGTTAAGTAGCCTGCATATAAGCTAAAGCACTAGGTATATCTAATAGATTTTCTGCAGTTGCTCTGTGGTTTGGGGATGTATTTTTTGCCATTTACTTTTAGATTTATTATGTGTTATTAAGACTTGTGAAGGCAAAGCATTCATTTCTGGTAGTGTTAAAATAACCATTAAAATTTTATTTCAAAGATGATCTATTTATATACAAGTCAACTTTCCTCCTACTTTGTTAATTATTTTAAAAATCTCTAGTTAAATTACAACATATTGTGCATACTGTTTGGAATATTAAAACTTTTTAGTGTCAGGGACTCAGCTTAATTATTTCTTAAACATAGATGTATAATTTTCTAGCTTTTTGCCTTCCCATTTACTCATACACCCACACTATACACCCACAATTTACTTATATACCATTTTAGCTTTTTAGAGTCAAATACTCTGAATGCTTGTTTTTAGTTTGCACTTAGTGTGATACTTAATCAGACTATTTCCAGGCTTAACAACATTAAAATAGTTAATTTCCTAGGTTGAGGGAGATCAGGGCTGGGTTTATAGGAAAAAGAAATAATCATCCTCTTATATAACAGAAGGGAAGCAGGACCCTCCAAATCTCCCCACCCTCTCAAATACATGAAAAAGAAATTGCTTCTGTCTTCCTTGAAATCTTCATTTCATTTTACAACATTCCCTGAAATCCTTAAACATTCACTTGAGATACAAGTATTCTCTTTCAAAACAAGCAAGAAAAAATACTCAGTGGTAGACAGTGACATGGACTTACTCTTTTTTAAGTATTTAGATAAACTGGAGAGAGAGTTGGGCATCTGAGAAGATAAAAGAGTGAGAAAATTCTAGATCAGTGAAGAGTTTCAGTGAAGGGCAGGCTTAGGTGATAGCTTTCACTTTAGGTTAGAAATGTGATGGCTCTTCTCCCTTTCCTTTCATTCTGTGAAATTTGATTTACCAAAGAGCTTAGTGACAGCACTGAATGCTGCAGGTTAATGGCCCCACACATTATAGGTTGAGAAGGAATATAGACTAAGTGGAAAGAAAGACTTTAGTCAAGGACACCTTTGCTTTTTGACAAAAGATGGATTATTTAAGAATGAGTTTGGGAGAAATAGCTACAATTAGCATACAGTAGATTTAATAAATATTTGCTAAATTAACAAGTAAGTGCATGATTAAAGACAGTAGAAGCAAAGAAGAAGAAACAAAGAATATTCAAAGCAATTGAAACAGGTCAATATGCCATTTAATTGCTCTGTGCACCTGGCCTAAGCAATACAAAGTGAAAGTCAAGCTGAAGGCTTGTAGTCATGGCTATCCAAAAGTCTAGGTTGATTTCCCACAGGTTTTTCCATATTTCTCTTGTCTCCATTTCTTGTTTCATCTTCCATTCCATAATCCAGAGTCAACAATGGTTAGCATCTCACTGGAGGTGCTGTCATGTGTTCGCCAGTATCAGAGGTATTGCAGACATTCTCAAATTAGCACTTGAAAATGATTGTTTCATTTCCTGCCTTATACATGGAAACATCCAAGAAAAATAGGTCTTCCTAATCATTTGATATGAGTAAATCAAAGTTAATGGAAAATCAGGGAATCCTGAGTAATATGAGCCATGAAAAATAAGGAGCTTTCCGCAGGTCCTGCCCCAGGTTTTATGGCCTCATCCCTCTGGGTTAGAGGCATTTTCCCAAGGACCCTTCTAACTCTCCCTTTGATGAGACTCCATATACAATAATTAGAATCTAAGAAATGTTAGTAGACAAATCAGAATTTAAATGTTCATTTTAAATATACTGTATACTTTACATACTGATCTCAAAGCTCAGGATATCATTTACATTTTTTTCCTTAAATACAAATAATTCTTCGGTGAGAAAATGATAGAATTCCAATATTCTACTTGAAATCACCTCTTAGACAAGATGGATTATGGTCTTTTCATAAAGTTTGCTTTGACTTTAATAGGTCATGTATACCTACTGTGTAAACTGTGCCTAAGGAATAATTTAGTAAATTGTAAATTGCATTATCTTCTTACAACTACTAGAGCACCATTCCGTGTATTAAAGAGGCAGTTTACACAGTAGACATAACCCAGGTTATATGTTCAGGTCGAGAGATTTTTTTTTCTAATTTGTAAGTGAATTGTTTTAAATATTACACAAACCAATTACCATTTGGCTAAATTGCTTTATCTGAACAAGTTTAACACTTCCCTGGTTATGTTCAAAGCTCTTAAGCAATCAGTTCTATTTTTTTTTTGAAATAACTAAATTTTTTGTTTCATTGATTTTTTTTCATTAATTTTCACTCTGATCTTTATTATTGCCTTTCTTTTTTTATTTTTGGTTCATTTGCCTTCTTTTTGTAGTTTCCAATGTAGAATCTGAGATTTTTGATATGAGACCTTTTTTCTTTCTTAATATAGGAATTTAGTGGTAAAAATTCTTCCTTAGGTTCTGCTTTACCAGCATCTCATATTTAGCTGTTTTATTTTTGTTTTTATTCAGTCAAGAATATTTTCTAATTTCTTTTTTGAATTCTTTTTTGACCACAGGGTATTTAGAAGTATATTATTTTGTTCCAAGTGTTTGGTGATTTTCCTGATATGTTTCTGTTTTGATTCCAATTTAATTACAATTTGGAGAATATACTCAGAATAACATGATTCCTTTAAATGAATTGATATTTGTTTTATTGCTTATAATATGGTCTATCTTGGCAAATTTTCCATTTGCACATGAAAACAATATGAATTTCTTGTTGGGCTGAATGTTCTGTAAATATCAATTAGGTCAAGTAGGCTGATAATGTTAAAGATCTGTATTTTTACTGATTTTCTGTCTTCTATAAATTATTGAGAGTTATTAACATTCTAAAATTGTAAAATTTTCTATTAATGTAGTTCTTTCAGTTTTTGTTTCATACATTTTGAACCTGTTGAGTGCATAACTGTTTAAATTTATTGTCTTGACACTTTAATTGTAATGAATGATCTTTATTCCTGTTAATACTCTGCTCAGAAACCTCTTCAACAGATATTAATATAGCCATTCCAGTTTTCTCTTGGCTAGTGTTAATAAGTTATACCTTTTTCATCCTTTTATTTTTAACCTGTGTGTTATTTTAAAGTGCATTTCTTGTAGGGAGTGTAAAATTGCATCTTACTTTTTTTAACAAATGCAATCTTCCAATTTTTGCCTTTGAATTGAGACAATAGAGCATTTATACTTAATGTAAATTATTATTAATATGGGTCATTTAAATCTATCACCTTAATATTTGTTTTCTATTTTTGCCAGCCATTCTTCATTCCCTTTTTCCTTTTCTTCCTCCATTTGGATTAGTCAAATTAAACAAATATTGTTTATGATATTATTTTATCACCTTTGTTGGCTTATTCACTCTAACTCTTTGTTTAATTATTTTAGTCCTTACTTCAGGGCTTATAGCTTATATTTTTGACTTACAACAGTTTGCCTTCAGTTAATATTAAACCTCTTTACGTGTACTAATAGAGCCTAGTAGTAGACTTCCATTTCTCCACTTTTGTGTTATTTTTATTAATTTCACCTCTACATATGTTTTAAGCCACACATTACATTGTTACTAATTTTGTTTAAATGCTCAATTATCTTTTAGAGAGATATAGATAATAAGAAAAAGTCTTCCATATTTACCCAAAATTACCATTTCTAGTCCTTTTCTTCTGTTAACATTTCTTATAGTATAAGTCTGATGGTGATATATTTTTTCAGATTTTGTATATCTAGAAAAGTATTTCACTTTCATTTGCAAAAGATATTTTTGTTGAGTTTAGAAATCTAGGTTTACCATTTTTAGCTTTCTGTAACTTAATGATGCTGTTTCACTGTCTTCCGTGACAGAAATCTGCTGGCATCCATATCTTTGTTCCGCAGTACATAACATGTTTTTCTTCTCTGGCTACTTATAAGATTTTGTTTTTATCACTGGCTTGGAACAAGTTAGTAATAATATACCCTGATACTTAGGGTTTGTGATTAATTGAGTTTCTTGGATCTATGGGTGCATAGTTTTCATCATATTTAAAAAGTTTTAGGCCATTATTTCTCCAGTATTTTTTTTTTCTTTTCTTCCCCTCTTTCCTACCTCTGAGGAATACAGCTACACATACTTTAGGCTGCTTGAAGTTGTCTCACAGCTAATTGACACTGTGATCATTTTTATTGCTGTTCATTTTTATCCTTGGTCTTATTCTTGCTCTACTCTGTGTTTCATTTTGGGTTGTTTATTTTGCTATGACTTTAAATTTCCTGATCTTTTTTTCTCAGCAGTACTAATTTGCCCTTATTCCCATCCAGTGAAATTGGCATTGTAGTTTTCACTTCTAGAAGTTCATTGAATCTTTTTTATATATGTCTTTATAATTTTCAAACATATATAATAGTTATTATAATGCTTTAATTCCATTTTCTTCTAATTCCACTGTCTGTGTCAGTTTGGTTGTTCAATTGATTTTTCTCCTATAATGGATTTGTGTTTTCCTGTTTCTGTGCATGGTTGATAATTTTTTATCAGATTCCAGACACTGTGAATTTTACACTGTTGGATGCTGGATATTTTTGTATCCTTATTAATATTTTTGAACTTTGTTCTGGGACACAGTTTAGTTACTTAAAAAGAATTTAAAATTTTTGGATCATGTTTTTAAGATTTCTTTTAGATGAGACCACAGCAGGGCTATATCTAGTAGGTCTAGGGCTAAATATCCTCATAAGTGAGGCAAGATCTTTCTCTGTTTTCTACCCAAAGGCCATGAATCAGATGCTTTTCAATGTGGCTGTGACCGCTAATAATTTCAGGTGGTTCTTTGTGGTTTGAGTATTTTCCTCACATGAATGCACTGAACAGTACTTAGATTAAGAGTTGGAGAGGGGTACCTGCAGATACCTGAAGTGCTCGCTCTGTGCACTTCTCTCCTCCTCAGTACACTGTCTTGAGAACTTTAGCCACCTTGGCTTCCCCTTATACTCAAATCTGTTCCTCCAACTCATGGAGCTTTTGACTGTGTTTACATTCTTTGTATCACATCCTGGAAACTGTCAGGGCAATAAGCGGGGAAAATCATTGAGCTCACTTTTTTCTAGAATGTTACTGGCCTCTCAGGGATCACTCTCTTTTATTGACTGATGACCAGTCTTTTAAAATCTGGTATTCCACATATTTTGTCTATGTTTTGGTTGTTTTCTTTAGGAGGGGATATCTGGTCCCTGTTACTGTCTCGTTCAGCTGTAGTAACATCCAGCTGATTCTTTCTTAACAATAATTTGTTAAGTGACTATAAAATCACTATATAACAAATAATAGAAAATATTTGTACATTTGTGTTTTGGAACTATTTAGATTATGTTCCTCCTTTACACATATATTCCTGTCTTTCTTGATTTTTGCCTATATAATTTAATAAGGATTTAAAATAAAGATGAAATAGCATGAAATTGCATTGGAAAAAGCAAAAAAAAAAAGACATACTTAAATGACAGACATTACTATAGCATTGATTCCAAACTGTGGGGCCTATTGCTTTTAAAAGCATAACTTCAAACACAATGCTAAATTTGTTTTAAATATAACTGTGGAATTACTGAGAGGAATCTTTTCCCATTTATGTCAAAGATGAAAGATGATTTGTGATAATGCATAGCTATTTTCCTGTCATCATAATTGGACTTATTCACTAAACTGAATTAATAACAGAGATGATTGGGGAGGCTGCCCATTGATATCTTTTTACACACATAACTAGTGATAAAATTTTAGATCTCAATTTGTGCTTTTAACATACTTTTGCTTTCATAAAATGCCATATGCATTTATATATTTATATGAATATACTATTGTAAGATCATGGAATGCATTTACTCTAATTTAGCAAAATAAGAGTATAATTTTAGCTTGGTAAGAATCATTCATTATTTGCTTACATTAATGCTAGTGATAAAGATTCATTATACCAAGTTTAAGAACTCAATCTGTGAGTAGGACAAATCTGAATTCAGATGCTGGCTCCATTAGTAGGTTTGCCAGCTGAAATGCAAGATGCTTAGCTACACATGAATTTCAGATGAACAGTACATAATGTTTTTGGTATATGTATATCCCACATAATATTTGGGTCATACTTACACTAAAACTCTTCATTTGTTTATCTGAAATTAAAATGTATCTGGGCATCCTGTATTTTTATTTGCTAAATCAGGCAAACCTAAGCACCGGTCACCACCTGTATGTCTATGCCCTGTATGCTCTGAATAATTTAGCCCCTGGATCTATGCCATTCTCTCTAAAACTGGTTCTGTCTTGGTGATTACAAAATTGCTATAGATAATATCTCCAATACTAGGTCTCTTAATTCCTTAATCTGTTTTCCTCCAGGGATCTTGAACTCTATAATATTAACCACCCTTTATATGATTATATTAGAGATGTCATCATTCCAAATATAAGTGCATCCTCCATAATCTTTAACTGCAAGAATTCCACTCTCCAACTGACACTTCCTGTTTTTTTATTCTATATCATTGAAAATGAAAATCTACAACTCCAGCATTTGTTCTTTACTCTACAGGGATCTACAGTCTATTGGTCCTTCCACCATTTCGTTACCTTCATCCTTCATGGTCTTAATTGTCTCCTTGTTCAACAAATTCCACAGTTCCTCATCTGGCAGTATAGAATTATTGTTATATGGAGCCAGGCTACCTCGAATTAAAGGGTTTAAATCCTGCCTTCACTATTTACTAGGCATAACCTTCAATAATTTCCTTAATCTTTCTGTCTCAGTTTATTCATCTATAAAATAACAATAATAAGAGTTACCCATGCCACATAAGGCTATTGAGAAGAAAAAATTTTTTATATAATGTACTTAGAACAGTTCCTTCCTGGTACATTGTCTGCACTATTATGTCAGCTGTTGTTATCACTGTCATCGTCATGAAATTACTGCCATCAGCAATTCAGAACGCCTTTGTTCACATTCTCAAATCCTTTACCAATCTCCTCCTTCACCTTCCTTGTCTGGCAAAACCTTAATTTTATTTCAATCCAACTGTACTCTGTCCATACACTTGGAAAGTAAGGGGAAAATAAACCAAAACAAACAGGCTGTCTGGCTTAAGTTTAAATTAGTACTTGTGAACTTCGAACTGGCCCTATTGCTCCCTAAAAACCCACTTACATGTCCAAGATTCATTCCACTCCTGTTTCACACCTCTCCTTTCTCAGCAACCTGGACTGCCTGCCCCCATGCTCACATTCCCCATCACTGAGGAAATGTGAGCTATCAGAAAAGCACTCCCCAAAACTCTTAAAGCCACATTCCCCAGCCTCTCTGAGGCCATCCACACTGTCTAGCTTCCCTCCTTTCCTTCTGAATGGACTCTCAGTGCCCCTACTTTGACTGAGCCCCCCTTATCCAATCCTTGGTTTCATAATCCTACACAAGTAGATGATAAATAGTGGCACTATCAAAAATTTGGGAGAGAATTCAACCAGTAATTCATGAAATATACTGGCCACAGTGTCTAGGGTGTACTAAATATTCAATAAATGTTTGCAGCTTATTTTTCTATTATTAATACTGTTCACTTTTCTGATCTTCCTCCTGTAAACTATGCTAATATAGATAAATAGACACACATATGCACCTGAGTATAAAATACTATGGGCTGGATTGTCATCAGATGTGCTCTATTTGCTCTAGTTCTGTAGAAGCACAATTCCTTTTGGACTCCTTATCTGAGTTTAGTTTGAGAAGTACCCAATGAATCTCATCACTAGAAGTGATGTGTAATGTTAAGAATTCAATTTGAGTCAGACTTCCTGAGTCAAAATCCCTTGAATTTTGTCTCCACTATAACTCTAGTGACTGAACTTGAAATATTCCATGCCTCAGTTTCTCATCTGTGTTATGGGCATTATAATAGTACCACCTCATAGGATTGTTCAATTTTTTTTCATATTTGTGCAGTTTTCAGTGCAGTTCCTGAGATATTATAGGTGCTTTATAAGTGTGCACCACTTTTGTTTTTGTTATAATAAAAATGGTCCTTTCCATCAGAAGGTTCCAAGGCATAAATTCAAAGTATTATCTCTCTTGCAGGTGTTATAGTCTATGCGTATGGGAATAGTTTTTCGCAACTTCAAAAATATAAATCACAGAGTGATTTTGCACCAGATTCCTTACCACTTTTTTGTATATGTATCTTTCTGGAACAAAAGAAGCTGGCTTTAGCTGCACTTAAAGTGTGGAAATATAACCAATATCAAATGTCTGTGAATTTCATTCATTTAGCAGAGAACTATTAAGCACTAATTTTATTCTGTCGTGCACTAGGTTTTGTAGTGGGGTAAAATGGTGATTAAGCAGGAAAAGTGTCTGCCTTCTTTGAAAGTTCGTAATCTCTTTATGGTACAAAACAAGGAAGAGGTATTTTTCACATAAATTACTATTTGCCCAACTATTTATTTTCTTTCCGATGTCTATGATGGATTAAGGTTCCGGCCACCTTCGGAGCATCATAGGGTGCCAGTTTTTGGGCAACACTGTGACAACCTAATACTTTGGGTACAGGACACTAGTTTTGTGTGGGTTCTCCTGCTCAATCCTTACATAACTGGTAAAATAATATGCGGTCTCTCTTCCATTGAATTCAACTGTGATGCTCAGTGGAAATAAATTTGGAGAAGAGAAACCTCTTCACAGATGTTGGCCTGTTGCAGTTTAGTATTTTGCATTTTACATAGGCTGGTTCCAAATGGAACTGCAGATTATGCCTCTGAGCCTGAGACCAGCTGTACTATCAGTATTAATTAAGAGCAAGTACCTACTCGCACTAAATAGATTTCGTACAAATACCTTAAAATATCAGTTAGAAGAGTGTAACACAATTTTAGCCTGTGTGGTAGACCATAAGACTTGCTCTAACTGTGATGGAGAATATGCATAGGAAAACTTTAAAGTATAATAAATCCGACTCCCATCTTTTTTGGGGCTAGTCACTTCTTTGTCTAACGCTTAGGGGTCCAAGTTCATCCTTCTGAATAAAACTTTCCAGCATTCATATTGCAAGACAGATTCTAACTCTGCCGTAAATTTAAATGATGTAATTTTAGAGATTGTAGATTACCTTTTTATTTTTGAGAAAAACGGGCATTATGTGGCAACTGAGAGCCCTAGAAATACTAGTGACTTTGTAGTTCATGTTCACAGGAAGGCACTCAGTAATGTCTTCCTTCATAGCATCACTATTCTCACACATACATTTCACTTCATTAATCAAAGAGCTCAATAATGACTGGTTCATTTTATGACACCCAAGTAGATGGAATGCAAAAGATGTTGAGCTTGGCTTTGTCGGTTTATGAGTGAACCTGTCAGTGACCTCCCATAACATTTCTTAGTAGCAGCATCTCAAATGATTGCATTCCATTAAACACTTAGACATGCATTTTCATATGGGTTTCCTTCTTTTTTTTTCTTAGCTATTATTTGCAGGTAAAACCATATTGTTTTTAATACCTTTTCCTTGATAATAACAAATGACTTCATTTTAACAATTTTTATAAATGTAAATAGATATCTCAAATTTGATGACAGCTTGCTAAGCAAGATTTGCTAGATGAGAGTCCTCTACTTTTACTTAAATCTTTATGTAGTAAGATGCAGTTTTAACAATTCATGTTTTAGCCCACCAGTTTCTCATAAGAATTCCATGAGGGATTTTTTTAATGACTTTTTCCATTCATAAGCTTATTCCCTTCTGTATAACCTTCACTTATAGTGCGTATAGTTTTTCAAAAACTTTGGGCCTCTGTAGAGTGTGAGGCATCTATTATTAATGAAATATTGGTGGAATTTTTTTCTGAATTGTCTTGAGAGAATAGTGTTCTCTAACGCAGAAAAAAGAGTCCTTCAGAATGAGGTATTCTTACAGAAAAATCATTATATCCACATATGTTCATAAGACGCACTATTAAATTTAGCAGTCCCATCACATGTAAGCTTCAGATATTGTTGCTTTAATGCATTCCCTCACTACTTTGATAAAAGCCTTAAGATGTTGCCACTAGTTCTTTGATGATTTCCTCTGATGTTACGGTACCTTTCTTTTTTTCCTCCAAAAAAATCTGTTTTGCATAAACATGAGAAGTCAAGGCAGTTTGAGTTAACAAGTAAAAAGATACAAGTTTTAGCAATGAAAGTACATATATTTGTGATAGTCCTCTCACATATTATAGCCCTCTCCCTCAATGTAAGGGGAGTTTATTTTCGATTTCTGGAAAATATAACCATTAGGTTTAAATAAGCCCAAATAAGTTATTCAGATTTATGATTTGAGGTTTATTCAGCTTTTTGCTCCATTGAATTAATGAGATTTATTAATGGAACTTAGAGGGAGAAGGGTCATGTCGACCTAGAAATGGACTTATTCTCATTCATTCTCCCCATCACCTGCATCTGGATCCTGAATGAATCCTGCATTCTGTTGGACTCAGGCATTATTTTTAAAAAATATTTAGTTCCAGCTTCCAAATCATTTGTGGTAATTACATTTAATAAAAAGTCATTGTGGATTACTTATTGTTCTCATACTTAGGTTTAATATTTCTGCAGGGATGAACTATTAGCAAATTAATAATGAACTTAACTCTCCATTTTAACTACAAAGTTCTGCTTTCAACTAGACTATAGTTAATAATACAGTATTGTATACTTGAAATTTTTTGAGAATAGATCTTAAATGCTCTCACAAAGAAAAAAAGGATTAACTATGTGAGGCGATGGATGTGTTAATTATCTTTATCATGGTAATCATTTTACAATGATATGCATATCAAATCATAAAATTATACACTTTAAATATATAAATTATATTTGTCAATTATTCCTCAGTAAATCTGGAAAAAGTAAAATTAAAAAACACATAATGTTCAGAATTAATATAAGCCAAACAATTTCAGAATCACTTGTGATATGTGGTGATGTCTATCTCATATTACTTCTTTTTATCAATGTCTTGTGAAAGTTGTCTGCAATGTCAATGTTTCCTTAAGCCTAAGTAACCCATGTACTTGTTTCCTCTTCATATGCAATGCAATCCTTCTAATGCTTATGCTGTGTTATATATATTTTGAAAGCCAAACATGTTCTTCTGTGGCTCTGTTCTAGAAAAGAATGCTATGCTACCAACTCTCAGTGGTACCTGTGTGATTGCATTTATCTCATTGTGCTAAAATGTCATTTTCATTTTGCTGTCTATGCTCTGTGAGTTGATAATAGAGACATCTAAAATCAAGCTATTGTGTTTGATACTTTTACCTGTTTTTTACTTTTTTTAAAAAAATTAAGGTTACTGGGTGCCACTTCTGCTATTGTTCCTTTGTCACCCTGTGTGTCTCTCTAAAACCTGCTTCATGGCTTTGTATCAGATGCCAGCAGAAGGTGAGCAGTTGCAGGTCTGCATATCCTGTGAGAGCTGCATTTCTTGCTTCTTGTTTTGGGTCTTGAAGCTCTGTCTTGTAAGAGTTAGTGTCACCAATACTATATTATTTGTGCAGGTGTGTGTGTGTGTGTGTGTTGTGTACATCCTTTTTTGTTTCAGAGCTGTCATCCCAAGAGCATAATAGCATAAAACTTATGAAATTCCTGGAATTTTAAAAGCTCAGCTCTGCCTGCTTTGAGTTGAAATCAGACAATAAAGTCATTTTCTACATGATTAGCAAGATCTACACACAGGAGAAAAGAAATCACTTCTGAGCACACCATTACTTGTCCTAGATTTTCAGACAGACCAATGTAGTCACTGCCACTTACCAACGATCTTTTTCTCTCATTTAATGTATGAAATTTTCAAGGGGCTGAATTTCCTAGTCTTCTAACTTATCATCTCTGCAGTGTGTAACCTTCTTATCTTTTTGAATCACCATGTTCCATTACACATGCAAGTGAAGCACCTGGCATGGCTCTTGGCACATGTACACATGCCTAAAAGTACTTGGATCTAAAGCTGATGCTTCAATGTGGTTGTGCCAGTTTTATAATAGTTGGCCTACCTTCTCTAGCATTTTAGTTGGATATGTTTTTACTTCTTTTATTTTCTTTTTATGTCTTCCTCTTTTTCCCTGATTAGTTGATAGCAAAATGAAAGGAAGTGTTATTCAATGGGAAATGTAACACATACAAATGTCACACTGAAAGATAAAGTGAGTCACAGGGCTTCTACCCAAAATAATCAGGATATTTACATGCTAGTCTGGATACATCATTATTTACATTTTGGGAAATATTTCAATTGACAGACTTAACAAATCTTTCCCATTTCAATGTTGTGACAGGAGATGGATAGATACTCAAGCTACATGAAGCAAGTATCCTGGGAAATTAAGTATTAACATTCCCTTGAGCTAAACTGCTACCTAGTAAGAATGTATTCCATTTCAGATTTCCTAAGCCATGGTAGTATATCTAATTTATTTTGCCATTTGAGCTCTGTCAAAATAAAAGTGAACAGTCCAATATGAATTCTTTAACCATTTGGCATAAGAATCACAATAGTCTAACAAATGCAGAGGCATGCATGAAGTCTGGCAAATCTGGGTTAAACCCTCTGAGATGAGTCCCAAATGGCAGCAGAGGGGCTGGGAAAGTGGCTTGGAAAATGCAGGATGGTTTTCATCGGCTGCAATGTCAGTGGCTCCATATGAATGTGCTATTGCATGTCTGTGCTTGACCCAGGACTCAGCTGACCATCATAACTCATAGCAATTTTGTTATTATAATAGATATTTAATCTGGAGAGAGAAAATAAATAAAAATAGTTTTTTAAATGAATAAAATGCAATTTTAAAACAAAAATAATATTAAAATATCAGGTCTTTCTATTTATAATTTCTGTTTTATATGTCCCTGTAAAATTTTAAGGAAAACGATATTTCACATGCTGATTTGGGTATTTATTTTGGCTTGTCTCTTCTGAACCCAAATGACATTAAAGTCTTGTTAATAGAAAATATTAATCCTTCCCCCACCCGCCCTCTCTGAGCAAATCTTGCTGGCTACTTCCTAAGAGACTAACAGTTAAAAAAAGACTATTCCTGCCAATGCAGTCTTTTTCTTGGGATTTGTTGACTGCTTATTAAAGTCATATGAGCTTTATTTGCCTTTGTTTCATTCCCCTACCATGAATTTATACTGACCAAAGTGAATTTAAATACCTCTGACATTTCTTGTCACTGAGAGTATGCTATTCCTAGGAGAACATTTATGTTGCCTTATTCTACTCTCTCTATCCAGGTCACATCTAGATTTTGTAAGATTATTGCACATTACATCCTATTTTACTTGAGGAAGAGGAGAATCTAAGTCCCTTCTTTCCCCCTTCTATTCTTATTTTACTTTGACAAAGTGTAGTTTTGTTATAGTTAAAAGTGCCAATCAAAAATTATACATCAAAACAAGAAGTGTGCATTGATGATTCTTTTGTATGCATGGGCATTTTTAAAAAACTTTAAAGGAACAGAAAAAAGAAACCTCAAAATGGAAATATGGAAAAATATTTCTAGTTTTTTTTTCTGTACCTTGGATCTTATTACCCTTTCCAAACTTTCTTCCTTTAAGAATAATCATATTGTTATCATTACAGTTTCCTTGGGAAAACTTTATGTCCGCTTCCAGCAAAATATGAATTTGTCAAATGTCTCACTCATACTTTTATGCCCCTCTGAAAGATGACAATTTCTCCTTCACAGGTAGAACCTGAAATGTGTTTTTGCCAGACATCTTAAGGACAAAAATCATAATACTGATAAACACACAGACACTTATAGTTTTTCTTTTATTTTAGTTCTTATATCCCCAAATCATGATAGTTAAAATGATCATTTTCAACCATCTCTCTGTCCTGCCCTCCCTATTCCTATACCTATCTCTTTTTATTTGTATTTCTGGTGAAATGTTTGGCATAAAGCTCTTAGCTTATTATTGGATGGACTGAATTTGTTTGTTAGGTGACATTATAGAAGAACTAGTCTTTACTAAAGAATGATTCCCTGGAAGAAGTTGTTCTGTTGAAGGCTGTTAGGAAAGTGTTATAGTTATCGTTCCTAATAACAGATGCCCTAATTCTCTCTTCTGAGCACATGGGATGATTGCAGTGTAATTTCCTTTGAACT
The DNA here is from genome assembly GCA_032199065.1 of Smutsia gigantea. Classification (NCBI taxonomy): domain Eukaryota; kingdom Metazoa; phylum Chordata; class Mammalia; order Pholidota; family Manidae; genus Smutsia; species Smutsia gigantea. Next base: position 382,158 of record JAVSCE010004756.1, on the reverse strand, counting down.
AGGCATAGCTGTTGACATTTTGGCCAGTGAATGGTGAGCAGAAGGAATGAGTGTTGCTTCCTGTAGAAGCTTTTAAGAACTCGTATATGGTTCTCCATATCCTATTCTCTGCCTTAGTAGTGTTGAAAGCATCAATGGAGATGGTCTTTGAGTGTATAAAACAAAATTCCTTACCATTCCTTTCCAATCCACACTGGACAGGTAGAGTATGAAATAACATTTTGTTTTTAGCATTGTTTTTTGGAGTTGTTTGTACGACAGCATATGCCATCCTCTCTGTCTGACAAAGAGCAACTGTACAATTCTGGCAGACTGTAGAAGACTTGTCATTTTTCTAATCTCTAGGGAGCTGCAGTGTCAATCATGGGAGGTGCCATCTCATTTGGAACATTCTAACATTACAAAGGAAGAAGCTTTACACTTCTGTTTATTTTATGGATACTACGATGTCTGGTCTGAATAGAGCAGTGCTAAGATTAGATGGCAGCCTCCATGGGATATTTTTGATATCTGGAATTTTATATATAAGCATCCCTTCTTAATTTTAAATATACCTTCTCTTCTTTACCTTAAGGATTCATTACTTTCCAAATGCAAATGCTTTTGGGAGGGAGAATATTTTAAATCTTATCAGTCCTTGATACCTTAGTGAATAAAGTGTGTAATGAATTAATAAGAGTGTCTTCTAAAAATAGTTTTAGATAGTGGTAAAGTGGGAGATGATAAGGGATCATGGCACCTGTCTGGCAAAAGGGAAAAGGACATAGAGATTGAATGTTAAAAACAAATTTTGCCTATTGCATACTTTTCTGAAGGGCTGGCTCTTTGTTTAATACTTTAGTGTATGCTAAAATTAAACATAAGCTCTAGAGAATCTTAAAGCCCTTGGTATCATAGAAGAATTAAATTATATCAATGCCTTAAAGGTTTCTAGGTACTCCTTGTTCTTCAAAAGTGAGTTGTTGGGGACAGAAGAACTTTGGAAAGTCATTTCATTCTCTTGATTGAATTTACCCATTTCTCGTGGAGCAATGGTGAGTCCATACACTTCTGCTGGCACTGATGGGTTGATGAACTGTAGTTTCTGAAGTTCACTGAGGCAGATGAAGAACATTTTAGAAGAGAAAAAGTACTGCTATTGCAATTGTATAGTAATATGCACATTTTATACATGTTCCATAGCCCTCTTGCCTAGTATGCTTCTTGTTAAGGACATAATGACTTTGGTAGAATAAAACTTAAGTGCACTTTTAAAAGATATTTTTAAATTTTACAAATATATTACTTGATAGTGTGCTAGTGAAATAGTAGAAATCTTCATAAGTTTCAGTGTTAGTATTTCAGTGGGATGAACTTCTATATGTTAGATGTTCTCCAGTTCTTAAATATGAGAATTCAAGATCAGATTTGGCATCTTTAGTGTTTATCTTAAAGTACTTAAAATACTATTCAGTCTGGAGTTATCACATAAAAACAGGGTACATTCACTTTCTAACTTCTGCACTTCCCAAAACTGGTAATGAAGTCAGACTTCTGAATAATCAATGCCAATTATTTGCCAAGTGACTTAATTAAAATACAAAGCTCTCTAAAAGTACAATTCCTGTTCATGAGTGACATATAAGTTCCAGTTCCATATACTTACATCTGATTTTGTTTGCTTGTTTTCTATGGTATTATTGATTGTGGGCTTCCTTTCCAAACTCTTAGGAAATATCTTTTATTTGATTCCTTTTTAAAAGAGAAGCTAGTTTCTTCAGTGTTTATCAGATTGGAAGTGTTTCGTAAATTAATGATTGTCTATAAAAGGGGACTTGTTGGTAAGGAAAAAGGATCATGTATGGCTGTGAAGATCCTCAACATCCCAGGAGTACATATATAAAATCAATTGCCATTAAAAGGATTTAGAAATAATCTTTATCGTTTATCTTTGAGACTAGTGAAAGCAATCTGAAGAAACAATGAATACATTATTTTTCCTTTTTGAAAGGCTAATATGCCATATTCTCAGGATTTCAACTCACATTTGAAACTACTTCAGATTAAATGAGTTTCAAATACATTTGTATGAATCAGAAGGTAACTTTTGAGAGTATTACTCTATGGGCATACATTTTGGTTTTGAAACATTAGAAATGCACACATGGATACATATACCTGCAGGAACAGGCACCTAATGTGTAACAGTGCTTATCTTTTTTCTTTTAATTTTTTATTAAGGTATTTTTGATATACACTCTTATGATTGTTCCACATGAAAAAACAATGTAATGACTACTTTTACCCATATAATCAAGTCCACACCCATACCCCAATGCAGTCACTGTCCATCAGTGTAGTAAGATGCCACAGATTCACTGTTTGCCTTCTCTGTGCTACACTGTTTCCCTCATGACCCCCCACACCATGTGTACTAAACATAATACACCCAATCCCCTTCTCCCTCCCTCCCCACCTGCCTTCCACACCTCTCCCCTTTGATAACCACTAGTTCCTTCTTGGAGTCTGTGAGTCTGCTGCTATTTTGTTCCTTCAATTTTTCTGTGTTGTTATACTCCACAAATGAGCGAAATCATTTGGCACTTGTTTTTCTCTTTCTGGCTTATTTCACTGAGAATAATATCCTCCAGCTCCATCAATGTTGTTGCAAATGGTAGGACTTGTTTCTTTCCTATGACTGAATAGCATTCCATTGTGTATATGTACCACATCTTCTTTATCCATTCATCTACTGATGGACACTTAGGTTGCTTCCATATCTTGGCTATTGTAAATAGTGCTGTGATAAACATAGGGGTGCATATGTCTTCTTGAATCTGAGAGGTTGTATTCTTTGGATAAATTCAAGGAGTGGGATTCCCAGGTCAAATGGTACTTCTATTTTGGTTTTTTGAGGAACCTACATATTGCTTTCCAGAATAGTTGAACTAGCCTACATTCCCACCAGCAGTGTGGGAAGGTTCCCCTTTCTCCACATCCTTGCCAGCCTTTGTTGTTCTTAGTCTTTTGGATGTTGGCCATCCTTACTGGTGTGAGGTGATATCTCATTGTGGTTTTAATTTGCATTTCCCTGATGATTAGTGATATGGAGCATCTTTTCATGTGTCTGTTGGCCATCTGAATTTCTTCTTAGGAGACTTGTCTCTTCCTATCCTATGACCATTTTTTAATCAGGTTATTTGCTTTTTGGGTGTTGAGGCATGTAAGTTCTTTATATATTTTGTATGTTAACCCCTTGTCGGATATGTCATTTACAAATACATTCCCTCATACTGTGTAGGATGCCTTTTTATTCTGTTGATGGTGTCCTTTGCCATACAGAAGCTTTTTAGTTTGGTGTAGTCCCAGGTGTTCATTTTTGATTTTGTTTCCCTGGCTCAAGGAGATGCGTTAAGGAAGAAGTTGCTCATACTTATGTTCAGGAGATTTTTGCCTATGTTGTCTTCTAAGAGTTTTATGGTTTCATGACTTATATTCAGGTCTTTGATCCATTTCGAGTTTACTTTTGTGTATGGGGTTAAACAATAATCCAGTTTCATTCTCTTGAATGTAACAGTCCAATTTTGCCAATACCAGCTGTTGAAGAGGCTGTGATTTCCCCTTGTATGTCCATGGCTACTTTATCATATATTAATTGACCATATATGCTTGGGTTTATATCAGGGCTCTCTAGTCTGTTCCATTGGTCTATGGGTCTGTTCTTGTGCCAGTACCAAGTTGTCTTGATTATTGTGGCTTTGTAGTAGAGCTTGAAGTCAGGGAGCATAATTCTCCATGCTTTATTCTTCCTTCTCAGGATTGCTTTGGCTATTTGGGATCTTATGTGGTTCCATATGAATTTTAGAGTGATTTGCTCTGGTTCATTGAAGAATGCTGTTGGTATTTTGATAGAAATTGCATTAAATCTGTAGATTGCTTTAGGCAGGAAGGCCATTTTGACAATATTAATTCTTCCTATCCATGAGCATGGGATGTATTTTCATTTATTGGTATCTTCTTTAATTTCTCTCGTGAGTGTCTTGTAGTTTTCAAAGTATAGGTCTTTCACTTCCTTGGTTAGGTTTATTCATAGGCATTTTATTCTTTTTGATGCAATCGTGAATGGAATTGTTTTCCTGATTTCTCTTTCTGCTAGTTCATTGTTAGTATATAGGAATGCCACAAATTTCTGCGTATTAATTTTGTATCCTGCAACTTTGCTGAGTTCAGATATTTGATGTAGTAGTTTTGGAGTGAATTCTTTAGGGTTTTTTATATACAATATCATGTCATCTGAAAACAGGGACAGTTTAACTTCTTCCTTGCCAATCTGGATGCCTTGTATTTCTTTGTGTTGTCTGATTGCTGTGGCTAGGACCTCCAGTACTATGTTGAATAGAAGTGGGGAGAGTGGGGATCCTTGTCTTGTTCCCGATCTTAAAGGAGCTTTCAACTTCTCACTGTTAAGTATAATGTTGGCTGTGGGTTTGTCATATATGGCCTTTATTATGTTGAGGTACTTGCCCTCTATACCCATTTTGTTGAGAGTTTTTATCATGAATGGGTATTGAATTTTTGTCAAATACCTTTTCAGCATCTATGGAGATGATCATGTGGTTTTTGTCCTTCTGTTTGTTGAGATGGTGGGTGATGTTGATGGATTTTTGATGTTATACCATCCTTGCAGCCCTGGGATGAGTCCCACTTGATCATGGTGTATGATCCTCTTGGTGTATTTTTGAACTTGGATTGCTAATATTTTGTTGAGTATTTTTTCATCTATATTCATCAGAGATATTGGTCTGTAATTTTCTTTTTTTGTGGTGTCTTTGCCTCGTTTTGGTATTAGAGTGATTCTGGCCTCATAGAATGAGCTTGGAAGTATTCCCTCTTCTTCTACTCTTTGGAAAACTTTAAGGAGGATGGGTATTACGTCTTCACTAAATGTTTGATAAAATTCAGTGGTAAAGCTATCTGGTCCAGGTGTTTTGACTACCAATTCTATTTCATTGCTGGTAATTGGTCTGTTCAGATTTTCTGTTTCTTCCTGGGTCAGCATTGGAAGGTTGTATTTTTCTAGAAAGCTGTCCATTTCTTCTAGGTTATCCAGTTTGTTAGCATATAATTTTTCATAGTATTCCCTCATAATTCTTTGTATTTCTGTGGTGTCCGTAGTGGTTTTTCCTTTCTCATTTCTGATTCTGTTTATGTGTGTAGATTCCCTTTTTTTCTTGATAAGTCTTTCTACAGGTTTATCTATTTTATTTATTTTCTCAAAGAACCAGCTCCTGCTTTCATTGATCCTTTCTATTGTTTTATTCGTCTCGATTTAATTTATTTCTGCTCTAATCTTTATTATGTCCCTCCTCCTACTGACTTTGGGCCTCACTTGTTCTTCTTTTTCTAGTTTCATTAATTGTGAGTTTAAACTTTTCATATGGGATTGTTCTTCTTTCCTGAGGTGGGCCTGTTTTGCAGTATAGTTTCCTCTTAGCACGGCCTTCACTGCATCCCATGGATTTTGCAGTGTTGAATTATTGTTGTTATTTGTCTCCATATATTGCTTGATCTCTGTTTTTATTTGGCCATTGAACCATTGGTTATTTGGGAGCATGTTGTGAGGCCTCCATGTGTTTATAGGATTTTTCATTTTCTTTGCATAATTTATTTTTAGTTTCATACCTTTGTGGTCTGAGAAACTGGGTGGTACAATTTCAAACTTTTTGAATTTACTGAGGCTCTTTTTGTAACCTAGGATATGATCTATTCTTGAAAATGTTCCATGTGCACTTGGGAAGAATGTGTATTCTGCTGCTTTTGGGTGTAGAGTTCTGTAGATGTCTATTAGGTCCATCTGTTCTAATGTGTTGTTCAGTACTTCTGTCTCCTTACTTCTTCTCTTTCTGGTTGATCTGTCCTTTGGAGTGAGTGGAGTGTTGAAGTCTCCTAGAATGAATGCATTGCATTCTATTTCCCCTTTTAATTTGGTTAGTATTTGTTTCACATATGTAGGGGCTTCTGTGTTGGGGCATAGATATTTATAATCATAACATCTTCTCATTGGATTGACCCCTTTATCATTATTAATGTCCTTCTTTGTCTCTTGTGACTTTCTTGTTTTGAAGTCTATTTTGTCTGATAAAGTACTGCAACTCCTGCTTTTTTCTCACTATTAGTTACATGAAGTATCTTTTTCCATCTCTTCACTTTTAGTCTGTGTATGTCTTTGGGTTTAAAGTGAGTCTCTTGTAGGCAGCATATAGATGCGTCTTGCTTTTTTATCTACTCAGTTACTCTATGTCTTTTGATTGGTGCATTCAGACCATTTACATTTAGGGTGATTATCGATAGGTATGTACTTATTGCCATTGCAGGCTTTAGATTCATGGGTATGAAAGGTTCAAGGTTAACTTCCTTACTATCTAAGAGTCTAACTTAACTCACTTAATATGCTCTTACAAACACAGTCTAAAGGTTCTTTTTTCTCCTCCTTTTTCTTCCTCCTCCATTCTTTATATATTAGGTTTCATATTCTGTACTCTTTGTCTATTCCTTGATTGACTTTGGGGATAGTTGATTTAATTTTGCATTTGCTTACTAATTAACTGTTCTACCTTCTTTAGTGTGGTTTTATTACCTCTGGTGACAGCTATTAAACCTTAGGAACACTTCCATCTATAGCAGTCCCTCCAAAATACATTGTAGAGATGGTTTTGGGGAGGTAAATTCTCTCAGCTTTTGCTTATCTGGAAATTGTTTAATCCTTCCTTCAAATTTAAATGATAACCTTGCTAAATAAAGGATTCTTGGTTCGAGGCCCTTCTGCTTCATTGCATTGAATACATCATGCCACTCCCTTCTGGCCTGTAAGGTTTCTCCTGAGAGGACTGATGATAGCCTGATGGGCTTTCCTTTGTATGTGACCTTATTTCTCTCTCTGGCTGCTTTTAATAGTCTGTTGTTTTCCTTGATCTTTGCCATTTTAATTACTATATGTCTTGGTGTTGTCTTCCTTGGGTCCCTTGTGTTGGGAGATCTGTGCATCTCCATGGCCTGAGAGATTATCTCCTCCCCAAGATTGGGAAAGTTTTCAGCAATTACCTCCTCAAAGACACTTTCTATACCTTTTTGTCTTTCTTCTTCTTCTGGTACCCCTATAATGCGAACATTGTTCCATTTGGATTGGTCACACAGTTCTCTCAATATTCTTTCATTCGTAGAGATCCTTTTTTCTCTCTGTGCCTCAGCTTTCTTTGTATTCCTCTTCTATAATTTCTATTTCATTTATCTTCTCCTCCACCATATCTAAGCTGCTTTTAAAACTTTCCATTCTACGTTTCATTTCTGATACTGTGTTCCATAATGATGGATCTCGGACCGGAATTCATCCCTGCGTTCTTGAATATTTTTCTGTACCTCCATGAGCATGTTAATGATTTTTATTTTGAAATCCATTTTAGGCAGATTCATGAGGTCAGTTTCATTTGAATTTTTCTTAGGGGTTGTATTCATAAATTTACTCTGAACCAGGTTCCTTTGGCATTTCATATTTGTATATGGAACCCTCTAGTGCCAAGGAGCTCTACTCTCTGGAGCTGCTCAGCTCCTGAAGCAATGTCAGTGGTCACAGGGGAAGGTATTTGTGCCTGGAGGGAGGAAAGAGCTGTTTCCTGCTTACTGGCTGCTATGCCTGTCTCCACTGCCAGAACCAGTGGGCTGAGCACACAGGTATAAGCCTCTGTGCTTTGCATTTGTAGTTGCTGTAGACAGGGCTTCCCTCTGGCTGGCCTAACTCCAGGGTAGGGTTTGCCGGTTTGTGAGCCAGGTGGGGCTGGCTGGCAGAAAGGCTCAGTAGGCTGTGTTTCATGGAAGGGGTCCTTGGAGCTGTGTAGCCAGCCATGGAGCTGGAGCTCCTGAAGATCTTGAAATTTCCCAACCTGCTGGGCAGAGTGCACCTGGACAATTTTGTCTACCTGTCCTTTTTCCTGAGCAGTAAGCTCTGTGCAGTCCCTGCCCCTTTAGCAGCCCTCTTGGTGTTAGGAAGTCTCTCAGAGTGCCCACCTTTCTTTTGTCCCAGAGCAGCAGGATATGGATCCCTGCTTTCCCTAAGTGGCTAGAATCTCAGTCTCTCCAGGTATTCTGCCTGTCTTAGCTTTCCAACCCCGTAATCACGAGAGTACCATGAAAACACCATGAAATGTAGGTTTATGCTCCCAGATCAGATCCGGAGTTAGGTATTCAGCTGTCCGAGACCTCCACTCCCTCCCCACTCTCTCTTCCTTCCATTGGTGAGCTGGGGTGAGGGAAGGGCTTGGGTCCCATGGGGCCACGGCTTTGGTACGTTACCCTGTTCTGTGAGGTTTATTCTTTTCTATGTAGTTTGGTGCAGTCCTCTTTCCTCTTGCTATTTCAGGATTAGTTGTATTAATTATATTTTCATATTATATGTGGTTTAGGAGGAAGCCTCTGACTCACCTCTCACTCCGCCATGTTTAATCCTTCTCTCATGTTTGTTCTCTTTTGAACCAAAACAACAGTGCTTATCTTTATGGTGGTCCAGGGAGTAGTTATGATTTGAAAAAAAAATTGTTTACCTATAGTTTCTTTATATAATAAACATGTATATTATATTTATTAAAATATAGTTTTAATTTTTAAAATAGCTTATACATCAAAAGAGTTAAGGATAGAATACCCTTTGTGTGATATTGTGATGTAATAAGAAGTAAATATTTGGTCTCCATTCTGGTTCCTGGTTCCTGACAGGGGTGAGAGGAGCATCTTTTGTTATGCATAAACAGTCCTTTTCAACCTTATAAGAGTTTACATTAATGAGGGGACCTGATGAGCCCCTAAGTAGCGTCAGTATGGGGGCTGGTTGCCCCAGGAACTTACTCTGTGATTAAAGGGTTATCTTTCTAAATCACAGATTTGATAATTTCATTCTCCTTACTTATAAACATCAGAAACTTCCCACTTCCTGAACTATGATTCTAAATTCTTTAGAATAGTTTATACAAGTCTTTACAACCAAATCTGAGTCTGGATCTTAAGCTTTATCAAAAACATCCTCCTTTCCTCTGCTTAGAATGTCCTGGTGCAAGACTACCTTTTTTCCAAAGTCTAAACCACATCTGACCTCACGTCTACAGACTGTCCTTGAAAGATAAGAATTAAATGCATTTGTATGTATGTGAACAGATGGGATATTACATACATTTCTAGTATAAATATTGATGTCAATATATTTAATTCCAAATATATTTGTAAGTTCAATGTAATATCCATCAAAAATTCTAGTTACATTTTATTGGGTATTTCTGTTATTATTTACTAAGATGAGTAAATGAAAACCAGCAAAAATGTTTTGAAAGTAAAAACTAGTGAGGAACAACTTGGACAATGAGATATTGAACATATAAAACTATACTAATACTTTATGCTGGTGTATAATAGGCAGAACACTCAAACTCAAACCTGCATTTGTAGAAGTTTAGCATATATTAAATGTTTTTTACATGAGTAGGAAATAGATCCAATTCCTTAAAAAATACCTTAAAGGCAAGTGACTAACAATTTGTCAAGAGAGAAAGAGGGAAGGAGAAGTATATATAGAGAAACCCGTACCTCTACTATGCCCAAAATTTTATTTTAAAAATCTTAAAGATTTAAAAATAAAATATTTAAAAATCATTCAGAAAAATGTGCATGATTTTATTATAACTCACAGAGTTAAGAACAATAGAAACCAAGTCTAACACATTTGATCACATAAATATTAAAGCATCTCTAAGAACAGCAGGTTTTTTTTTAATTTGACAAAAAAAAACAGGGAAAATGTTTTTTCCTGTAGCTTTAAAACATATGATATGTAGATAATTGTCATACTGTGTTATAACTTTTATTTGAAAATGTGCTCATTGCTGGATTTGACCATAATTTCTTATTTTATTAATAATTCTGCCTTAGTTTTATGACACTGAAAAATTTGTAAAGTACACTTCTTAAACTTATTCCAGACAGGAGTCAAAGGATCTGGGATAATCATACCCCTCAAATCTATCAGTCACTGGTTGCCAGCTGCCTCCAGGAAAACTAAGTACCAGGCACATCCTTACCCAAGTTACACACAAGCAGCTTTGGACTCCATCATGCTGAGGGCAGCTCTATGACCTAACTTGCATGCTGGTTGTTAGAAGACAAGTTGTCACTCACTGAAATGATAAGGGGTATATGGGAGCATACAGAGAACAACGACCCCATCTGATCCCATTAGAATTGCTCCTGTCACACAGTAGGCAGTGTATATTAAGAACTAAGCCATCAAAATAATATCATATATATCCATTCATTCATTCATTCATTAGTAATCTGTTGAAGATCTACCATTTATCAGGCACTAGGATTCAAAAGCAACAGCTTTGGTCCTTACCTTCAAGGCAATTAAAATATAAGAATTTGGAAGAGAAATTACCCATGGTTTAAAGGAGTTAAAAACAGAAAGACAGTAGTTTAATGGAGTTATATATGAAATAACAAAACTGATGTAAATATTAGAAGGATTGTCTTCTTACATCACATTTTGGGAAGATATAGGATATTGAAATGAGAAATGCCATGGAAGTAGAGATTGCTTCTAAAGTTACACATATTTGGGGGCACTGACATAATCAATAGTAGATAATGCCTAAGTTAAATAATGTTTAAGTTAAAAAATATTAAGAGATCATACAGGACTCCAAAGAAGAAATTCAGATGGCCAACAGGAACATGAAAAGATGCTCCACATTGCTAGTCATCAGAGAAATGCAAATTAAAACCACAATGAGATACCACCTCACACCAGTTAGGATGGCCAACATCCAAAAGACAAACAACAGCAAATGTTGGTGAGGATGTGGAGAAATGGGAACCTTCCTACACTGCTGGTGGGAATGTAAATTAGTACAACCATTGTGGAAAGCAGTATGGAGGTTCCTCAAAAAACTAAAAATAGAAATACTATTTGACCCAGGAATTCCACTCCTAGGAATTTACCCTAAGAATGCAGCAGCCCAGTTTGAAAAAGACATATGCACCCCTATTTTTATCGCAGCACTATGTACAATAGCCAAGATATGGAAGCAACCTAAGTGTCCATCAGTAGATGACTGGATAAAGAAGATGTGGTACATATACACAATGGAATATTATTCAGCCATAAGAAGAAAACAAATCCTACCATTTGTAACAACATGGATGGAGCTAGAGGGTATTATGCTCAGTGAAATAAGCCAGGTGGAGAAAGACAAGTATCAAATGATTTCACTCATCTGTGGAGTATAAAACTGCTGGAAGAAAAAAGTGAAGGAACAAAACAGCAGCAGGCTCACAGAACCCAAGAATGGACTAACAGTTACCAAAGGGAAAGGGACTGGGGAGGATGGGTGGGAAGGGAGGGATAAGGGGGAAAAGGGGCATTACGATTAGCACATGTAATGCAGCCACAGGGGACACAGGAAAGGCAGTATTTATAGAGAAGACAAGTAATGATTCAATAGCATCTTACTATGCTGATGGGCAGTGAGTGTAGCAGGGTATATGGGGGGGACTTGATAACAGGGGATCTAGTAACCATAATGTTCAAGTGATTGTACATTAATGATACCAAAATTAAAAAAAAGAGATCATACAGGAAAAAAATTGTTGCTTACCAATGGCAGGAGAAATGGACTCAGAAAATAGTTCTACAAGTAAGTACCCCCGTATAGTAATACTCTCAAAACTTACCTTCTGATTCATACAAGTGTATTTTAAATTCTAATTCAATCTGAAGTAGTTTCTAATGTGAGTTAAAATCCCAAGTGTTTCTCTTTCTTAACAATGTTCCTATTTAATCTTGGTTTTTTTTAATTTCTAATATTAATCTAAGTCAAAGTTTTACTCTAAATTAAATATTTACTCCTTCCCATCACATTAGTAGATACATATGTATAACATCAGAAAATGTAAGATGACTCAAAACTTTGCTATTACTGAGAACTTTTAAATTTAGTAGTGTTGCAGTTCTTTAAGCAAAACATAAAACACTGAGATATTTTCAAATAACCTCCACTCCTGACAAATATAAATGTCGATTTAATAGAAAAATATTTAATCAATTAATACCTAATTAATCGACAGATAATCAAGAAAGGCAAAAGAAATTTGAATGTAACCTTTGCACATAACTCCAGTAATTAATATGAACATTTTGCTTCATGTGTTTTTTTAAATACAGGTAAAATAAGCAAGTGATGTAACTTATAGAATGAATGGAAAATTTCATAGCGCAAATTATAGTGTGGAAACAAAGTTGTATGTTTAGATTTTTAAAGATTTGCAGATAACTAATACATGAAATGAGACCTCTTTAGAAGTGTCATTTGTAAAGGCAGTCAGTGATCAATGCTCATGTCCCTTAAAAACACAGATCACACTGTGATAGGAAAAATAATGAAAATAAAAATTAGAAATTATGAGCTGAATTGTATATTTTCCATCCACCTGGGAAGATAATTTCTATCTTGTCCAAGAACATTTTATCTTGGAGTCTCCTTTGAGATCAAAATCACATGTAAGGAAAATGTGACTATGGGAAATATGGGAAATTTGATTGCAAAAAGTCAAAGTCTTTTTACTACTCTAAACTAAACTGAAGTTCTTAAAAACTGGAAATAGGTGCAGGTCAGTTTGTTGAAGAAATGTTAAATGTGTGACATAATATGTTGCAATAAATGTGGGATCTTAGTCCATTTTGATAGCAACCATATGCTGCTTATGTATATTCTGGGAAGAAGTGTCAACTATGGGGCAAGAACGGGATCAACGAGAGCCTTTCCTGTGGCCACATCGCTGCGCGGTAGTCTTGTTGGAGTGCTCTTCCTCAAACTGGTGGTGTACTTCAGAGACAGAAAGGAAGTCCCCCTACTTGAAACTGCTGTGTCATTTCTTCTTCCTTAACTGAAATTCCAGCCAAGGTTCAGGAAATGCTCTAATGAGCCACTTCTCTTTTCTCTTTCCTCAACTAAGTGGATTCCAACCAGCCCAAAATATTCATTATTCATTATCAGATCTGTTACTTTGTCTGTCTCTTTTGGCATGGTGCTTACGTTATGGAGGGGGATTGTAACTCGGTGCTGTTTGTAGAGGTGATAATACTGATAGAATCCAGTCATTTCCGGTAGGTAACTAAACTAGCAGGTTAATTTTCTGTACTTTAAACAAACTATGAAGACAAGTCTAATCAATACCTATTACCCTGATATCTGTGGCTTGCTTATAATTTTGGTTTCATCTTGCATGATCAGAAGGCATCAGCATATTAGAGCTGTGATTTGCTGTAATTTGGGTAAGATATATCTGAAATGCTATTAATGTCTAATTTTAAACAAAATGTAGAAATCACTGTCTTAGTTCATGATAACTGAAGCAATTTCTTTTTCCAGTTTAATATTCTTGGATATTTACTAAATTGGAACGATTTAACATTTTATTGCATTTATATATTATTTTATGAATAAACGTTGATTTCTGTTTACTTTTAGCAATATATATTTTATTGGCTTTTAAAGGTAAGAAAATATGAATACTGTTCATAGCAGAAATAATGCAAGATAGTACTTGAGTGAATTTATTTTCCCAGGGTTAAAAATTATTGTTTTTTTATGAAGATTTGGACAAAAGGTTATGTAGGGGATGTCAAAAGCAATAATGTTTTATAGTAATAGCTTTCAATTTTAATAATTAGTAGAATTATAGTAGGAACTTAAAGATTATCTATATTGTATACACAGACACACACATAAACAAACATGTTTAATATGAATTATAATCATACTTTCAATATTGTCTTAACATGTTTCATTGTAATAGACATTTTGAGAAAAAAACGAACCTGAGGTAATTTTTAATTCATTTTGGAGACCTTATTAGTAACTTATTTACTAGAAACTTCATTTCACATTAAGAGACTTTAAAACAACCTTCACAGTTTTTTTTTGTGCAGACACCTTGTCAACAAGGCAAAGTGAAACAGCATGTAGAGCTCATTATCAAGATTCTTCAGACAATTCTGCTTCACTTCTATTTTAGATGAATCTGAGCATAGCTTTACACTTTCAAGTAGTTTTTTAATACTAAATCTTCCACCTTTTTGGGGGGAAGCTATGTTAAATATGCCAAAACTTGTGACCTCCATTTTGAGAATAAGAATCATTTTTAGCTATGAGACAAACAGAACATATATAATTTTCACATCTGTCTCTTTGGTTTTTATTATTATCATTTCTAAAAATTTCAGTTTCATTACAAAGCAGTAGAAGAGTTCAATGTAGGAGTATATTATTGAACTGAAACTGGGAGCTGATGTAAAAAATGAAACAAGCTGATTTCTTAAAAGTCAGCTTAATTTTAAGGACTGTGGCAAAGGGTTTGTTATAAGTTCTAGATGGCCAAAATAATTAGGATGCACTTAAATATGATGCAAATTTCTAGCATAAGTGAAATTTTCAGAAACTGTGATAATTAACACACTGGAGGTGGAAAATAATTTTGAAAACAGTGGTCTGCATAGAAAAGAGAAATAAGGAAAGGAGAAACTGAAAGAAATTAATGTTCTTACACAACAATTTAAAATAATGAAATATGTTTCAAAGAAAATAATGATGGCTATTGATAAAATAATCATATTATACATGTGGAAATACAGTCATTCAGTTCTTTACAATGTATAAACAAAATTATCTGAAATTACCTAAACCTGCCAAATTCCTTTTTGCAGGTAAATTTAATTAACTTGTACAGTAAAAAGCACTGGATTAAGCAAGAGCAATAGCACATTTAGAGAGGTGATTTTTATAAATAGAAGATTGGAAATTTTATATATTTAAATTTTATACCATAAGCAAAACAAAATAAAGTGAATGTATGGTGCAAAATATGGTTTCCACTCAGGCTGTACTGATTATTTCACTAAGATCTGTAAGAAGAGTCTGTGAGACATAAAGCAGAGGATGTATGAGGAAAGTAGTCAGAGTCATAAGTATCCTCAAAAACATACTTAGAGGGGAAACCTTAACAGTAGTCTTGTAGAAAAACTGAGTAGCAAAAAACTATTGTACAAAAATATTCCTTTTTTATACAGTTGTGAATTACCAGCTAGTTAAGTAATCTGTGGGTTGGGATGCAGGTGTTTAGAGATATATCAACATTTGGCAGACATCACTTTGCCTATGAGAGCTTAGTTGATGACAGATAATTTTGTGATTCCATTAAATTATATTTATTGGGACATTAAAAGTCTTGGTCACTCACTTATCAACAAAGAATGGTATGAGAATGTAGTTACAGGTAGTTTACATGAAACATTAGAAAAATTGGGAGAATCTGTATTATTGAAAAGTGAAATGGTAAGATAGGTTGTGGAATTTAACCAGTTTTAAGAAAAGATTGCTCAAGGAGAGAAAGCCCTTGTCCTTGATTATGTCATTGCTCTCAGGATTCAGCAGGAGATCTTAAAGACCCAATAGGTCACTGTTTTCTCTCTTTAGGTTTGAAAGAGTAAATGAAAATTCGAAGATAGAACTAAAAAAGCCAATTGAAGAGATTGAGTCCAAGAAATAGAGACTGAATTTTAATAAGGACTCCCGTGCTCCTTTATATTCATTCCTAAGAGTTGCCATGGACAAATATTTCCAAATCATCTCTCACCTTCCCTGAAACATTCCTGCTTACTGGAACAGATTGTGATTCACTTTCTAGCTCCCTCCACTGGGCCAGAGAATTTCTTCTAGCCCTCCCTTAGTTCCTTCTTTTATTTCTTGTTTTTGTGAACATGTTTCCCTTACAGAAGTTCATGTGCATATGAACAAATTGAATTCTGGAAGATATTCAGCTTCTCTATATGTATTTCCATCCAAATAAAAATGAGCCAGTACTTTCTGTCTGTTTAGTCAGATTTGTTGTATCCTTCTTCCCACCCCTTCGCCAAAACTCATTCTATTAAATATCTTTCCCCACTCCCCCAAAATTTAGATGAGTATCTACTACACTGAAAATCTGTCTGTAGATAGGTAATAATCTCAGCTAGTGTCTGCAAGGAATTTCTCAGTAGCTAAGATGTTTATACTCTCTTGCTCCCTTTGATCTGTGCAAATTTGAAAGGATTTTAACCTACTGAGCCAGCGGAGGTCTTTAACAGCAGCATTTTTCACTATCAGACTTAAAGTTCTGGTAAATTTTAGACTTCTCCTTAATTAACCTTAGGCTAAGAGGCATTCCTATAGTCATACCCTCAAATGTTTTTCTCCTTTTAATCAATCACTTTACTTCTTCTATAGCTTATGATTTTCCATCATATATGCAAGGCACTTCTCACATGATGGATGATTTGCTCTTTCCATCAAAATTTTAGCTACCATTAAAGATTTCTCCTATATGAATATTCAACCTCCTTTACTTTCTCTCTACTCTCAAATTTTAAAACATCTATTGTTGTTTTCATTGCAGACAACCATTATTTTCTTATTACCTTTGAACAGTGTTTGGAAATCTCTGAGCATACCCACTCTAGGAGTAGGAACAAACCAGTGAGTGAGAGTGCCCAGTGAGATGACTGATGACACCATCCTCTGGAGAAGGTACAGAATGTATGATTTTGCCTTGATCAGAGACTTAGTTAATATCTATGTAAGTTTGGTTAAGTTGGAGGTGACAGGTAGAGGAGTGTATAGGTGTTACAGGAGGTTTTGAGGATGCTGAGATGCATACGATGTGACACCTGCCAACAAGCAGTTAAGGCATTTTGACAATTAATTGGATGACAATAGTTATAAAAAGTTACATGAATTCTCTATGGTTCTGGGGGTTGGGGAAGGGTTCAAGAGATGATAGCTGAAGTATATCTTGAAAAATAATTAGCTATTCTCTAGGCAGGCAAAAGGTAGGAGAAAAGCATGGGCCGAAAGACTATGCAGACCATGTGCATAGCTGTGGAAAGCATGGCACAATCAGGGCTCTTTGATTAGAGCTTGGCATCATTGTGGGGAATGATATAACAAAGTAAGGCTGGAAAGGTAGAGGCAGACCATCAGAACTATGCTTTTAAAGGTAGGATTTTAACACAAGGATTAACTTCATCTGATTGCATTTTAGTAGGACATCTGGAACACAGATTGGAGGGATGAAAGGCTGGAGTGATTAGCCTTAGGTTTTGTTTATAGAGTACCCCTGTATCTGCTGTAAGATAGCAAGGACAAGGATGTGTCTCTGGTAACACGCAGAGTGGTTGCAACTCTGGCAAGAACAGAAGGCCAGTGCTTTGCTAAAAATACCGTAGAATCTACTTCATAAGAAAACCAAAGGTGGTGGAGTGTATCATTTTCTGCTGTAGAAATAATCACCTAAACTGAACGTGCGCATTAGCTCCCAAACCAGTGGGCTAAGCAAATATTTGTGAATGATTCTTTGATTTCTTTGTGGCTGCTTGGTTTAGTGCTGGTAGAACACCCTGAAATAGGAAGCCAGAAATTCAGCATTTTTAGCTTGCTACTATCTTGCCATGTGACTTTGAGTAATTGTGTGTGTGTGTGTGTGTGTGTGTGTGTGTGTGTTTGCTGAATATTTTAAGTTGAATTAATGTCCATTGTGGAGGAGAGTGAAAGGCTGACTGTGAAGGATGACTGGTCTGGTGGTGGTAAAGTTAAGTTCTCCTGTGCCTAAATAGTAGCTCTGAATTTACTCCTGGGATATTGAACTTAGATTGGATATGGGGGCTCTAAGATTGGAAATCCAGGTCATCGCCCAAAGGGAAGACCTTTCTCTTCCCTATGGGATCCTTGATCTCACATTTTTGACAGATTTTCAGAGCATGAAACATAATCATGAGTTATTTTCTTATATATCTGGCTCTTTTTTTTCTTTTCCTCAATATCCTCTCATGAAAACAGCCTCAGAGGACTCTGCCTTAGGACAGCGCTTTCAGAGCAAAATAAAATAGACAGTGAAACAACTCTGCATAATTTGGGAAGTAACCTTTAGTTTGTTATTTTTTCATAGGTCACCTCCACTTCTCCATACTTTCTAAAAAACAAATTGCCAATTCATTCGCATTTCTATTTGTTTCAGTATAAAACACTGGTTGTACTAAGTAGTATCTAAATTCACTTACAATCAGTCTTACTGAATGCACCCAGTGAAATGTAACTCCCAATGCAATACGCAGTATAATATCCAAATTTAACACCCAGTGAAAACACACCCCAAACTTTTGACCAGTTGCGCTTAAAATGTACTTATGTAAACACAAAATAACAACAATAAAATAGCAAACAAAGATATTCCAAAATATGCTAAGAAAAGAATTTATAAAATAAATGGCCTAAGTCCTCTACTGAGGAATAAAAGGGTGACATTGAATGTTAACTACTCCTGCCAGAGAAGCAGTCGTTTTAGAAGAGTTTTCATGAGTATCAAAATCAGCTAAATTACAGGAAATCTTCTCTTATCTTCTCAACAGTTATAATAGCGGACACTGATTGGGCACTCATCAAGGGCTAAAGGCTTTGCTTGTTATCACCTCCTTGGAGCCTGACAATACCCTTGAGGGAAGTGTTGTTATCTCCATTGTTCCAAGAGAAAAGCATGGTTTGCAGAGGATAGGAGCTTTCCCAGAGGTGACCAGAGTTTAAGTGATGGGGCGAGGACTTGAACATGTCTAATGGTGCTTAGACCTAGTTATATTATCTAATCTTTTCTTGGACACTTTTAAATGTAAACTTTATCTTTGTTGTTCTGTTCCATTCATTTTTAACAAGATCCCATCTTTATAACAGAGAAGGGGAAGCAGTTCAAGGGAGAAGGTTTGGGGGAAATCAGAAACCACAGCTACACTAAAAATGGTTCCTAGGCTTACACATGGATAATGAGGTCTTTGACTGTATCAGATTTGCAAAAATAGCAGTTGCAGAGGGTAACAAGGGACCAGAATGGATAGCTTTATTTCATAAAAGAAAGGGGTACAGTGAAGAGACTCATTAATGTTGAAACAGTAGATGGATAACCAGTGACAAATATCAAGTAGATTTGCTTCAGTTTGGTCAAAGAAAGGTCATTGATTATCTGTGGTTAAACTGGTTCACAGAGGCCAGGTCTCCACTAAAAAAGGGGAATTAATTGCTTCCATTACCCACTAATTGCCTCAACATTTCCCTTTGCTTTGTCATCCGAGATTTGGCCAGAGACGCAAAAAGTCAAAAGTCAGAATGTGATGGAATCTACATAAAAAGGGAATCTGAGGAGACCAAATTATGGCATTTGGTGTAATAATTATAATGATATTTAGCATTTTTCCCAGGGAGTGCTGTGGATTTTTAGAGACCTTTTCAATCTTTAATCAGACCATAGGGCACATTTAAGAGAGTTCACTGTTTTTATTTCCACCTAGAGAATAAGCATCACAGAGAGATGAGCTGACCTAGGGCGAGTCTCCCGAGATGTTAAATCCTGTATGTTGGATTATACCCTCCTATGTTGAGTTTTAGCAGGAAACCTGGGCTCTTCGCAGAGGTATCATTCATTCATGCTTCTTCAGAGTCTTTAGGTTTTTTGCAGATTAACGTCTGAGATTCCCACCTTTATCAGTGACAGAAAAATCACCCATGAAAACAGCGTGAAATGGTTTTGATAACACAACATTTGCTTAGTTTTTAGGCTATTAATTGATGCTCCTGCCATCTTCTATTAGACATTCTATTTTGTATTTGTTGAATCAGCCAGTCTTTGAAATCCTGTCCAGCTCTAATTCCTTAGGAATATGTGAGTTTAATATATATTTCTAGATACTTTCTTTTGGAACACAAAGTGACAGGGTAGAAAGTGGAAAGAACATGAGCTCTAGATACAATAGGTCAGTGTTCAATTATACTGGCTCCTTTGCCTAACTTATAATAGCTTCAGAGGCCTAATGGATAAATCTTTCTCTTTAGGAAATACCAAATCTGCAATATCAACTACTTTTCTTTGCTGGAAGAGCCAGAAATATATTATTATTAGTTAGATATTTGTTACATTATAGGCTCTTAGAAACATGGTGAATTAGAATGAGCATAGGTTTTAAAGTAAGATGGTTAGGGTTCAAAACCCAGTCTGTCAAAACCAGCTGTTTTATCTTAGACAGGCCATGTAATTTGATTGGAGCTCAGTGTCCTCATGTGTAAACCTGACATACGTCACTGGGTTCAGGGTTATTAAATGAGAAAGCGAGGGTAAATCTCTTAGTTCAATGCTGCACAGAGGGACCTAGAAACCTTAACCATATGCTTATTAGCACTGTTATTAGAAATTATAAATATACTAAGTGAAAAAACTATTAATTGGGGAAAGACTTAAATATAAGACTGGTATAAAAGAAGTCTAATATTTCATTTAAATAACTGTATTTGAACAAGATGCTCTCACAGCTTTGGTGAACTTGAGCTGGACAATCTCCCTCCAGTCAGATGCCTCTCCATAACCAGTCTACCTTACGCTACCCCACTGAAAGTGCTTTGCTCTGGGAGGTGAATAGTTTCATGTGCCCATTGTACAGATAAGGGTATTTATACACTGGGAGGGAAATATCTGGCCCGAAGGCACACAGCTTGCTAGGACCCAGGTTGGGACCAGGTGGGCTGATTCCAAAACCTGCAATCCTAGCTGTTACTCCAACAATGCTTTTGAAACATCAGACTGCAATTCAAGGTTGTCATTTGTGCAAACTGAGAACTTAAATTGCCCTCACCCCCATTTTTATATTAATTAAGGGGATTCTTCAAGCTTATCTTTCTTCTGACAAAAATGGCTATTCACACTAAGAATGGAAAACCACTGTCAACAGTGACATCTAAGTCACCGAACATTCAATGGGTTCTAAGTATTTTAATTTTAATTTAATCTCAAAAAGTACAACTAGCTTATTCCCTTGTCAGGACACAGGGCTCAGTCCTCTAACCAATGAATGTTAGGAGCACGTAGATCCTCCTGCCGCCACGGTGCTCTCTCTCATCTGGCCCTTCCCCTGCCTCCCTTCCGTAGCTCTCAGGCAGGTCCAGTGAGCTTCTCTCCCTGGTGTGGAAGCTGAGGACTAGCTCTGAAGAGAGCCCCAATTGTCAAATAGTTGCACACAACTTTTTGACTTGTTTCTCACAAGCAATGTAACTTAATAAAACTCCTTTCAAATATATAAACAGGGCACGCATACTAACTCAGGAAGAGTTAAGACTGTGTATATGTGGGAAACCTGGTTTGGCTGTTTTGATCAACTTGACTGCTCAAATCAGTCAAAAGTAATCACCAGTTAAGCAAACCATTTTGACAGATTTTTGACCCACTGTGACTGCTTATTTGACTGGCTTGTCTGTTAGGTTGAAGTGGTCAGATTGACTGGAGACAGTCTAACTGGGAAATTTAACTGATGTCTGTATACCAGAATCTACTTTAAATATCTTTATTTGAAATCTGTACCTATTTTCCTGGGATCAGTAAGAGAAGTTTGAAAGCGATACATGGTAGCCTTTGACTTTCTCGAGTGAGGTGTCTTGCCTCCTGCTAGAGCTAGCAATATATTTATAGGCTACAAAACAATCATATTTTTCCCTATGCACATATAGAGTTTAATAGTATTGAAACTCTAACTTGGCCAAGTCCAAATAAGGTATCATATTCTCTTACTCTTTTGAAGGGTTGATGATAGGTGTATGACAGCAAATGACTTCTCAGATATCAGGTGACCAATTCAGTCATTAGTAACTGACGGTAAGGCAAAGTTGACCTTGCCACTGATAGTAGTCTTTCTAAGAAGTATTTATGAGAGAAATAAATAAATAAATAAAACACTGAACAAAACTTTTGATGAGAGGCTAGAGAATTTGCTGGACATTATTATTTGAGCTGCTTTTTGAAAGCAAGCCCCTATGTATATCTATGTTTATGTTCCCTTAAAAATTTTACTTTGAAATGAGCTCCCAGGTTTGGGCAAGACATAAAAAAAACACCACCACCATAAGGATGGAAAGAATGATTTATTCTCACACGATAGTGTTCAACTTTATGGGGAGAACATAAGGAGGTTATTATCTGTGCTAAACACCTGTTTATAAGGTCTGGTTCATGTTGGTTGAGTATTGCTATGTATTTGCTTTGAGAACTTGAAATATCCTGTTATTATTTGAAAGACTTCTTCATGTACTGCTCTTTAGCTCTCCTAAAATTCGAACTTTCCACATGGAAATGTTTTGTAAATGTTCAGGACTTTGATGCTATTTCAGGTAACTTTTATTAAATCGATTCATTGGTCAGATTAGAGAGAAGTTAGGGCTAGAGTGTTAATAATGACTTTAAAATAGTGAAACTTTTCTTATAATTGCTTGCTTATATTTTCTCTTGTGTTAGAGTCACTTGATGTATCATTCTATTTTTAAAAATTTTGTGATTAACGGAGGGAAAGGAAGCTTACCTTAGCTCTGCTATCAAAGTTTACGCTTTCTAGCCATTTTATGATTGTTTTTAGCAATAAAACCCTTTGACCTGAATAAAAGAGAGAATTAAATCAAATTGCACAGTTTAAAGAATGCTCTAGAGAGACCATTAGGATATATATTTAAATTTTATATCTTCTCTACATTACAGAATCATTATGAATAATGTTTCAATGATTATCTTAGCACTTCAGATCTTTTACACATTTAACATTATTTCTTTTGGCTGTGCAATAGTATTGAACAAATTTACCTCCCTGGTAGCAACTCAGGTGGGTGCCTGTTGCATGGTTCCTTCCTCAGTACCAGGTGTTACTGTTAAAAAATATTTGTTAATCTGAAAGGCAAAAACCTTTGGTTTTAATAACCACTTTTCATGAGGATCAAAGACTCATTAGTGAGACTGGAGAGGAGCTGAGTTCTTGCTTTGCCTCTGACTTCCTTAACCTTTCCTCTATCCCTGCTTTCTCAAGTGGAAAGGATAAGACTGCTCACCTCTCTGGCTTGCTATGAGGATTACCTGAGATAGGTATAGTGCTCCAAGCTCCATGCCTGACACAAAGCCAATTTTCTAAACTTACTAGCAATTTATGTTACTATTATCATGATTGCTAGTATACTTCTTAACTTGGAAGAGAGCTCTGAGAGAGACGTAAGTAGACTTAGGTTGATATTTAACTCTTTGCTACTTCAATCATTTGATTAACTTCTCTGAGCATTAGTTCATAAATAAAATGCATCAAATAAGGCATCATAAAAGGGATCAACAGGTAAGAAAGAGCTCGGTAAGTAAAAAAATACTCTAAAAATACAGCATACTATGTCTTATTATATTCATTTGTGTCTTTGGATTCTGCACCAGTTGTCTATAACTTTACTGAGAAAAATCCAATACAAGAGGAAGAAATTTTCAACTCCCTCCCCAGAAATCTAAAAATATCTTTATCAAAGTGCAACCTTCACTTTTCCTCCTGTTTCACAGAAAAATAATGATTTTGCCAAAGCTAGGTCCCTTTCTTTAGGTCCCGTTCAATGACAGTTTTTTCAGTCACCTACTTAGTCAGTCATCCCTTTTTGGTTTATCTACTGCCTTTCCTTAATTACATTACCCTCTTCTTATAAACATGATGAAGTCTCTCTGCTTATAAATACACAGAGAAACACTCCTGTGTATTATGCCTAGAGCTATCCATAGTAACTGAAGTCCCCAAGATTTTTCTTTCTGTTTTTGGTCAAGTACCCTGAAGTCTTTAAAGCAGATTGAGTGTGAACTCTGCAAGCAGACTGCCTAGGTTCAAATCCTGGCTGTGCTGGTTGTGCACTCTTTGGTATATTACTCAGCTTCTTCTTGCCTCAGTGTTCTCATCATTGAAATGGGAATGGTAATAGTTCCCACCCCATAAGATTGTTGGAAAGATTAAAAGATGAATACACACACGTAAATACTTGGATTAGTTCTTGGCATACAGTAAATATTCAATATGTGGTAGTCATAACTGCTTTTGGTTTTTTCCTCATTCACTCATTTCCTTATTTTGAAAATATTCATTGAGAATCTGTCATACACCAGGCACTGTGCACAGCATTGGATGTCTCATTATAAATCAAAGAGACAAATTCTTTGTTCTACAGCAGCATAGACTATAGCCAATAAGATAGTTAATTAAAAAAGAAACATATGACTAATTAGAAAATGCCAACACTATGAAAGGTTCAGAAATGGAATATATTAGGGAAAGACCTATTTACACAGCATGGTCAGGAAATATAACCAAGAGAGGTGAGAAGTCAGTCTTTGGAAACCCAAGAAAAAGCCTTCCCGGCAGGGAGAACAGCATGTCTGGAAGCTCTCTTGGTGGGGTGGTGCCTGTCTTACTGCAGTAACTGGAAAGAAAAAGTCCAGTGTGGCTAGTCCACAGTGAGCATGGGGACAAGTGGTGTGAGATGACGTTGGATAGGTAGGTGGGGACCACCTATCCAACTTGTAGGTCGTGGGAAACTGGATTTTATTCTAGATTAGATGGTCGCAACTGAAAGATTTTAGGTAGGAGAGAGGATAATCCATTTTATGATATAAAAGTCCCTTCTGTAGACTGAAGAATGGTTGACGACAGCAATGGAAAGAGCTGGGAGATCAATAACAAAGGATGGGATGAATAAACAGTAAGGTATGATGGAATAGGGCTCGGATGGTAGTGATAAAGATGGGTCTATTTGAAATACATTTGCAAGCTGGAACGGATAGGGAGGATTATATATTGGGGGGTAAGGAAAAAGAAGGACCAAAGGAAGACTGCCTAGTTTCTGAGTTGAGAAATTAAATGACTAATGATGCCATTAATGAGAAGACTAGGGCTAAACAGGTTTGGGGGGGGATAATCATGAGTGCTTGGGTATGTAAATTTAAAATTTTGAGATATGTGTTTATCTAATATATACAAATCTGGGCCTCCAAGAAAGAGAGAACATTTGGAATTTGTGTTTTGTTAGTATGTAAACAGTATTTTTAACTGTGAGGCAGATGATATTGTCTGTGTAGAAGAGAAAAACGAGAAGTCCAGAGCCAGGTGTTGTGGCACCTCCGGCTCACTCCTCAAGTCACTGCATTCCAACTTCTGTCCTCACAGGAAGTCGTGGGGCCAAAGCGCAAATTTTGGAGTCATTAGCATGTATGTAGTACTTAAAACCACAGGAAGAGACCAGAACCTCCTTGGGGAGAACGTGGAAAGAGAGGGAAGGTACCAAGTGGGGATCCCTGAGGTCTCCTCATTCATAGTTCCCGGTGTCCCTCTAGACCCTGCAGGCTGACTTACTAGGTCCCTGCAACGATTCCCCTGAGGATCACCAGTGACCCGGTGATTTCCCAGGCTGCCAGCACTCTCTTGCTTTTTCTCTTCTCTCATCTTTGTGGCATTTGCCTTCATTAGCCACTTTTTCTCCAGAAACTCTATCCTACTTTGGCTTTGCAATGTCACTATTGTCCTCAGTTTCCTTATACTTTTTTGAGATTCCTTTAGCTTTTCTTTGCTGTACAGGTTGATATTCCTCAAAGTTCTTTACTTGGCATTCTGTCTTTTTAATTCTAATTCTTCACCCTGTGTGCTTTTAGCTAAAACCCTGATTCAGTCACTTCTGAGCTGGCCACCACATCTAAGTCCCACACTGAGCTGTTTACTAGGCCTCCTATCAGATGTCCTACAGGCACTCTGATTTCATGAAGTCCAAAACTGAAATTATCATCTTTCCTTCAAGACTTTTGACTGCATTTTTAGTCCTTATTTTGATAAGTGCCATCTTCTTCACCACTTCCCATTTCAAACTGAAATATCATATATGAATCTTCCCTCTCCTTCACCTCATGTTTAAATCAATCATAAGTCCTATACATATTTTTTGTTTAATTCCTTTATAGTATGGGCAACATTTGACTTATCTTTCCAATATAAAATACTATTGCCTTAGCTTCATTCCTCTATTCCTCTTACAGAATATTACTGACATTTCCTAATTGTTCTCCTATGCCCAGTCTAGGCTTTCAGTAATTCAGTCTCCATATTATTGCCTGAGGGACATTTCTGAAATACTAGTTGATCACGTTACTATCCTGCTAAAAGCAGTAAAAGTAACCAGATAATGAAATCAGTTGTTTCATATTTATATACACATATAGAATACAATTTTTTTAAATAGTGGGGGCTGAAGTTTAATTGTATTATCTTTGTGAGCTGATAATAAATAACTTGCAGTTGAAATACCCTACTTGCAATCAAAAGATTAGAAGTCGAGTTCACTTTTTTGCCTGTGTAATTGTGAACAAGTCTGATAACTTGTTTGAGCGTCAGTTTCTTCACCTAAGAAATAAGGATAAATGTCCTTACTCAGATCATTGGAATGTTTGACTAAACATACGACTGTGGCTACTATTGTTATGCATTCTGGGACTTTCAACTGGTCCATGAGGTCCTGTGATCAGTATCCTCAGTGAATTAATGTTTCATGGCTATGTACTTTCTTTAACCATAAAAAATTTAAGACAGAAGTATGTTTCTTTGATTCTAAAGGAACGTTATTCTTTAGTGACAAGGGGAAGGTGAAACTAACTACACTATGTCACTGAAATCCTTTTCCACATGAAGGCCCAGTTACTTGAGGAATTTGATTAATGTAGATAATACA
Organism: Smutsia gigantea; assembly: GCA_032199065.1. Taxonomy (NCBI): domain Eukaryota; kingdom Metazoa; phylum Chordata; class Mammalia; order Pholidota; family Manidae; genus Smutsia; species Smutsia gigantea. The sequence goes on along the minus strand of JAVSCE010004756.1, from coordinate 355,471 downwards.
AGGTGCATTTAAACATTGAGAGCCACAAACAATCGTGTTTATTAAGTAAAATAAAGGCAAAATAAATTTTACCTTTTTCCCAGAAAAAATAGTAATATCAGCAAAAATTGAGTGATAGAAATGTACTTCTGAAACAAAGCCATTTTCTGCAGTTTGTCAATCAAAATGAATAATTTCAAAGTCTCATTTTCAATTAGATTATTTTAATATTTAACTACCTAAAATGCCCCAATCATATTCTTTAGAAAATGGTTAGACTAGAATACTGCAGTTCTAATGATGACATTTTATTATGATAAAAATGACTTCATTAATTGATGATCATATATCAACTCATAAAATAGATAAAGGCTATATAAAGTTTTCAAGCCTAAGATCGGATAAAACCATTTGAATTGTTTAGAATTTTTTTTTTCAGGAATAAACCTTTATGATCCTTTTATTCTTACAAAATGTATAAATTTCTTTGTTATAAATTCAACTACATTGAGAGACCTGTGAATAAGTTCTGCATAAGTTGACAATATATGGATAGTATCTCAGGTCTAACCATTAGGATATAATAAAAATGAAAAATATAATGAGTTTGTAGCAGAGTGATACAAGCAATGGCAAATATTATAGGGAGGTTTGGATTTTTATCTCAGGTATTCCTATTTATGGCTGTGGACTTATTTTAGAACATGTCAAAATTAAAAAAAATGCATTGATGACTTTCAAAGATATTTGAAATATGACCTCTCAAAGAAGTCAGCCTTGTTTCTTCTTTATTTTCTACATCCTTGAAAGAACATTCACAACTTCATAATGAAAATAACAAAACGTCACTGTACTAAGGATGAAAAATAGTACATTTAAGCATTGCATAAGAGCTTTATTTTAAGTTGAAAGTAACTGTGAAGTATAAACCACCATCTAAACACGATTGTTGACTTCTGAAGAGAAATGTCTTTTGCTTTATAAAAGTCTTCTTAATAAATATTGTTCAGGCTTTAATGCAGTCAGATACACTTTTTCTAAAAGAAATATAAGACATTTTATTGAACTTAAATAATTAACATGTATATTTCCACATTTACAGGAAACAAAACAATTTAATTGTGTGAGAAGCTTCTAAAAACAATATAAGCTGTGGTATTAACTTATTTCAATACATCTATAGGCACTAAATATAAATATGTCTAATACTATCAAAATAAAATGTTACTCCTGGATAATTCATTCTTACTAAAGGAAGAAGACATCTTTCATTCATTCATTTGGCTTGTTGAATTGAAAAGGACATTTCCTCATCTCACTCTTTCTCCAAGATATGGCATATGTTCAATTTGATTTTAATTTTTGATATATTATAATTTATGACAATAAAATGCAGTTAAATATTGTAGTGAAGTTTAAAAAAATAATTGTGAGGTCCCAAATGAGTTTTCATTTGAGATATTATAAGGTTAAATAAGATAATATATGCAAAGCATATAGTATAGTCCTTTCTATGGTTGTTTGATCAATAAACAGAAAGGAGGTACAAAGTCTATTTTCCCAAAAAATCTCATGCTATATGTATTTCAAAATTCTCAATATTTCAGATATTGGAAGGCAATATGGTATATATACCAATTATTCCTTGACACCCCTAGAAGGAACCCAAGACAGCATCCCATGATCAAATACCTCAATGTATCTGCAGCAGTATGTCTGAAGATGTAACTGGGCTAAAAGAACTGTAAATAGTCCTACTTCATTTCAGGTCTGATTTCACCATGAAATAGGTTTACACCAAACTTAAAAGAAAACTTCTGATTTTCAGAGCATTTTGGACTTTGGAATTGCTGTAAAGAGGCTGAGGATTGGCAACATGAGACTTGTAATGCAGTTGGACTAGGAAAATAAGGCTGTATTTGTATCAGTGTTGAATGCATAATTTTGGAAGTAGGGCAAACTAATGATTATTTAATTAAGGAGGATTTACCTGAAGTGTTACACACAAACTTCAAATAAGAATTTTGCAAAATGTGTGAAAAAAATCGATTGGACTTAGGGGAAAAACAGAGTTTCGAATCAGAATAGATTGTCCTATGTGTAATTAGAAATTAGTCCAATGTTCAGTTCTAGGTTGTGTCATCTGATTCCATACATCCTCCAGTGCTTATCTCACCAGTTATCCAGTTATCATCTAAGTGTAAATGTCATATAAATTTTATCCAGTTATACCTCACTTCTGAGTTCCAGACCTATATATCCAGCTGCCTATTTCACATACCCTCTTGGATACCTTAAAAAGTTCACAAACTCAGTGTGTTGAAAACCAAACTTATGATTCTCTGTTCCCTACAAAACCCCAGTGTTTTCTGTGAAGACCGTCAGTATCCATTCAGGCACTTCAGCCAGAAATCCAGGTGTCATTTCTTAATCCATGTCTGAACTCTGGAATCTAGCTACTTGTTTCCACATGACTACCTTACCCGTTTCACGTGACCCTAATTCAGTTGGCCCTTTTATCTTTCTTAGATTTTCATTTTATCCCTCAAAATTCATCTGGCTGAACTACAACTGTTCCCTGATTTGTGATAGTTAAGAAACTTTTATAGACCTAAAGGATTGCATGGACTGGTCTTACTGGCCTCCTTAGCCCCAATGCACACCGTAATCCATCTGCTCTAGTCCTATTGTCTCCTTTCAGTGCATCTTTCTCATCTTGCTTCCTTCCACCAGTGTTTTGCACATTCTGTTCCATCTCTCTGAATGCTTTTTGATATTTAGTTGCTTCCTACTCATCCTTCAGATACAGCCCTATCATCCCTTCCTCAGGGAAGCTGTTGAAACTTCTGTCTAGATAATCTTTTCCTACATGCTCATAGTTATGTGTATCTCTCCTTCCTGTGACTTATAGCACTTGAAAATTACAGTCATTTATGTGATTGTTTGATTAAAATCTGTCTATTCCACCTGTCCACAAACTACATGAGGAGACTGACCATGTTTCACTTGGATCACCCCTGTTAACTATACAAGGGGCTAGCATACCTACTAAGATTTATAGGCACATACATATCTACTAAGGGAACAAACCAGTGAAATTAGTAGCAGAAAATGACTGTCATTTGAATGACTTGTTCCCATTTTATCTAGGTTTTTCTGCTTGACTTTCTGATACCTTTTACTTTTGTAGGATTTATCACATTATATGTGTTACATGTTTAATTGTGTATCTCCCATGAATAGAGTGTGGATTTTTTGAAGACTGGATTATATCTGTTTGTTCATCATTAGACCCCCAGAACTTATTATAGTAGCAGAGAACTTGATGTATACTTGGCATTCAAAAATGTTTGTAGAATTAATGAATGCTAAACCTTTGAATGCAATGTCACATATATTTTTAAGTATTATGGCTTAAGTTATCTTCATGTTTCATATTAACTTGTGTTGTTTGTTGGTGATGCTGCCAGTTGACTTAAGTGTGTGCATGGCTACTGTGTTGTTTTAAAGCCTACATGACATGGTCAGTCTCTCATGTACTTCTTAATTGATGTTATGGCTCAAAAAGTGAAAATACAGAAACTCTTAAACAGATCAGACTAAATAAACCAATTTCTGGTATTTGTTCTAATTATTTTAAATGTATAGTAAGGTAATTTTCTTGAGATACTAACAAACCAACCAAATCAACATAAGTATAGATGGAGCTGGATGGCGGTGTAAGGGAAGCCTAGATTTTATAGTGTAAACATGGGTGCTTGTGGAGTGCAAGCATTTTTACTGCTAGAATACTGAATTAAGAAAACTCTGCTTAATAGTATTCATGCCTCTTTAAAGTCTTTTAAGCGTGGGCCTCTCCTAAAAGACATACTATTGGAATTATCCATATTCAAATGATTGGGACTGAAGGAATATGTTACAATCACATTTTACATTATTATCCATTAAATAGCTTTGGATTATATAATACTCAGCTGAAATATGCTGACAGTTATTCAGAAACCTAAGTAAAACTTTTGATGAACCGGGCCCTACTTTGTTCAGTAGTTATATCTCAATCAGACAAGCTCGACTGTATAATTTTAAATTTAGTCAAGATGAGATTTATGGGTATATCATATCCAAAGACTGCTGTGAAGAAAGTAAGATTTGAAGAAATGAGTTATTAATTTTTACTATAGAACATTAACAAATGTCATGTGGCTTTTTATGAGTAGGTACCTAGGAGGCAGTACATTCATAAGTCCCCAAAATAGATTTCTTCTTATATACCCCTGATACTGGGACATAATTAATAGTTACCTATTACTCACTTGTGAAGTCCAAGCTTTTACTCCATTTATAAATTCAAGCTGAGTAAAAAATTAACAAAATTAAATAAGGACTGTCATGTTGCAGTGAATGGTATTGTCTGTATAGTTTTTTGATAGGGTTGTGTGTAAGTGTATGCCTCTGTGTGTGTGTGTGTGTGTGTGTTCAGTGACAGCATATTTGTTTTTATTTATTATCACCAGGTGATACATTTAGAATGAATCTATTTCTTGCTGAATATATTTCTGTTTCTGCTCTTGCAGATAGTTTAAATATGCTTATTGGACAGGTGCCTGTGTGTGCCTGATTGATTTGTCTGGTTAGTCAAATTAATGGTGACAAAAAGTCTTGCTATTGAGATAATTGTTTATGTGATGTTTGCCATTACTTTTTAGTTTTGAGTTTCAAAAGATCAGTACGCAGAAGTTGTTTCATCTCTTCCCAGGTTATGTGTCCTTAGTTTAGATAAGTGAGCTCCAGGTGGATGGTGATACATGGGTCATAGACCTGCTTTCTGGAGAGGAATGATTTTCCCTTGGGATTGGCTTTAACAAAGAGAAAACTCTCATTAAATGTTTGCTGAGTGAATGTTGAAAGAATTAACTGAGGGTTTTTACCATTATTTTACAGTTTCTCTATATAAAGATAATATTTTTCAAAAAACTAAAATACATATATAAGCCTGCATAAATATGAATTATGCTTGAAAGTATTTGTATGATGTATAGCAGTATTTAAAGAGACGATGCAAGTAGACAGTCTTACAGATGGAAAATCACAGGAGTGGTAGAGTCCTTCAGAGGTGTTTTGGTTTAACTACCTTTTTGTTTCTAAAATGTCCTTGTACTGTGTAATTTCCTTATAGTTACCCACTAGATGGGATCTGAAATCTGTGTAAGAACTAAGTCAAAAGACTACATTGTAGAATACTGAAAAGTAGTGGGGGGATGAGTTAATGTATCTAGAAGCCAAATTTGAAAAACCCTCTTTGAAAATAAGAATAGAGTCAGTCTAGCCAGCACTACATGGCTGGCCCACATTACTCCACAGCTCCTCCACTTACCAGATTTTAAACCCAAATGCAAATAAAATTACTTAACTCAATAACATTTTGTTAGTCTTAGCTAATTTCTAACAAAATCTTTGCTGATTTGTAGAGTTGAACCCTCCTATAACTGATCTAAACTGGTGCTTAAAAAATTTTCATCAGGTGTCAGTTACCCTAAATCATCTTCTTTTTTTTTCAACCACAATTGTCAGAGAATGATAGCTGACTTTTCCTATGTCATTAGGCTGCTCTCTCAGGGCCCTTCATCAGTTATCTCAATAGTCAGGATTCCTGCATCTACTCTAGTTGAAAAACAAATAGAAAAAGGAGAAAAATATACACCACAGATACATACTTTTTATATTTGTGATTGTGATTCCCTAAATGATTATGTTTTGTTCAACCATGAGAATAAATTTTTCTTCCTGGCTAACTAACTCCTTACCTTTAGTTCATTGTTCTTAGAAGAGTTTGTGTGATTCTAATTAAAATAAAAATACTTCAGTGTACCCATTAATCACATTGCCCTGGTTCTAAGGCAATAGTACTATGGATCTAAGCATTTTAATAGCTCACCAAAACATATATTTTTTAAACGACCCATATCCCTGTAATAGAATATGGATATCTAAACTAGATTTAAAACATATTTTTAAAAAATAGACATTTTAAGCAAAGTTTTTCATTTTTTTTATCACCAAACAATGGAAATTTCTTTAAACAGCATAGTTACTTGTTAGAGAAAATCAGATCGAATAAAGCTTATTTTGGGAAATTTGGTATTGGGGCAATGATCTAACTGGGTGATCTTCTGAGTTAGTGTATCCAAAGATGGAGTCTGCAGTGTAAATTGCTCTGGAGTCTGTTAAGTGCTATCTAAGAGTCAAGTCAGATCAGTACAAAATCATATATTTGGGCTTTTCACTTTATATGATTCATATTATGCTTTGGGTCTTTGAACAAGAAACATGGAGGAAAAAGAAAGAATAAACATGGTGGAAGTTATGGTGCATGGCGTAGATCATCCTATTCATAACTAAGCTGCTCATCCTAATGCCTGATCCTGTTTTCCTCACCCTACTCTGTCACAATTCCTGAAAGCACCCTCCATTAACCTCTTGCAGGCAAGTCTCAAAGTATGTTTCCTGGTTAACCCAAACTAAGACAGTAAATATGTTTGTTTAAATATGGGCATATCAAGAATTTCATTGCATATTTTACAAAAGCTGCTATTGGAATTTTGTGCGATATTCCATTCAAATCCATCATTAAAAAAATCTGCTTTATAAATTTTTAAATATTCTTAAAAATATTTGTCTATCCTCAGAACTGTTATAACTTAATTACTTAATTACAATTTAATTAATTCTGTGTGGTTGAACTACATGGAACTGAGGTTTTGTAGATCAAAAATGGTCAAATGTCTGCAATTTCACAAGGTTCCACCTAATAATATTTATTATTTTCCTTTTTCCTTGGCTGCTGGGATGCTCATGGATAAATTTTGAATGCAATTGCAATATTAATCGTCAACCTACATTTTCTGGTGTAAATATCTCTCACCATATTCACACCTCATATTTATATATAATGTTTTGAAAGATAGACTACAAGCAAATACATTCTTTTAAGTGAAATAAAATAGATTTCAGCACATTGACAAAACCTTGGTATTAAACTGACCATCATTATTTTTAGTTGCAACAGCAGCATGTCAGAGTGATAATGTTGAAACACAATTCAGGGTTCTTGGGATATGATTTATTTATTATTTTTGAGAGCAAAACTTCCGTACATTTGCATGGTCTTAATTTCTTCAACAGTCCAGGGAGCCAAATCACAATCTACAGCTGCTTCAGCCTTCCAAGTAAAGATTTTGATATTCTGATTATGGTTACCTGCTCCTCTAGTGGATTCCCAAAGCTCTCTGTGGTCACCGTAGTTACTCACATATGGTACTTTAAAGAGTCATTCTTTATTTCATTGAACACATGTGAACACATATTCCCAAGCGCCTGCTGTGCACCATTCTCTAGGTTACATACAGTAAATGTGGCAGGAAAGCCGCCAGCAAGTTAAACACAGATCTTGCCCCTGGAGATGTCATATTTTTCTTCCCTGTCTAAACTGTGACCAGACTGCAAACTCTTTGAAGGCAGACACTGCAGTTATATCCCTTCTAATTACTACTCAGTGCACACACTATTGGCACTCAAAAAATGTTTCTTATTAAAGTGAATAAATGCACAATGGTAACCTATAGTTTTGATTACTTCATCCCACAAAATACTGGGGCCTTCAGTAAAAGAAATCCATTAGATAGTTTGTTTTATGTTTATCTTCAGATCCCAGGCAATTCAAGAGTATTTCAAAGTAGGCTACACAGGGTTTAACTGATGTTATACCCTTAGTCATCTCATTGTTCTGACATCAGTCCATGAAAGGAAAATACAGATTTTTCTGGGGAGTAGTTTAATCACATTCTGTTGGATCTTTCTCTGCTCCACTAAACTTTTAGACTCTTATCTTCACAGAGTTCAAGATTGTCTTCACTTTCATCTACTAAACCTTCATAATTCTCTATTAAAAAATAATAATTTTGGCAGAATTAGAGTTGGTTTCATTTTATGTTTTATTCTGTCTCTGTATAGAGTAGTCTAACGAGGAGATGGGGAGAGGGAAGGTACTGAGACAGGAACAGTATTCATGTGAGTTCTTTTTTATGACCAACAGTTCTAACTATCTCAACCTTGTCTTCTTTCATCTTGATCTTTTGCTTTGGAGATTTCCTTCCCCTGGTCCCCTATGCAGGACCATTTCCTTCTAAGGCCTGATTTATAATCTCTTTCTGTTCTGATTCGTTTTTAAAATCCACTACTTTTTGTAGTATTTTTAATTCACTGTATACATTGCTAAGATTTTGCTTTGTGCTCATTTCAGTTATTTACTCAAAAGCCACTATTATATAATGTTTAGGAAGGCAGGCTCTGTGTTCCAGCTCAGAGAGGAGGGATGAGGCATGTCATTTAACTTACCTGTCTCAGTGTCTTCATCTACATGGTGCCACAGAAATACTAATGATACCTATCTCCTAGAGTTATAACAAGGATTAAATGAAATAATGCATGTAAATTGCTCAACACAGTGTCTGGTACCTGGCCCATATTATTATTATCATTATTGTTGTTTTGCTATAGTTCAGATTAATACTACCCAAGTAGATCGTAAACTCTGAGAGGCCTGGATCCCACCTACAACTTGTCTGGTACTCTTCACGTAACACAAGATGCAATAAGTACTTTAATAAAGGCTTTTAGAATCAATGGATGAAAAGTGAGAAAGTAATTAGTTCATGAATGTTGCAAATTCCAATTCAATGGTTTTTTTTAGAACAGAGATAGTTTCCATTTGTAGATACACAGTGTTCTTTAACGTTCAGTTACATGATGTGAAATGTAATTTGTGACACTGAAAATGCTATTTGTAATGTATATTTTGTAAATGTATACAGATTGAGAAGGATTAGCTTAAAACTGTTGTATAATCTAAATAGCTCCCCTAAAAAAAAATTACCACTGGTGTTTTAATAAAATGTTATTTTACAACTTTAAAGCTCATAGCAATATAATTAGTAATATGTGTAATTTTTATTACCAATCTTAATCTTTTTTATCTGACTGAAAAATTATTTTATGGGAGTACAATTAAAATAATGCTAAAAATGTCAGCATAACAGAATTAAACTAAAGTAACTACTATAATATTGTACCCCAAACCAGCTAATTTAAATGCAAAATACCTTGTAAAGGCTATTTATCTGGGCTAATGCATGTTAAGGGATTTAAGGAGTAGTTTGTGTAACAGAAATAAAAGGAAAAATAAGCACTGTACAGCAATCTGCACTATTGTTTAACATGAGGGAAATATTAAATAGGCTTATATATAGGCCACTTGAGGAAAATGTATTAAAAGCCACAACACAGCATAGTAAATATAAAGGGAACTGGCAGGCAAACTACTTTCAGAGGCTTTTAAAGGGAAAGCTTGAAATGCTTAAAATTGTCCTTATACAAATAATGGTATATCGTTAACTATGATGAGATTGAAGATGCCCAGAAATTAAAGTCTGTTTTGAAAAAGGGATTTTAAAATACTGGAGAGTTGTTTAGTTGGTATATGACACTGGTTAAATTGTTCTCCGAATGCTTTTTTCTGTCAATTCATAATAAGACTATAAAATTATTATTTTTATAAAGTGAGAATATGGAAAGGTTTAAAGATAAGACTTTTTAAAAATAAATGTAAGCTCAGTATAGAAACTTTGGAAAATTTAGAAAAGAAAAAAAGTCACCTAGATTTTCATCACACTTAATATTTAGCATATGTATTTCTAGTTTCTTTTCCCTCATAGATAATTATTTTGATTTAATAAAAGATAGTCATGATTATATCCCATAGACTATTTGTATATAATATAAAGGAATCCAAGCATTATATATTATATAAAAAGTCACTAATAATAGTGAATCAGCTGAGTTCTCCTTGTATTATTTTAGGCTTTCTTTTTAGACCCTCATAAAGTATTGTATATTCCAAATTTTGTTTCAGTTGCATATAATTTTGAGAGATAATTTTAGAACTTAGATAACATTTAAAATATTTTAGTAAAGTTTAAATTATTTCTTAAAAACTGTCATCTAGCAGGGGGAATTACGCTCCCTGACTTCAAGTTCTACTACAAAGCCACAGTAATCAAGACAATTTGGTAGTGGCACAAGAACAGACCCATAGACCAGTGGAACAGAATAGAGAGCCCAGATATAAACCCAAGCATATATGGTCACTTAATATACGATAAAGGAGCCATGGATATACAATGGGGAAATGACAGCCTCTTCAACAGCTGGTGTTGGCAAAACTGGACAGCTACATGTAAGAGAATGAAACTGGATTAGTGTCTAACCCCATACACAAAAGTAAACTCAAAATGGATTAAAGACCTGAATGTAAGTCATGAAACCATAAAACTCTTAGAAAAAAACATAGGCAAAAATCTCTTGGACATAAACATGGGCAACTTCTTCATGAACATATCTCCCCAGGCAAGGGAAACGAAAGCAAAAATGAACAAATGGGACTATATCAAACTAAAAAGCTTCATACAGCAAGGGGTACCATCAGTAGAACAAAAAGACTTCCTACAGTATGGGAAAATATATCCATAAATGACATATCCAATAAGGGGTTGACATCCAAATTATATAAAGCACTCACGCACCTCAACAAACAAAAAGCAAATAAGCCAATTAAAAAATGGGCAGAGGGGCTGAACAGACACTTCTTCAAAGAAGAAATTCAGATGGCCAACAGGCACATGAAAAGATGCTCCACATCACTAGTCATCAGAGAAATGCAAATTAAAACCACAATGAGATATCACCTCACACCAGTTAGGATGGCTGCCATCCAAAAGACAAACAACAACAAATGTTGGCGAGCATGTGGAGAAAGGGGAACCCTCCTACACTGCTGGTGGGAATGTAAATTAGTTCAACCATTGTGGAAAGCAGTATGGACGTTTCTCAAAATACTCAAAATAGAAATACCATTTGACCCAGGAATTCCACTCCTAGGAATTTACCCTAAGAATGCAGCAGCCCAGTTTGAAAAAGACAGATGCACCCCTATGTTTATTGCAGCACTATTTACAATAGCCAAGAAATGGAAGCAACCTAAGTGTCCATCAATAGATGAATGGATAAAGAAGATGTGTATATATACACAATGGAATATTATACAGCCATAAGAAGAAAACAAATCCTACCATTTGCAATAATATGGATGGAGCTAGAGGGTATTATGCTCAGTGAAATAAGCCAGGCAGAGAAAGACAAGTATCAAATAATTTCACTCATCTGTGGAGTATAAGAACAAAGAAAAAACTGAAGGAACAAAACAGCAGCAGACTCACAGAACCCAAGAATGGACTAACAGTTACCAAAGGGAAAGGGACTGGGGAAGATGGGTGGGAAGGGAGGGATAAGGGGGAAAAAGGGCTATTATAATTAGCACACATAATGTAGCGGGGGTGGGGGTGGGGTAGGGGAATGTGGGGAAGACAGTATAGCACAGAGAAGACAAGCAGTGATTCTATAGCATCTTACTATGCTGATGGACAGTGACTGCAATGGGGTATGTGGTGGGGACTTGATAATAGGGGGAGTCTAGTAACCATAATGTTGCACATGTAATTGTATATTAATGATAGCAAAAAAAAAAGAACTAGAAAAAAACTGTCATCTATTAATATCTTACATAAATTATGGCAGAAGCATGGACCATAAATTTGAGAGAAACTGATGTTACCACGTGTTTATTGTCATAATCCAATTGTTGAAAGTGGAACTTCAACTGATGCTCATATTGCATATGTTGGCTTCTATTTTGCAGGTCCCAGAGCACCTGGAAAGTCCTGCAAAGACTCAGCTACAGAAAATCCAGAGACAGCAAGTAAAACCTTTCATGACTTTTGATTACCAGATTGTCAGCCAGACTCTTCAACAGTCACATGCCCCAACAGCAAGCAGTGCGCTTCTGGGAAAGCATGGACACCTGTCTCCTGAGAGTGACCCTGGACTCACTGGAAACACACACACCAAGTTGCTAACTCTTGGAAAAGAAGATGACAGAGCAGAATGGCATGTATGTCTAATAGCTGCTTATGAGTGTATGAGTGTATATAATCATATTTTGGAAAAAAGAACACAAAGAAATTGAAGCTGACATTTTTATAGTAAACATTCCAAAGGCAAATTCATTGAACAAAAGATCTGTCTTAATTTATTAATTCGTAACATTTATATACATATTATGCATGATAAAATATAACAACTCATTTAAAAATATTCTTTTAAATTACATGTCAATGTGTGTCAAAATAGGCTCTAATAGTAATTTATGTTAAGAAGATTTAGATTTAATTGTACAGGGTTTCTGATAACTTCAGTTAAAATATTTGTCAATAGTTCAATTATCTTAAATATCCATTAAAATAAAACAGGCAGAAATTATTTAAGTAGCAGTAAATACATGCTCTAAAAATGTCCATTAGAATAAGACTAGTAACAATCTTGCACTTCATATTTTTGGAATTACATCTGGATTTTTTTACTATTGGCTATCCATTTCTATTTTCAACAAATACTTGCCTACCATTCGCTAATGAACAGGAATTACCATTTACTAACGAAAAGGACTTTAGAGGTGCTGAGGACACAAAATGACTAAGAGTGTCTGGCTTCAAGATATTTATAATTATTGTGACTTGCATATAAACGAATCTTCAAAAATACAGAAGAATGAATTGAACTTGGAAAGTAGAAGTGGGAAAAAGACTTCCTTTAATATCTCAATGTAGAAAAACTACATTAATATTTGAGCTTTTTCTTTCCAGCTTCTCTTTTTTTTCCCCCATTTAATTTGTTAAATGGAGCCATGGTCCTATGATCTCCCAGGTTGAGTCTCCCATTCTACATTCCTGGTGATTATTACTGATTTCAGGTCTCTGCTATTAAGTCTGTAGCCTCCAGGCACAAAAAGGTAATGCTCAGTATTTCATTATTTGAATTCCAAATGATAGAGGAAGATTTTTTTTTGCAAATTTTATGTTAATCTGGAAAAGTGGAAAAAATAAAGCTCTGGTAAATTGTGTAATGAAATTTAAAACAGCCATAAAATAAGACTCATTGAAATCCAAAACTGAACATAAATCTCTACATGTATATTTACTTAAACTTTTCAATTGTGGATATGGAAAGAATTTTCAAAAAAAGAAAAGAATGTAGAGCTAGGTTCTCCATTCACTCTATGAAGATCGAAAAAATAAATATAGGATGAAAATCATCTGTACAGTAAATATTAGAACTCACCCAATACAATTTATTTTACAACCACATTCTTCCAAAGTTCATTTCCTTCTGTGGAAGATTGATTTCAAAAGGAAAAAAAACAAATCCCAAAGGATATGCATATGCCAGTCAATTCTAGACAAAACCCAGAAAATGATCTTATTATGTATCTTATGAAAATGTTTTCTAAAAAATGAGAAAGAATAAGTAACATATATCAGTCTTCTTGGTTTTTCATGGTTAATAATGGTATTTCCTTAGCCACACAGCTTGCCTTTCTTTTATAACTTTGTACACTATAAAGGAAATTTACATAATCATAGTGGTCCTTTAAGTGGTGTCAGTCAACGGTAGTGGCATGACTGGGAAGGGTTGAAAACCCCAAGAGGTGCAGTGGTCTAAGAGCAATGTGCACATTGGCCACAGACAAACGTTTTCTTATTTTTTAAATCATCATACTTTATGCATAAAAGTCCCTTTCATCATTGATGTCCATTTAGTTATAATTTCATTGTGCATTATAGTTTTAATCAGTATAGTTCTCTTTGAATTTGACTTTTCATGCACACATTTTCACATCCTAACTCAATCTTGTTATCTTTAACAGCTGAGATATATCCTATTGTTGCAATTTCCTAATATTCCTTGATTCCAGGAGTCAGTGTTACAAAGAAAGTGCAGTTTTGCAGTTAGACAGCATGAGGTTAGAACCACACGTAACTAGCCTTGTGGTCCTAATCCTTAACCTCTTTCCCCCACATTCCTGCACGTTTAAGAACTTTATAAAGTTTCTAACACAAGCACAGAGTCGGGGGTCCAGGAGATGGTGGCTGTAGTCATCTCTTGGTGTTTCTTTCCTCTCAGCTTGTCCTCCTATGACATCATGGAACATTTCATTAATTCGAAGAAGATTCCAGAAATCATAGCCACTGTAGAACAAGTCCATATAGAACAAGTCTCAACAAGTGAGAGCACTTTAGATTCAGGATTTGGGGATTGGCATTAGTAGTAACTTGGTAATTAAAGGTCACTGAGACAATGGAATATAAAATCAAAAGAAGCGTTTTTGTAGCATGGGTCTTTCCAGGGTAAAATCCATAGCACACAGGACCCTTCCACACATAACCCTTGCCTCCTGACCCGGACCCACCCTCCGGCAGCCCCATGGCTCTCTGTGCATCAGCCATGGCTTCGCTAGTGATTCTCACAGTGGCCAGGTTCTCTCTTCTTACATCCTTTCTTTACTCATTCAATCTCCATCACTTGTCTAGATAATTCCAATTCACTCTTCAAAATTCATTTCAGGTTTCTTCTCTGTGGTGGTTTTGTTGGTGGTTCTCTGTATGGATTAGGTGCCTATTCTCTGACTTTTCATAGTGATACTTATATTGTATAGATAAACATTGCAGCATTTTCATAGCACATGCTACATTTTAATTATTCATTCTCTTATTTTTCTTTCCCACTGTACTCTAGGAGCTTCAGGTTGTGGGGAAGAGCAAAACAGAAGGCACATAAATATAATATTATGTAGAAAGAACAATAGTATACTTAGGAGTGTAGAAGTGCTATGTTATCCAGAAGAACATCAGTAGTAATACTTAGAGCAAAGTAGCTAGCAGGGCCTTTAGCCAGCTGAGATAATAAGAGCGAAGAATAGGAATGGGAAACAGCAGGAGGTGAGTAGAAAATGAGAGGCAGGTGGTGGTAAAAGGGGACACCAGGGAAGTAGGCAATAAACAAATCACAGTAAGGTGGCACTCCATGGTAAGCAATTTCATGGAGGCTGCATTTGGGGACTGGATGACATTATCATATTTGACTTTAATATCACTCTCAACTACACAGAGGAAGAAGCATGGAGGGAGTTGGGAAGCAATTGGAAGGTGATTTCTGTGACGCAGTGAGAGATAATGAGGCTCTCCATTAGAGCAGGTATCTGTGAGACCACCCTGTAGAGGAGCTGGTGACACAGCTATATCTCCAAGTTTGCTTTGGGGAGGAATAACCTCGACTAGAGGAAGAGGCTTGAGAGTTGTCAGCATATAGATGGTAACTACAAACATGAACAAGAGAGCAAGAGCTCTTGGAAAACATAAATATAGTGAGGATTGTGATGAATCAAGGAGAAGATTGAGGAGATCACCAACATTTAAGGGATGGTCAGAGAGGGCCTGTAAAGTCAAAGTAAAAAGAAACCCAGTGTGGTGTCATGGAAACCAGAGAAAGAGTTAAAGGACACAATTATCTACACATGCAAATACAGCAGCCGAGTCTAGTAAAATAAGGACCAAAAATTGCCTATTGAATTTGGCAGTCAAGCAGCCAGAGAAAACAGCAATTCAAGGAATGTCAGAAACCAAAGGTGGGCAGAAACCATTCTACTTTGGATTCAGTTAACAGGAGGTGGGGAGGTTGAACTCCTGGAATGTTTTGGTCGGTTGGGCAGAGAGATAGATAACACAGCAAAGGCATAGAGAGTCATAAAATGAAAATTGTTCAGTTGATCTGCCACAGGGTCTGTATTGGATCTAAAAGGAAGATTGCATTTGATGAGCGAGATAATGCAATTTAAGATTTCAGGAATGGAACAGTTTAGAGGATGAGAAGACTCAATGTATGGCCTTAGAATAGGTGAAGAGAAGACTGAATTCAGATTTATGACTTTGAGAGTGGCAAGTTAAAATATTTGACTATAATTGTTGATTTATTTTTCCATAGGATTCTGACAGTTGTTGCCATAGATATTTTTAGGTGCATATGAATTCATGATCACTTCATATTATTTTTCATTTAAAATTGCATCTTGTATTTTCTGTGGCCTAATATTAAAATTTTCTACTGCGGCTTTCCTTTGGGTTATCTTTGTGGCATACCTTTCACTTTATTTTCAGCTTTCTCTATTATTGTATTTTAAATGTGTCCCATATGGACAGAATAATGCAATTTTTAAAAATCTAATTTGAGAGAGAGTTTCTCAAGCAGTCTGTCTGTTAACTCATTACATTCTTGTAATTACTTTACTATTAGGATTTCACAGATACCTTTTTTCATGTTTTTTTAATTACTGTACTTCCTGTTTTATTATTTGTCTATCATCTCTTCTGTTCTCTATCAGACAGGTTAAGTTCTTTTCTCTTTTTTTTGTTACTCCTGACTTTTTAAGACAGACAGTTACATTTTTTATGTATCTATATCATTGTTTAGCAATATCTATGTCATACCTGAGAATGGTCTCAGCTCCTTATTGTTTTCACCGATCTTTCTGCGTTATTTGTAGAATATGTCTGTCTATGTATCTATTATCTATCAGCTATCTATCTTTCTATCTGTCTATATTGTTGTTTAGACCCCCAAAATTTTACACATTCTTTTTATATTTTGTACTGATGTCATAGCTTTATTTATCGTCTAACTGGAGTAGTTCTTGAAAAGACTGTTTTCAAAGATCTTTTTGCCTTAAAACCTCTGAGTTTTTATGCCTAAGAAAAATTTTACTTTACCTACATACTTAAAAGATATTTTATTGGTTATAAATACCTAGCTTCAAAATTCTTTACCTTGAATATTATGCCATTGTCTCCTTGCACCTAGTATTGTTGAAAAATTTCATTCTTGGTCATTTGTAGACCTTTATTTTTAAATCACCCAAATCTTATAAATGTTTTCCTTTGTCCTTGAACCCTATACTTTCCATGCCTGTTATATCCATTTTGATTTTAGTCAAAATATTTTTTTATTTCTTTGTATTTCATTATTTTCATTTATCATTTTAAGGATGCTCATTCTGCTGATTTGTAATTCTTCTTTTGTTTAATATGTTAATTCTGTTTCATCAGATGTAAAATGCTGTTTTTTGTTGTCTTTTTTAAAATAGCAGCTAGATTTTTACATAATTAATTATGAAGATTCCTAGAAGCTGTGAAACAAAATTCTTGAATGGATTTTAGATCTTAACATCAATTTAGGGTAATGGAAGAACTAATGTCTTCAGTAAATTAGGCAAAAGATAGTCATGAAGGTGGATGACAGAAATGAGGGGCAGCAGTGTCACAGGGAAAAGAAGGGCCTCTAAGGAGGGTGGATTTTCACATATAGGAAAGAAAGGTTTCCTTCTGGAATAGGAGAAATCTAAGCATGTTTATAGGCAAGAAGGAAAAATTAAAGATGGAAGAGAGTGGGTTATTTATGATGTAAGTTTCCAGAAAGAAGGGATGAATGACGTATGTGTAATTTTTACTGAAACAACTAGAAGTACCCCAAAGGAAAGCATTTACCGTAAATTGTGTTTAGCATCCTTCTTCCCTCAGGTCTCCTTCACATCTGTTTAGTACAAATTTGTTGCCCACTTAATGGTAGAATGTGAATGAGAGAAATACCATTAAATAAAATTTTGAGTTTAGTAACAGTCAAGAAGATACTTTAAAATGTCCATGGATGGTACACCAAAGCATGTGTTTATTTCCTAGATCCTTTATCGTTCAATGTCCATGGAGTAACATCTAAAGTCCAGACCACAGCCTAGAGCTGCACTTCCGGTATGGTACCCACTAGCCACATGTAGCTACTTAAATTTAATTTAAAATTAATTCAAGTTCAATGAAATCTTTAAAAATTAAATGAAATTAAAAATTCAGTTCCTCAGTTACACTAACCACAATTCAAGGGCTCAGTAGCCATATGTGGTTATTTGCTATTATATTGGGCAGTACAGATGTAGGACATCCCCATTATCGCAGAACATTTTATTGGATGCCCCTGGCCCTGAGGGTCTCCGGTGAGTTCCTGGCCATCTCAAACCTTCCCTGCTCTTGCTCACTCCACCCCTCTCACCTGCCTTCAGATCCTGAGCTTCAAACTACCTTAGGTCTTTATATTTTTTGCTTCCCTTCCAAGGACTACCCTTCCCCATGTTATTCAGGTCTCTGTTCAAATATCAGTAAATCCTTTTCTGACCATTTTCTAAAATTAACCTCATTTCATCAGGCTCTACCCTCTACCTCCTTTAATTTCTTCAGACCACTGACTGGTAGTAAGCTGTTACTGTGTTTCCTCAATCGGGTTTGAGCTTCATGAGGGCAGCAACTGTGTGCTGTTTGCTTTTACAGTTTCTGTACTTACAAGGTCTTACAATAAATCTTGCTCAAAAAATATTTATTAATCTATGGATAGTGTTCTGATTTTTTTGTGTATCACCTTTAGGAATATCTTAGTAGACGACTGGGAGCATTTGATTCTCAAAGGTTCTCAGAAATCTTGCTTAAAAGATAACACTAACAGAATCATATAGTTTTGTATATCTCCCAGAGTTGACTCCTGGTTGTTTCTGCACATGGAAAATTTAGAGTACTACAGTTATATAAATTCAATAGCCTCACTATCTTTGAGTTTATGTCATGTTTTAAAATTTCACTAAAGAAAATATGATGGGAGAGAAGAGAGCTAGAGTGAGAAAGAAGGAAAGGGAGCAATATGGTATTTTAAGAATAAAAGGTTTTTAAGTCCTCCAGCTAAAGTAGAAGGAAATGAGGGCTATTTTAGAAAAGAGAGAAAGGGAGTAAAAGACTGAGTTAAGTTAGGACTATAGAGTCTGGTTCCCAGGATTTCAATCCTGCCTTTGTCACTCACTAGCTATATAATCTGCAACAAGTTACTGAACTTTTTTTTCTCTGTTTTCTCACCTGTGCAATGAAGATAATGATAGTGTGCACTTCATAGGATCGTTGTGAAGATTTAAGGAGTTGATATATGTGAAGCATGTACAACAGTGCCTGGCACATTCCCTGTACTATATGTTTGTTCTTGTTAGTATTGAATGTGTCTATAATTATTATTGTTGTTATTAATTACTGCTACTGTTATTTTTATTGGTCATTAAAGAAAGCTGAATAATATGTTTCAATGTAGTTCATGTCTATGTGGGCTAATGAGCTAAAATTTGACTACTGATATCTGAATATCCACCTGTAAGATGCAATCAAAAATTTTTGAAAGAAAAATAAAGTTTGTAGGAAGTCGTCTCTTAAATATATGGTCTCTGACTTGCCGTACCCCATGGTAACAGCTCTTATCTATGCAGATACTGATTTCCAGAGGCCCAGCCTGGGGTGCCTCACCCAGCCATCACCTTCCTGCTGGTGGAAGCAAATGCAAGGAAAAGCAACACAGATCGAAGAGTGTCAGGGCTACTTCACTTTAAGTTCTAAAATATTCTGTGTTTTGCGAGACACATAACCTTAAGTATTCTAAAAATTTTCAAATATTGCCAAAATTTTTCCCTATGAATTCAGGCTGAAGCATAACTTTCATCACTATGCACCATATTCTAAATGTATTATATTTTGCTAGATGGAGGACGTTATTGAGGATATAATCGGTATGGAATCAAGTTTTAAAGAGGAAGGAACAGACTCTCCTCAGCTAATGCAAAGAACAGTAAGTGTTTCCAGACCTGAGGAGGTCAATGAAATTAACATAAATAATAGCATCTAATGATAAAAAGTGAGATTTCATTTGATTAGCACTTTTGAAACAGAGGATCACTGATGAATTTTAGAAAATATTTATTGGTGCAGAAAAATGTTATTGAGGAAGATGATAGGGCTTGTACTATGCCATCTATCTATATCTATCTCTCTAATCTCTATAAACATCCTCTATATATCCTATATATCTAGTCTGCTATAGTATCTTCTATGTCTGATTTAATCTTAGGATTTCCTGTTTAAAGCAGAGCATATAATCACACACCCTCATAAACTCATGGCTAAATTTTATCCATTTTACCATGTCTAACAGCTGTCAGAGGCTCTACACTTGGTAGAGGAGAAAAATATTTTAACAGCAAAAAAACTTCCGAGACAAGTCAAAGGTTAAAGATGAACTGAAGAAAGGTAGAAGGGGCCTCACCCTCCTTAAGGCATGTAGACAGAGTTCTGGGTAGAAATGAGCACAAATTCCTGGAATAATACGCAATGAAGGGATGGTATCTTATCTCCTATTTGATTGCTCTTGTGTTCACTGTACATTTACTAATCTCTAAACATGTTATCTGTACAGAGTGTGCAAGCTCTTTCCATGCATTTTGAAGGGTTATTCTTGGTTAGTTTGTTTATGGTTTTAGGCCTTTAGAAAAATGAGAAAAAATATGAAAGATTGTGATTTGTTACTCTAAACATTCTATTTAAAGAAAGTAAATTCTGACTATAGTGCATATATATTGTATGTTCACCAGTTAATCAATAGGTGGGGCTATATTAATGATGGATATTTAAGACCCTAGAAAACATTGGAGAAGGCAACCTTTTTTCTTTATTAGTTCCCAAATAGACTAATTGAAGAGAAAAATATCTCTTTCCTCCTTTTCTCCAGTCTGCAGGACCTCCATTTTATAACAAGTCACTAATACTAATATTACCTCACAAAGATCAAATGAGATTATAACCTAGTTTTTTTGCAGGTCTTTTTTCTTTTAGGGTAGAGTAACAATTCTTTCTACCCCTTCCTTCTTCAGATTTCAAGCAGATAGTTACATGAAATGTGATGAAATCTCTGGATAAATATGTTATTAATGCTAATTTCTCCTTGTCTAATTTCATGAGGATGGTATTTTCTCACCAGCATTGAACATTTGGGTTTGAGGAAATGATATTCATTTCCTGCAATCTTGTCTTCCTTGTAAGTGGTATTTACTTCACTGAAATTGTGTGCTGAAACATTCTCTTTGTCACATTTTCTTACTTGTTTTGTAGTAGCTGTATAGTATGGCTTGGTGCACATTGGTGGCAATGACTGTAAAGAATTCTGTGCTGTTAAGTAGATATGACTGGTCTGTCTATATTTATAAAAAGAAATATCTGCTGTGGACCAATCAGTAGTCAGAGATAAATCTAAATCACCATAGAAAACCAAGCAGTTCAATTAACCAAATGTTTGTTCAATATGTACTATATGCAAAGCATAACACACACACCATAGAAAACTACAAGTTGAGCAAGACGATTTACATGTCAAGAACACATGACATGGGCCAGTGCAGAGAGGTGCCCGTGAGCGGCAGGGACAGAAAGAGTACAGGTCTTTGCGTTAAACCCAGGTTCTAACCTGAACATTGTGCAAGTCACTTAACCTCTCTTTACTTTCTTCTTGTGCATTATGAAAATAATTAAAATATTTGTTTTCAAGGCTGTTTTTATATTGAATTGTAGTAGACTCATGTGCATATTTTAAATGCTGGTTAGAGAGTTGCTCTGGAGTTCAAGTGAAGGAGAAACTATGCTAAATGGAGATTTTTCTGAGGTGCTTTAAGAAAAGATGATGTTTAAAATATAGTTGTAAAGGATGGTTAAGATTTTACGACACGAAGGCAGAAAAGTAGAAGGTTAAGAGAACATTAAAAAAAAGGCAAGAAGTGAGAAAAAAGAGAATGTCTAAGAATGGCCAGAAGAGATAGGGAAATCCTGAAGGACTTTCATAGTTCCTGTGGATAAAAATAAAGGCCTGTTAGGAATGCGTTGAGTAATCATATCAGCTAGAGAACTTTTGGTCGTAGGTGGTAGAACCACACCCATTATTGTAAGTTTAAGCATGAAAGGAATTTTTTCATGTCATCTATAAATTCCTAAGTGATACTGTATGTTGACAACCCTCCATAACTTTGCCTTCTTTTCTTCTGTGCTGGCTTTATTCTCAGCTGCTAGGCAGACACTCTCATAGCCTATTCCTAGTCACTCACACAGTTCTTCATTGCTAACCAGTTCATTTTTTCCCATTCCTTCACAAGGAAGAGAATATTTCTGACTGGCTGAAGCCAGTCCTAGTGGCCCATTTCACTTCCAGAAACCCTTAAGAATGAGCACTGTGTCGCAGTTCTGGCATGGTGAGAGGGTGCTGGGGCCTTCCAGGAATTTTCTTTAGTCTTTAAAGCATATCCAAGAAAGAGAGGGTTTGCCTCTTTCTGGTGTGGTATGACAGTGTGCTCACTCAGGTAGTCAGTTTGTTGCCCAGAAGATAAAGTAAGGAGAAACAAAACGAAACAAAAACAAAGGAGAGGAAAAGCCAATAGAAATGCAAAGACACGCAGCTTATATGCCCTTGGGGGATTCTTTAACTATGGACTTAATGGTATGTAAGATTTTTTTTTCTTTATTTTATAGGTTAATTTAACCAGGATTTTTCTGATTACGTCACCTAATGGATATATCAGTCAGGCTTGGCTGCCTGAGAAGGAGAGCTTCCTTACCCTCTTAGTTCCAGTTAAATCCCTGGAATAATTCTTCTGGGAGCAATGTCTGTCATATAGCTATCCCTAAACCAATTTCTCTGGGACTTGGGCTCACATTAGAGCTGATTTGACTGAGAAGCCAACATAACAAATTATCTAGGCCAAATAGTGAAAACCAGGAGCACAGGAGTTATTGCCAAAATACATGTGAATGAATTCTAGTGAGGCTAAACAGGTCCCTTATGGTAAGCTGCAAAGACGAGGATATTTATACTAACAATAATTATTATTAATTTCTCACCTCCTCCTATTATATGCAAAGTCTCCGGGACATTCTGTTGAGTGTGCCGTTAGTCACTTTAGGTCTCGTTTGCTGTGGCCCACACAGAACACCTTGGATGTCACTTAGCTAAGATTTAACCCAGGACCGTTGTGCATAGGCTTAATGAAAAGTCATGTTATAGCTTCTGTTGGCAGGAAATTTGGAAGCTGATGAGAGGAAGCCTGGATCACCCGTGGTAGTTCTTCTCATTTATCCAGGTTGAATGAAGTAGTTCAAGGTTTTTATAGATCAGTTTAGCCAAGGAATTTCTGACCCAGAGATGAATTGTGAGTAATTAGTGGCTAGACTCAGAATAATGAAGCAGAAGTTACCTCTCGACTCCTACTTGATAAAGAGGGTTAGCTACCTGTCATTAGTTCCAGCGGTAACAGCTGTGTAAACTGGACCAAAAAGAACCAAAGTGCAAGAAACATTGAGCTGATCAAGGTCCTTCTGTCAACATCTTAACCTCTCAGTTTCTCCATCTCCTTAGTGTCTATGGCATTTTTCTCTTCCCCACTTAGCAATCTGCTTATGTGATGATACCATGGATCATGTTATTACCCATTTCTCTATATGCCATACACTTTTATTTCACACTTTTTAACCATTGAATCCTGTTTTTTCAGCACGCCTTCTCTAGGGGTCTTATTTCTCCAGTGGCTCAAGCTTGCGGAGACTCTAAAGCAATTGACTCTATGGCTATTTTCAATTGTTATTACTTCCCACTCAGACATTTTAAAGATTTCTTCCTTAACCTGCTAGAGTTCTTGGTCAAGCACTCTAACCAAACACTCTTAACATGTCCCCAGTCTTCCTTCATTCTACCCTCCTGACAAAATCCCAACCCTGATAAAACTTAGCTTTCATCTTACCCTACATCTTAACCTGGGCAGGTAAGTGTATAAAACCTCACCACATTGTTCATAGTGCTCACCTCAAAAGTCACCGAAATTTGACAGAGGACATTCCCCACCACCAGACAGCACACAGCTATTTCCTGGTAAAAATTCCCATTAACTGAGACAATATTTTTTATATCTTCTCTCCTCAAATCTCCAAAATTCACTGTCCATTCTCCATTTTTCATCTGATTTCTCTTTCATAACCTATTTCAGAAAGCAGATATATGCAATCAGATTAGAGCTTACTAGCTTTGTGTCATCAACTCCACTAAACCACCTGTTTTAAGTTTTTCTGCCATCTCTTCTATTAGAATAATTGTCCCTGCTCACGACCTCAAGCCTGCCCACTGTTGTATCCTGGGTCCCACGCATTCTCACCTTCTCAAGGATTCTCCTTCTCCAATAGCAACTCCTTCTCCTCTGTTATCAGTCTAGTATGATCTTGGATTATAAATATCAGCATTACACTAGTTTTTGATAACACTCCCTAAACATAAAACCAAACTAAGCAACAGTCTTTGAAGGTATTTTCTCTCTAGCTACCATGGCATTTCATGATTCACTTTCACTCAAAAAAACTCACTGCTTCCATTTTCACCCTGCCTCCATTTCCTCACCTCCCATTTTCTACCCTCCAATTGAGCTATTGTCCTCAAAATTTTAAAAGAGCTTGTAAAATCAGCCAGTGCAGAAGCCAATAGCAAATTCTCCATTCTCACCTCAAGTGGCTTCTCAGTAGCTTTTGTCATTGGTGACCACTCCCTCTTTCTTGAAGTACTATCTAGGATTCTGTGGCACCAGATTTTCTGTTATTACCCACCTTGCTGATTTTGTCTCCTCTAACAGATGTCTAAATGCTACACTGTCTTAAGGCTCAGACTTCAGCCCTCCTCCTTTCTCATGTATCTATACCTGCTATAGATGATCGCAACTCGTCTCCAGCCTAGATCTCTCCCCTATACGCTAGACTCATATATCTTACTGCTTACGTGACATCTTTTGTGCTTCTAACAGACATCTCAGACTTAATATGACTAAAAAGAAGTTTTTGTCCCCTCACTCAAATCTGCCTTGGGTTTATCTCAACCCCTCCCCAACACACACACAAATTAGTTCTTTTTTCCTTCTTTCTCTTACTCCTGCACCTCTACATCTATCAATATGCCCTTCTAACCCATATCCGAGATTTCCTGAATCTCAGCTTCTTATCAGCTGCTATTCTGTCTGTGATATACTAGTAACTGTCTCACAGGTTTGTTGTGGTGATGATATGCAATGTTTTCATAAAAAGTGTTTAGCACAATCCTTGTCATTCGTGAGGCATCGTAGCTGCTATTATTGTTATCTTTGTTGCTACTGCTTTTTCCAGTAGTTTGTGTGAATCTTAGAATATTTATTTAACATGCATTTGCTGAGCACCTATGTGTTATGCATTGTGCTGGGTGCCGAGAATAAAATAAACAGGTCATATTCTAGGTGCAGGGACACAGTGGTGAACATGACAGATAAAATCACTATCTTCAAGGACTTTACATTCTAGGGTTGAGAGCACACAATACATAGGTACATAAAATAATAAGTAATTTTTGTTACTCAAATCATAAGTGTCAGAGGGAATTAAAGTAAGACTGATTTCAGGAGTGATGGCATGGACTCTTAGCTAGGATGACTGTGGAAGGCCTCTCTGACAAGGTGGTATGGACTGAAGATCTGAAGCATAAAGAGGTAGCCATGCAAAGATCTGGGACGAAAGTATTCTGAGCCAAAAAAAGGAAGTTCAATGATCTTAAGATGATAATATGCATGTCGCCTTCAAGAGGCAGGAAGAAGGCTGTTGAGGCCAGAGCCTGAAATTAAAGGAAGTGCTGACTGTGGTAAAAGGTCTGGATTATATTCTGAGGATTTCAGGAAGTTAACAGAATGTTAAGCAAGGAGAAACAGGATCTGATTTTTGCTTTGTGAAGATCATTCTGCCTGCTGTGTGAACAGCTGCAAGGGGCCAGGAAGTAGCGGGGAAGTTAGGCGGAGTCTGTTTCTGAAGTTCAAGCAAGATGACTGTAGCCTAGAAAAGTATTTTAGTATAGCAGCTGATAAAAAGGCTAGACACTTTTTATGAAAAAATTGCATATCATCACCACAACAAACCTGTGAGTCAGAGACTAGTATTACCTATCGTTTTATAAAGGGAAAAAAGCTTAAAGAAGTTCGGTAACTCGCTCAAGTTCATAGAGTTAGTGAATGGCCAGGTAGAGGCTTGAGTCCTGTTTGACAGTGAGTGCAGCCAGCCTACCCAGTCTGCTGTGGCAGCAGGCTTGAAGAGAAGCTGTTTCGTGGAACTGTGGAAGCAGGATGGGAAGGGGCCTCAGACTGGTCTGATCCTATGCCACACTCCAACTGAATGATTGCTTGGCCTCTGAGTTTAGATCTATCTCCTTATAATGCCCACTCCCTTGTCTTCATGTCACCCCTTCCTCTCAGAGACATGGTTGTGCATAGTAACTCATTTCTTTCATCATTTATAGGTATTTTTCAATCAGGTGTCTGTAAAAGCTGGTGCCATTTGGCAATCTCAGTAAACTGTTATAGTTCAAGACCGTTCCAGAGACGAAGACTGAGTAAATATTAACAATCCCCTGTGCTTGGTTGGAACTTGAAAGGACTGCATACCATCAACAAGCAAGTTTTTGTCAATCACAATCTAGACCAGATTAGTCTTAAAGTCCAAGGAAGAACCAAAGTTCACCTTAGAGCATAAGTTTCTGCACAGCTCTCCCACTTACTGTTTGCTGGTTTAAGGAAAAGAAAATGATGTGGTAGAAAGAGAAAGCCTTTCTATTGTGAAGGTTATAGACACTTCAAAGTTAAAACTGGTGAGCAAGTGCATTTTGGAATTCTTTCAGTGTTTGCAGATGGAACCACTTAAATACTGAATTGAGACTTTATACACTAATAGTCAATAAAATAAGGTAGGTAGTAATTGAGCTTTGAAATGTGTAAAATGTAATCTGCTCGACTGACAATCTTGTTTACTTACAAGATAGTTTTTAGTGCTCTGGATACAGTAAAAAAAATATTATAGTCCTAGTAAAAAAGGTTATTAAAGTATGCTTTATTGTGACTTTTTAATCAAAAAGTGAGCGTTCCACTAATTATTTTTTGCAGTGCTTAAAGTAATTGTTTTTATTTAATTTAGTATTAAACAGATCATATGCATATAAAGTGTATGATGCAGACATATTTATAAGTTACATTTCTCTATTTTGTATTTTATCTTTTCTATTTGAGTTATAAGCCAGCTGGCCCAGGACAAGGATCTCTCCTGCCTGTCCAGCTCATCACTTTTATTCCCTCACAATAGAACAAAAATAATAATAATAATAACTCAGCAGGACTTCCCTGTTCAGTGTTTGTCATTCAAACCTGATAGCCCTGCTTTAGCGAATAAAATAGAAGTAAGAGAGAGATCACTGGTGTGTGTTTTAAAACTGGAAAAATCTAGTTTACTACATTTAAATGAATAAATACTCCAGAGGAAAGAAAATAATCTTTTAAATGCCAGTTTTCACGCATGCGTGCAGTGTGGGGTATGTGCTCTCCTACAGTGCTCCCTCATTATGCCTGATTTTTATCTTCTTTTTGTGTCTATGATTATTCTATCTAAAGTCTCATGTGCACTTTTAACATTTTAAGTTCATATTGAATATTTTCACAGAAAAGCAAAACAGAAGATCCAAACAACTCAAATTTTTTCCCAGTTTCCTGTGAAACTCACAATAAATATGTGATAAAAGATGATACAGATATATAGATACCACACATACACATATATATGTATAAGGGTTTAGGGTTCTTTTACTTTAAGTTTTTATACTGAAAAATTATCGGGTAATATAATATGAAACCATATGTATAAAATTTTCCTTGTTTTGGAAAGTATTTTTGTAAATATAAAAATGAGATTATCTGGGAGATGACATATCACATACATGCTACACCCATGTGTATATAATATATATAATACATATATACATATATATATAGGTACATACACACATATACACACATATCTCCAGGAAATTTCCAGGATTTTAGATAGTGAATTTTCAGGAACATGGTAAGTGTATGCTATGGTGCCTC
Organism: Smutsia gigantea; assembly: GCA_032199065.1. Taxonomy (NCBI): domain Eukaryota; kingdom Metazoa; phylum Chordata; class Mammalia; order Pholidota; family Manidae; genus Smutsia; species Smutsia gigantea. Next base: position 327,639 of record JAVSCE010004756.1, on the reverse strand, counting down.
TCTCTTGCTGAGTGAAATAAAGAAGGGTAAAACAATAATTATAAATTAAATTATTAAATCTATGGCTGAGGTTATTAGTTCTATAGTGTTTTGGTGAAGAAAAAAATAAATCAAGCTGCCCTGAGGGAGAAAGTTGGACCGGGTTTGGATCTAAAGTTGAGCCTTAGACAGTGGGTTGGTTTTTGATGCTTCATAAAGGGGTGAGGACGCTTTAGGGGCAGATAATACAATGAGAAAGAATAGAACCAAGAGAAATATAGTCCCAGGCTTCCAACTTTTTTGATTATTCAAAACACTTCTTTCCATTAAAGATGTTAAGGCAAGGACCTTTCCATAATAGGTAGTTAGTAAAGAATCCCTTTGTGCCAGACAGACCTGGGTTTGAATCCCAAGCCCTCCATTTATACAACTGTATAATCTAGAGATAATTACTTAATTTTTCAGAGTTTTAATCATTTTATATTTAAAATAAGTATTATGATATTTACCTCATAGTTGTTATAAAGAATTCTTATTTGTTATTATTGGAGAGTTATAATTTAGGCTTTGGGACCTGAGGATCTTGAGATATGAGAATAGAGGAAATTTCAGCTTAGAAGAAAAAAGTCATAATGGGATGATAGATCAGACGTAATATATGGAAAGGAAAGAAAGAAAAACAGTCAGAAAAACTCATAGGTGGAATTTAAGTCAGATTATTCATGTTGCTCTTTATTTGGCCTGAGAAGAATAAATTTATACATGAACATTTTCATAATTTACTTGGATGTTTACTCAATAATTTAGACCTAGATTTTATTTTCTCTAGAGTAGCGGATTTTAAATATAGACAAAGCTATACTCACTAAGGCATGGAAAATTATCATCTCAAAAACTAAGAGTTTTATCATAAAAAGAATTGACTTTTGTCTGTTTTTCTGAATCTATATATATGATCATAGATTTCTTTTTCTCTTTAACATCATAAAGTAGGAAATCCAATTTGATTATGGAAAATTAACTTGTTTATATTCTTTTAGTTTCATATCATTAAGAATATTTTGCTTAAGATTTATAGTCATGAATGAAATGAACTTCTAATTTTTCTTTCTTATTATGTTTTTGTATGGCTTCAGTGTCAATGAATTAGGACATATTTCTCTAGTCTCTGATTTCTGGAAATGTTTGTAAAATTAGGATAGGATGACGTATTTCTTAATGAGTATGAAGTGGTATGTCACTGTGATCTTGATTTATGTTTCTTTGATGACTAGTAATGTTGAGCATCTTTTCAGGCACTTATTGGCCATTTGTATATCTTCTGTAGAAAAATGTCTTTTCAAGTCTTTTGCCCATTTTCTTAATTGGGTTGTTTTGTTGTTGAGTGGTAGGAGTTTTTCCAAATATAGTCTGGATATTAATCTCTTAGTTACATGATTTGCAAGTAGTTTCTCCCTATGAGTTGTCTTCACTGTATTGATAGTGTCCATCTGCTGATGTACAAAGTTTTAAATTTTGATGAAGTCCAGTTGATCTGGTTTTTTTTTTTGCTTGCCTGTGATTTTGGTAACATATCCAAAAAAATCATGACCAAACTCAACATCATGAAGATTTTCCCCTATGTATTTTTTCTAGGAGATTCATAGTTTTAGTTCTTACACTTAGGTCTTTGATTCATTTTAAGTTAATTTTTGTGTATCATGTAAGATAGGGATCCAACTTCATTCTTTTTTTATGTGGATACAAGTATTTTGTCTCTTTGGGTAAATTTATTACTGAGTATTTTTTTCTTTTTGATGTTCTTATAAATGGAATTGGTTTCTCAATTTCCTTTTCACATTGCTCTATTAGTATATAAAGATGCAACTGATTTTTGCATGTTGATTTTGTATCCTGCAACTTTGCTGAATTAATTTATTAGCTCTATCATACTGTGTGTGTGTGTGTGTGTATAGTCTCAAGGTTTTCTAAATATAAGATAACATCTGTGAACAAAGATCATTTTACTTATTCTTTTCCAATTTAAATGTCTTCTGTTTCATTTTCTTGCTGTATTGTTTTGTCTAGAACTTTCAATCCTATGCTGAATACAAGTGGTGAAAGCAGGCATCCTTGTTTTGTGTGTTTCTGATTGTAAGGGGAAAAACTTATCTTTTAAATCTCACCTTGTATTATGTAATTAGCCTCCTTTCACTTAAAATATCATTTATTTGTTCTTCATTCTTTTTAACCAGTCTTTCCAGAACCATGTCATTCTTGTTAATTAAAAAAAAACTGCCATGGATCTACTTTTTATGTTATTTTAATTTTTCCCTGATTTATGCTCTTGTTTTATTATCTGCTATTTTTTCTTTGACCTTATTTGGTTATTATTCTAACTTCTTGAGAATGATATTTAATTTATCAAATTTCAAAATTTTATGTTTTTCTCATATTATTATTATTTAAGGTACAGATTTCCTTTACATAATTGCTTTGCTATATCACAGAAGTTTCTTGATGTGTGTTTTTGGTGTTTTTCATTTATTTTCAAATTCGAGCATGATTTTGTCTTTACTCTTGAATTATTTAAAAATTTCCTAGTATTTTGGACATCAGGAACTCTATGAGATGTGTTGAAGGTTTCTTTTGGCTGAGTTCATAATCAGTGTTTGTGTATGTTTCATATGTGCTTGAGAAAAAACCTGTATTCTCTAATCTTTGGATGTAGAAGTATATACATTTCCTATAGGTGAAGATTTTAGTTTATTGTTCATATCTTTTACAACCTTAATGATTTTTTTTGTCTGCTTTCCTTTTCAAAAATAAGGAGAAATGTTGAAATCTTCCACTACATTGGTGAATTTAATTTCTTCTTGTAGTTCAAAACATTTTGTTTCATATATTTTGATGTCATTTTATTAGATACATGCATGCTTATGATTGCTAAGCCTTTTTTTGAGAATTGAACTACATTATTCTAGATTGACTGTCTCTATTCCTGATACTTTTTATAATTTTTAAACCTATTTTCTTTGATAGTAGTATAGCTACATAAGTTTTCCTAAGGCTATCATTTTCTGGATATATCTTTGCTCTATCTTTAACTTTCAACCTTTTTCCATGTAGGTGTGTCTCATGTAAGCTACAGAAATCTAAATACTGTCTTCCTACCTAAACTGTCAACCTTTTAGCTAAGGAGTTTGACCTATTTAGTTGATTATTATTATTGATATATTATTATTACTGATATATTTTCACCTGTTTTTATCATCTTAATTTATTATTTAAACACATCCCATATTTTAAAATGTTTCTCCTTAGTACTTTTTTTGTACTTTCATATCCTTTGGTTTCCTTATTATTCCACCCCAATCATAGTGATATTATCTAAACTTTAATACTGAGTTATATAGTTATATATTTCATTTTATCTTTGACCATGGTTCCCCTCATCTTTTTTCAGACCACAACCACTTTGCTAAGATATTAAATCATTTTTATTTTATATTTTTGAAGCATATCCTTTAGCTTCTCCTTCTATTTAGATACTTTATCCAAAACTGTTTTCAATGTCAGTCTTTTGTGGGTAAACATTCTTAAATATTTTATCCCTCTAAGAATATTTAAATCATGGCTTCATATGTGAATGACATTTCGGCTGGATATAAATTCTATGTTTTTATGTTTTTTTCTTTCAACATTTAAAAAATATTCTTCTTTCATCCAATTTTGTTATTGAAAAATCTGTTTCTTTGGACATAATCTTCTCTTTTGTTCTTTAGGCTTTTCAATTTTTCTCTTTGTCATTGCATATTCTTAAATTTCACCACAGTGTATGTAGGTTTTTCCTTCTTTCTTTGGCCCTTTGGTTTTTAAATCAAAATAAAATCGTGATAAATTAAGATGAAATAAAGACCTTAGTCTTTTATTTACTGTTAATTCTCAGATGTTTCTCCATTATTTCTTATAACATTTTTTTTTCTAATTTTATTTTTCTCTCTCTCTGGGACTCCTAATATCTGTCTTCTAGTTGTAATAATTCTATCTTCCATACTGATTAGATTTTCTTTAATATGTTCTATTTCTTGGTCCATATCTTCATCCTCCTGAGAGATTTATTGGTTTTATAACTTACTAATTTCTTTTTCCTTTCTCAGTGTATCCATTATGCTATTTTTCCATTCTACAATTTTATTTTTATCAAGTATTATATCATATTTCCTGTATCTGCTTGATCACTTTGGCCATTTTTATGTCTACTTGTAACATTATATTATAAAATAAAACATATGTCTTCCATTATTGCTTTTAGAATGTACATTAGGTTACATTAAGAAATTTGGTTTCATTAGATCTTTTATTTTTATATTTTTATTTTTACTTTTGATGTTATTTCTAATACTTCATGTTGTTCTATTTTGAAATAATCACTTTGCTAAAATTTTTTGATATTTTGACCTTTGAGCTTGTTTTCTTTCAGGAATATTGGCTACTGTGAAAAGCAGTGTATGTATGATAAGGTTAGATCCCAGTCTATTCCAGTCTCTATGATCTCAGTAGTGAGGAAATGAATTAAATCTAGAGTGGAGAATTTTAGACAATAGGAACCATTGTCAGTCACTCGTCACCTCAAAGCAACTTCTGAGATCAGAAGTTCATGTTTTTTACCAGAAAGAAGTACTGTTTTGAGACGTGTGTTCTATCTTTTTTATTTTATTTATTTATTTGTTTATTTATTTTGATAATTTATTTCGGTGTCATTAATCTACAGTTACATGTGCAATATTATGGTTATTAAACTACCGCCTTCATCAGGTCCCCCCCCACCAACCCCATTACAGTCACTGTCCATCAGCGTAGTGAGATGCTATAGAATCACTATTTGTCTTCTCTGAGTTGTACAGCCCTCCCCTTACCCCCCAACATTACGTCTGCTAACTGTAATGCCCCTTTTTTCCCCTTGTCCCTCCCTTCCACCCATCCTCCTCAGTTCCTTTCCCTTTGGTAACTATTAGTCCGTTCTTGGGTTCTGTAAGTTTGCTGCTGTTTTGTTCCTTCAGTTTTTTTCGTTGTTCTTATACTCCACATATGGGTGAGATCATATGATATTTGTCTTTTTCGGCTTGGCTTATTTCACTGAGCATAATACCCTCTAGCTCCATCCCTGTTGTTACAAATGGTAGGATTTTTCTTCTTAAGGCTGAATAATATTCCATTGTGTATATACACCACATCTTCTTTATCCATTCATCTACTGATGAACACTTAGGTTGCTTCCATTTCTTGGCTATTGTAAATAGTGCTGCGATAAACATAGGGGTGCATATGTCTTTTTCAAACTGGGCTGCTGCATTCTTAGGGTAAATTCCTAGGAGTGGAATTCCTGGGTCAAATGGTATTTGTATTTTGAGTTTTTTGAGGAACCTCCATACTGCTTTCCACAATGGTTGAACTAATTTGCATTCCCACCAGCAGAGTAGGAGGGTTCCCCTTCCTCCACATCCTCGCCAACATTTGTTGTTGTTTGTGTTCTGGATGTTGCCCATCCTCATTGGTGTGAGGTGATATCTCTTGTGGTTTTAATCTGCATTTCTCTGATGATTAGCGATGCGGAGCATCTTTTCATGTGCCTGTTGGCCATCTGAATTTCTTCTTTAGAGAAGTGTCTATTCATGTCCTCTGCCCATTTCTTAATTGGATTATTTGCTTTTTGTTTGTTAAGGTGCATGAGTTCTTTATACATTTTGGATGTCAACCCCTTATCAGATACGTCATTTATGAATATATTCTCCCATACTGTAGGATGTCTTTTTGTTCTACTGATGATGTCCTTTGCTGTACAGAAGCTTTTCAGCTTGATATAGTCCCACTTGTTCATTTTTGCTTTTGTTTCCCTTGCTCGGGGAGGTATGTTCATGAAGAAGTCGCTCATGTTTATGTCCAAGAGATTTTGCCTATGTTTTTTTCTAAGAGTTTTATGGTTTCATGACTTACATCCAGGTCTTTGATCCATTTTGAGTTTACTTTTGTGTAGGGGTTAGACAGAAGTTCAGTTTCATTCTCTTACATGTAGCTGTCCTGTTTTGCCAACACCAGCTACTGAAGAGGCTGTCATCTCCCCATTGTATATCTAAAGCTCCTTTATCATAAATTAATTGACTGTATATGTTTGGTTAATGTTTGGATTTTCTATTCTGTTCCACTGGTCTGTGGGTCTGATTTTGTGCCAATACCAAATTGTCTTGATTACTGTGGCTTTGTAGTAGAGCTTGAAGTCAAGGAGCATAATTCCCCCTGTTTTATTCCTCCTTCTCAGGATTGCTTTGGCTATTCGGGGTCTTTTGTGGTTGCATATGAATTTTAGAATTATTTGTTCCAGTTCATTGAAGAAAGCTGTTGGTAGTTTGATAGGGATTGCATTGAATCTGTAGATTGCTTGAGGTATTATAGCCAGTTTGACAATATTTATTCTTCCTAGCCAAGACCATTGGATACATTTCCATTGTTAGTGTCCTCTTTAATTTGTCTTAGGAGTATCTTGTAGTTTTAAGAGTATAGGTCTTTCACTTCCTTTGCTAGGTTTATTCCTAGGTATTTTATTCTTTTTGATGCAATTGTGAATGGAATTGTTTTTCTGATTTCTCTTTCTGTTAGTTCATTGTTAGTGTATAGGAGAGCAACAGATTTCTGTGTGTTAATTTTGCATGCTGCAACTTTGCTGAATTCAGATATTAGTTCTAGTAGTTTTGGAGTGCATTTTTTAGGGTTTTTTATGTACAATATCATGTCATCTGCAAATAGTGACAATTTCACTTCTTCTTTACCAATCTGGATGCCTTGTATTTCTTTGTTTTGTCTGATTGCCGTGGCTAGGACCTCCAGTACTATGTTGAATAACAGTGGAGAGAGTGGGCATCCCTGTCTTGTTCCCGATCTTAGATGAAAAGCTTTCAGGGTCTCGCCGTTAAGTATGATGTTAGCTGTGGGTTTGTCATATATAGCCTTTATGATGTTGAGGTACTTGCCCCCTATACCCATTTTGTTGAGAGTTTTAATCAGGAATGGATGCTGAATTTTGTCAAATGCTTTTTCAGCATCTATGGAGATGATCATGTGGTTTTTGTTCTTCTTTTTGTTGATGTGGTGGATGATGTTGATGGATTTTCGAATGTTGAACCATCCTTGCATCCCTGGGATGAATCCCACTTGATCATGGTGTATGATCCTCTTGATGTATTTTTTGAATTCGGTTTGCTAATATTTTGTTGAGTATTTTTGCATCTACGTTCATCAGGGATATTGGTCTGTAATTTTCTTTTTTGGTGAGGTCTTTGCCTGGTTTTGCTATTAGAGTGATGCTGGCTTCATAGAATGAGTTTGGAAGTATTCCCTCCTCTTCTATTTTTTGGAAAACTTTAAGGAGAATGGGTGTTATTTCTTCTCTATATGTCTGGTAGAATTCAGAGGTGAATCCATCAGGCCCAGGGGTTTTCTTCTTGGGTAGTTTTTTGATTACCAATTCGATTTCGTCACTGGTGATTGGTCTGTTTAGTTTTTCCGTTTCTTGCTTGGTCAGTCTTGGAAGGTTGTATTTTTCTAAGAAGTTGTCCATTTCTTCTATGTTTTCCAGCTTGTTAGCATATAGATTCTCATAATATTCTCTTATAATTCTTTGTATTTCTGTGGGGTCTGTCGTTATTTTTCCTTTCTCATTTCTGATTCTGTTTGTGTGTGTAGATTCTCTTTTTCTCTTAATGAGTCTGGCTAGGGGTTTTTCTATTTTGTTTATTTTTTTCAAAGAAATTTTATTTCTTCTCTGATCTTTTTTATGTCCCTCCTTCTGGTGACTTTGGGCTTCATTTGTTCTTCTTTTTCCAATTTCAATAATTGTGCCTTCAGACTATTCATTTAGGAATGTTCTTCCTTCTTTAAATAGGCCTGGATTGCAATATACTTTCCTCTTAGAACTGCCTTTGCTACGTCCCACAGAAGTTGTGGCTTTGTGTTGTTGTTGTCATTAGTCTCCATATATTCTTTGATTTCTCTTTTGATTTGGTTGTTAACCCATTGATTAATTAGGAAAATGTTGTTAAGTCTCCATGTATTTGTGAGCCTTTTTGTTTTCTTTCTAAAATTTATTTCTAGTTTTATACCTTTGTGATCTGAGAAGTTGGTTGGTAGAATTTCAATATTTTTCAAATTTAGTGAGGTTCTTTTTGTGGCCTAGTATGTGGTCTATTCTGGAAAATGTTCCATGTGCACTTGAGAAGAATGTGTATCCTGTTGCTTTTGGGTGTAGAGTTCTGTAGATGTCTGTTTGGTCCATCTGTTCTAGTGTGTTGTTCAGTGCCTCTGTGTCTTTACTTATTTTCTGACTGGTTGATCTGTCCTTTGGAGTGAGTGGTGTGTTGAAGTCTCCTAAAATGAATGAATTGCTTTCTATTTCCTCCTTTAATTCTGTTAGTATTTGTTTCACATATGCCGGTGCTCCTGTGTTGGGGGCATATGTATTTATAATGGTTATATCTTCTTGTTGGACTAACTCCTTTATCATTATTTAATGTCCTTCTTTATCTCTTGCTACTTTCTTCGTTTTGAAGTCTGTTTTGTCTGATACAAGTACTGCAACACCTGCTTTTTTCTCTTTGTTGTTTGCATGAAATATCTTTTTCCATCCCCTTCACCTTTAGTCTGTGTATATCTTTGGGTTTGAGGTGAGTCTCCTAAGCAACATATAGATGGGTCTTGCCTTTTTATCCATTCAGTAACTGTGTGTCTTTTGATTGGTGCATTCAGTCCATTTACATATAGGGTGGTAATCAATAGATATGTACCTATTGCCATTGCTGGCTTTAGATTCGTGGTTACCAAAGGTTCAAGGGTAGCTTCTCTACTATCTAACAGTCTAACTTAACTTTCTTTTAAGTTATTGTAAACACAGTCTGATGTTTCTTCATTTCTCTCCCTTCTTATTCTTCCTCCTCCATTCTTTATATACTAGGTGTTTTTTTCTTTGCCTTTAGTTAGTATTTGGATGGTCTGCATTCCTTGCTATGATTTTATTTTCTCTAGTGATCTAGTGCCCTCTTTTTAGCCTTAGGAGTGCTTCCATCTAGAGCAGTTCCTTTAAGATATCCTGAAGAGGTGGTTTATGGGAGGCAATTCCCTCAGCTTTCACTTGTCTGCTAATTGTTTAATCACTCCCTCAAATTTAAGTGATAATTGTGCTGGATACAATATTCTTGGTTCAAGGCCCTTCTGTTTTATTATGTTAAATATATCATGCCATTCTCTTCTGTCCTGTAAGGTTTCTGTTGAGAAGTCTGATGATAGTCCGATGGGTTTTCCTTTGTAGGTGATCTTTTTTCTCTCTCTAGCTGCCTTTAATACTGTCTTTATCTTTGATCTTTGCCATCTTAATTATTATGTGTCTTGGTGTTGTCTTCCTTGGGTCCCTTCTGTTGGGAGATCTGTGGGCTTCTGGCGACTGTGAGACTATTTCCTTCCCCAGCATGGGGAAGTTTTCAGCAATTATTTCTTCAAAGACACTTTTTATCCCTTATTCTCTCTCTTCTTCCTCTGGTACTCCCATAATGTGAATATTATTCCGTTTGGATTGGTCACACAGTTCTCTTAATATTCTTTCATTCCTAGAGATCCTTTTATCTCTCTCTGCCTCAGCTTCTCTGTATTCCTGTTCTCTGATTTCTATTCCATTAACAGTCTCTTGCATCTCTTCCAGTCTGCTGCTAAGCGTGTTGATTGCTTGTCTCATCTCTGCATTGTCTTTCCCCACTTCCCTCACTTCCTCCCTCAGCTCTTGCATATTTCTCCGTAGATCCATCAGTATGGTTATGACTTTTATTCTGAATTCTTTTTCAGGAAGATTGTGCATTTCCATCCCATCAGACTGCCTCTCTGGTGTTGTCTGGGTCTGGGTAAGCTTTGTTTGTACCGTATACCTCCATTTGGCCCCTGTCCCTTTATGACCGCTAAAAAGGCGTGCGCTTTTCTTTTGTCCCAGGGAGTGACTGAGAAGACCCAGGTCCATTTCCCGGCTCAGATCCTGCACTTCTGACTGTCCAATCTCCGATACACCTCATGATGTCTGTCATTGCTCCTGGCACACATCACCAGGGCTGGTTATTTTGCCGGCCTATTCCTCCAGTCCCTCCCCACTCTGAATCCTCTCCTCCCACTGGTGCGCTGGGGTGGGGGAGTTCTCAGGTCCCGCTGGGTCACAGTTCTGTATCTTTTCCACTTCGCAGGGTGCCGAGTCCTCTCAGGTGTAGCTGCATGCTGGGTGCCGTCCTATATCTTCTGGTCTCTCTTTTAGGAATAGTTGTATTTGTTGTATTTTCATAAATATATGTGGTTTTGGGAGGAGATTTCCGATGCCCTGCCCATGCCGCCATCTTCCCGGAAGTCCTACCTTTTTGAAAAGATATTATAATAAACTATTATATTCTTTAAAATTTGTGAGTTTGTTGTTAGTAATAATAGGTTCCCTTAGTGTCATGTCAGAGGTTTTTTTCTACTGAAAAAGTGATCATTTTTTTTGACAAGAATAATAAATATTTCTTCATAAAACATCTATCCTGATGCCTACTAATCCACGAAATAAATTTCACACTTAGGCTTTATTACCTAAGTAACTTATACCTTTGAGAAAAGTAAATATAATTTGTTTTGTAAGCCCTATTAGATGTGTATGTAATCTCTGAATTTTCACTAACATTGTACTCACATATTTTAATGGAGAAAAGGCACTTTAGATTACATGAAGTGTATTACCTACTTTGAAATTGAAACCAGTTGTCTAATGATATTCAAAAAGTGATTAGCCATTACATGAAATAGAGTAGTACCTACAGCATAAAATTAAATAGGATATTAATCATTGTGCTTTAGGGCATAAATTAGACAATAACCAAGGAGAAGATGTAATACACCTACAGTTAAATGGGATTAGATTCATTATCAGAATTCCAGCCCCTTTTCTAAAGAAAAAATGCAATGGGTATAGTCTGACCAGGTAATATGGACCTAGTGAAATGCTATAGATAGGAAGCTATCATTTTATTGTTGTAATGTAAATGTAATATGGCTCCTTTTCTTCTTAAACATTTTTGTAATTTGCCACTGTTGCATTGAAATCCATCTGAATCCAGGGTCCTCAGAGAGAAGTGCCCTTTCCCTAGTACCTTTCCCCTGCCTTCTCCCTCACTCCTCGTCTTTTGCTCAGCATGTGCATTATGTCTCTCAAAGGCACAGTGGAAAGTACAGTTCAGGTTGGTGGAGCCTCAGATTATAACCAATAGGGTTTTCAAAAAAAAGAGCTTTGAAACTTTTTACTTTTACAAATATTACTAAATGACTCACACATTAGGGAAATATCTACATTTAGGATCTCTTCCTTATTTTATTGTTTTGATACTAACACTCATCATCCATTCAGTTTGATCTAATTTGTCTTAACTTTTTAGATGAGAAAATAAATACCTGACTTAAGTAGTTCTCTTCCTAATTCCATAAAATAAAAAAAAACATTTTAAAACAAAGGGTTTACTTAAAATAAAGATAAGGAGTCCTGGTAGAGTAAATAAAAAAAGCAATATATGAAAATACACATTAGAATAGCATATGTAGTCTATATGATCTTTACTGATATGCACATACACTTATATGTTAGCCTGATTTCCATTGTGTTTTCAAAGCTTTGTTCCCTCAGAAATAGCCCATATTTATTGCATATAACTTAATTGATTATATGCCAGAAATTAATTTTAGTCTTAATATGTCCTTTCTTCATATATATTTCCAGTCTGATTTTTTAAGTATCAGAAAAGTTCCCTCAGTTTGAGTCAGAGTTTTGCAAAAAGATGGAATAAGGAGTTAGAGTCTCTGCAGTAATTTGGGCATAGGTTTGTGTAATTACTTATATTTTTCTAGTCTTTAAGAAAAGAAGTTACTACTTATTCAGCTCTTGGTTTATTGCCAAGAAATGAAATAAAGATACTTAGAATGAAAATATCTTAAATGTTCGAATCCTACATTTTAAATGTAGCTTGCTCTAGGATGAATATTAACTTCAATTATGAATATTATTTAAATTTAATTTTCTTCAGAGATCAAATCAATAAGCACATTTAAAATAATAAATTGGTACAATTTTGATTTGTGTATAAAGTACTTCAGCTTTTCTGAAAAACTTCTCAAGAAGCAGAATTGCAGCGTTGCTAATATTAGATTTACCCTATATTCACTAGAGGCAAAAGTAGTTTTAGACTACTTTTGGTTACCAGCTGGGATATTTATAATAATCTAGAACATTAAGTGTACATTGAGAAAAAGTATGCCTTCAAGGAAAGAAAGAAAGTTTCTCAATTAACAGTGTAAACCACCTCTTGACTGTGAGTTGCTAGTAGCATGATGATACTAAGAAGTTTTCCAAAATGTTCACCCATCATACGTCATTTATGATATGCAATGAACTTTCCCGCTTTGCAAATACATATATTGATTTTTGTTCAAATGAAATTTTTAACCTTTTAAAATTTATAACCAGGTGATGTGCTAGATCAAACCTCTATAACTGTAAAAATTAACCAGAATTTTTCTTTGTGAATGAGCTTCTCTTTTTGTTTACATACAAAAAACATTTAAATATATCCACAAGCATCTCATATGATTTTAAAAAGTTAATGCATACTCACCCTTGTTTAAAATTAAAGTGCTATATATACTATAAGTTATTATTAGTGAAGTGGTAAATTTAAAATATACAACTAATATATCAATGTCCACAGAAGGTTTGATTGATCTTTTCTTCCTTTTTCCTCAAAAGTTATCTGGAAGTATTTTGAATGTGTATGGTGGTGAGCAGGGCATTTCACCAGTTAATATGGGCCTTACAAGTGCTTCCTGTCCAAGTAGCCTACCAATGAAAAGAGAAATTACAGGTAATGTTGCTTTCATAATTTGATCCTTTTGTTTCTATCAACTACATAAGTTTATGAGCAATATATCTTACCAAGGTAAATAGAATTTTAAAAATATTATAAGAATAGTTAAAATGTGAGACATTTAGACAGTGAATCCTTTTTTTCCCCCTATGACAACTAAACAGTAAGTTCATATAACTTACAGTTCACCTGAATTGATTTATTATTTTGGGAACTGAGAAAATATACACAGATGCTCTACCCATATATATATGACAACTCAACTAAGTTCCTCATTTTTATATTGAATAGATGTAATTATTAACATGGTCACAAAATAACCGAGTAGGGAAAACTAGTTTTTTTTGTATGTAGAATTTGATATAACTAATTAGATTTTCCCATTTTTAGTTTGCTTTAGGAATTTCGTGATACTCACATTTATCTTTCTCAAGGGGGTAAAAACTCCTTAATTTTCAGTAGTACATTTCTGAGCAGTTACAATTCAAAGGAATTATAGGGACACTGTCGAATTCCTCCAATATATAGATGAGGAAATGAAGCGTCTGAGGAGTTATTTTCCCAAAGTCATACAGCTGATTAGAGGCAGAAGTAGATCAAAATAAGGATTCCCTGACTTATAAGTCCAGTATTCCTCCTTAAGAACAAAATTAAATTCCGTTGACATTTCTGTAACATTGGTCTTTAGTAAATTTTACACTGTTAATATTAACATTTTTAGTACACGCAATTTATCCATCCTTGGAGTCTAATCAATAACTAAAAACTGTCTATGCATTCAAAATATTTAAACTACAATTAATGAATACACTTTTAAATAAACAAACATATTCCTATATTACTTATTTTAAAAACTAGAATAATTCAAGCAACACTACAGTATCTATTGCTGTGTTAAAAACAAAACAAAACAAAACTTAACAACCTGAAGTGATAAACATTTTTTATATTTATTATCTCATACAGTCTCTGTGGGGAAGAAATCCAGGGGTGACTTAGAAAATGGTGTCTGGCTCAGAGTTTCTTGTTAGGTTGCATCACGATATTAGCCAGATATACAGACATTGGACACCTGAAGGACAGGAGTATGCACTCCCAAGCTGACTTACTCACAGATCCTGCGAGTTCGTGCTGCTGGTTGGCAAGCAGCCACGGTTCTTAACTACGTGGACCTCTCCAAAGAGCTGACAGCTGCTGTTGTCACTAAGAGGCACCAAAGGGCAACTCCTTATCTTTTATGACCTAGTCTTGGAAGCCACACTAGTCATTTCCACAATATTCTATAGTTTTCACAGGTCACCCCTATTCAATGTGGGCAGAACTACCAAGGGTGTGAATATCATGAGTGAGAATCATTGTGGGCTGTGCTGGAGGCTGACTGTCACAAATGCTCACAACCATGTGGCACATACAGTGTCATTTACAGGAAGTGTAGAGTTGCTTGATAGGAATATCTGAGAAATGTAATTAGTTCCAACTCCTGGATTGTAGAAATCATAATTATGTATGAAATATGTAGGTTGTAAAAGCATAGATAGGAATAATTTTGAATAATCTTAAAATTCTGAAAATCACAATGATAATTGAAAGCTTATTATTTTCTGTGCACTGTACCTCTTGTAACCATCACAGTGATTATTAGGTAGGTATTATATTAATTATACCAATTTTACAGATGAGGAGGCTGAGGTACAGAAAATTTACCTAATAGATCACCAGGTTATTAAATGGAGAACCAGAATACAAATCCAAGCTTTACTACTCAAAGCCTAGAGGGTTTGCCATTGCCTTTTACTAAAAATACTCTGCTCCAGATTTCTAAATATTTGCATAAAATATTATGAAATTATCTGTTTCAATTATCTTCCTTTTGATCAGAAACTGATACTCGAGCTTTGGCAAAAGAAAGACAAAAAAAAGACAACCACAACCTCAGTGAGTATATTTTCCTTTTTTCCAAATAAATTTAATTAATGCAAGAGGAAATACATGGAAGTTAAAATGTGTGTTTTTTTATTGTCCCTCCATAAGTATTTTGAGGTCAGATGACCAAAATGAATAGTACATGCTCACTAGTTGACCTATCTTGGGAAATTTAAACATTAACCTTCAGAAAAGCTATACATTTTTACAAAGTAAAACATCTCAAATTCTCTCCTTAATCACATACTCTCTCTCTCTCAAGAAGACTACATGTGACAGAGATGAGTGCGTTGAGTTACATTTAAACTCTGTTGTGACTCATTGCCTCAGAGGTTTAAAGAGATCAAAGTGACTTTAGGAAATACACACCATGTAAGTAGCAAGAAACATTTCCAGGTTTTCATCTTTCTCTGCAGTCTGCTCCTCCCTTGCTCATGATAAGTTATCTGAAAGGTATTGCTTATGTTATCCTGCTGGATTCCACCTCTGCAAAAGTATGTCTCCAATGCCCTCGGGGGTCAGCTTCACTCTGACAATGGGTCACATGTGGTGGAGAAATACAGGCAAGAGAATCAGCTGAGCTGCAATGTTGTTTGGTGGTGGTTGGTCATGTCTCAAGTGCTTAACTATCTCCAGTGAGCTTGACTGACTGAGTGTGAAGCCCTTTATTTCCAGGAGCCAAATCAAAAAATGAGACAAGAGTAAAATAAAATAAAAACTTTAAAGCTCTAATACAAACCAGGAATTTCCATATATGTGATTAACTGAGAGTGATTCTGCACATACCTGTGCAAACTGCTTTTGTCTGTTCAGCGTATACCTGCCTATGTCACAGAGTGCTCAGTTTGCTGACTGCGTGACCTTCATGAAAGAGCTGCCACGTGGTTGTGACAGTCCTCAGGGTAGTCGTGGAGAGGGAAATGATCTGATTCCAAAGCCCTTAGTGGTAGAGCAAATAAGCTTTGGTCCAGCTTATAAGACAGAATTTGAGTAGGAAGAACTAATTGTTGATAGAATTAAACCATCAGGGAACTATGGTGTCCTCTCTTAGTTTTAATCCTGCTATCACTCTCCTTGCTCCTTCTCCTCTCGGCATCTGCCATTTAAACAACAGGTCATTTAATGTAAAATATGATAGGTGCCTGGTATGTCCATTATCAAAGTCCCCTTACTGAGGGATCCCCTTACTGAGTGATCTTGCTTTTTGGAGATATCAATGTTGAAAAATTAATATTACATATTAAATATAATGAATCTAGGACAACCCCTAAAATTTATGAGGATCATGGCAGGAGGACAGATGAAGACCCACTTAACCAGGTGTCTGACTCTTTAAATTATACTATTTAATTTAGTCTTTCTAGCATGAGTTATATTTTAACCATTAAGTATGCTCTATCCTTCCTAAAGGCTGAAAGGCCAGGTGTGAACCTAGAATTCTCACCAGAGTTCTCGGTGGGAATGTCAGGGTGAGGCAACGTTCGCCCTCAGCCAGCAGCCCATCTCATTTCTCTCCCACCCCCAATTCCCATTGGTGCTGCCAGTGACCTCAGACATGAGTGCGAACACCTCATCCTGTACATTCAAGCTCTGTATACAACTCTGTAAACAACTGTCCATTGCCCACTTTGGGCCTATGGGTCAACACACTGGTGTCATGTCCCTCCCTCAGGAGGATGGATCTGCGAAGTGGTCTGCACAGGTTCTGAAAGTGGGCTCAGGAAATTTGGGAGAACTTTCTTGGTGCAAATTTCCCAGAGTATAGTTTAAAAGGGGTCCCCATGGGTCTATGGCTGCCTTGTTCAGTGGGGAGAAAGCAAAAGTGGCTCCTCTAAAGTAAGGGGTCCGGGACAGGGGTCTCCTGGCCTAGAGCAGAGGGCAGAGATGAATGAACACATCAAAAACTTTGTGAAGAGTGAAACTATACATGGAATGAAATAACTTAGAAATTTCTTTAAACTTGACTCCTTTACGAATCACTTGCACTAGATATGAAGACATTGAGGAACCAAAGTCCTCATTATAGTTAGCCATTAAAAAATTTATCAAGCCCAATCTAAGAAGAGTAGAGTAGGAATTTATGATATTTTACATAAGGTTCATTTAAATAATAGATTTTGGAGAAACATTATAGGACTAAATCAGTCCCCTATTTTGAGATAAAACTGTGAACATCATAGCTGTTCTCATCTTGTATTTAAAAGTCTGTGTTATAATATAGGAATGAGTAGGTCTGAACATAGAATGATTAATAAATTCTCACTGTGAAATATATATGTATTTCTATCAGCTTTACCTTTATTTTCTTTCCAGTTTTTTTTTTTACATAGTATCACTGTCTTTTATCACATGCACAGGGAAAAACAAGATTGATAAAGAGGGAAAATAAACTCTCTCAGGAATCAATTATATTCTAATTTTAGAGGAATGTCAGTGTGTTATTCCTGAAGGTCAAATCCATTTGTGGTAAATTGCTTTGAGAGCAGGTTCACCAAGACAAGTGATATTCTTTCATGACTTTACTTATTTTCAGTAGCAGATCTTGACTTTCAAGCATGAATTATTTAGGTATTTTTCCAAAATTCTTGATACATGATTTGCTTCTTCAAGACTTTTTTTCTTCCTTCATTTCCCTGGAAAGCTTTAAAAATGCTATATATTGAAAAAAAGTATTATTATATGATGTGGTTCTTGATACAAGGAGTATAGACTATACTCTGCAAGACTGCTCTTAGATAAGGTTCAATACAGCAAATTCTACTTACCTGTGTAACTGACATATTTGAACATTTGCTAGATGCACAAAATTTCCATTAGCAATGAGTGCATGGATATGCAAACAGATAAGCCCCTGAATGAGAACTTGTACTGGCAGTTCTCAAAGTGTGGGCTCTAGGTAAAGTATCAGCATCACCAGGGAACTTGTTAGAAATGCAAAATCTTGGGTCCCAAATCAGACCTACTAAAATCAGAATCTCTAGGTATGGGGCATAAATTCATTTTAACAATCCCTGTAGGTATGTCTGATGCACACCACAATTTGAAAAACACTGCTCTGCATATTATTGAACATTTTTAAATTAGAAAGATATATTTACAGTCTAGCATACATTTATTTAGCACCTCCTATATGCCAAACCCTCTGGGGATACAAAAATGAGGAAGAAATGGTCCCTGCCCCCAAGGGACACATACCTACTATGTACAAAATTTTATGTAGGCTTTCAAGAGAGTATATGAGAAGAGTAAAGATTCGTGCTGACCTCAGAAGATTGTAATACTGATGGACAGACAAAATGCATATGTGTGAAATAATGATCAGATAGTATAAATATATATATATATTATATATTTCAGTATACGTATAACATTTCAAAGAATAAAAAGAGTGTTTTTGAGAAAAAATGTTATGAATAATAGAATCATAAATTTAATGTTATTGCTTTTAGAAGAAAAGGTACTAGAACTTTTAATTTATTTTCAAAAAACACTGTTTTAACTAAACAGAAGTTTTTTGCTCACTTTCCTTTAAAGATCATTAAGAAAGTTTACAGCTGACCAAAAGTGAATTGTGCTTTAATGAGAATAATCAATAATATTTCATTTTTAATAGTTGAAAGAAGAAGAAGGTATAATATTAATTACCGAATCAAGGAGCTTGGCACTCTTATTCCAAAGTCTAATGATCCGTGAGTTCAACAATCATTTCTATAATAATGTTATGGTTTCAGTACCCCCAAAAATGGGTGGGAGGGAAGGGAGAGGGGAGAACAAATGACTGGGAAACTAAGCAGCTTATGGTAAAGATAAGGCTACTGCTGGTTCGTATTTAAATATCTATTCAGGACTGGTAGTTATGAAGCATCAGTGTTGTTACTAACATTTGCCTTTTTGAGCTCTAGGAAATAAGTTTTTCTTCTCAGTTCATAGCAACTCCTTTCCAATATTGGCAGATTTAGTGGTAGGATCAAGTGCTGTTTATGACACTGGGATACTGAATTTGGGGTTATAGCAATTCTTCCAGTGTAAGATTTTATGTGTACATGCAAATTGAATTGTTGGATTTTCAGAGGTTCCAAAATTTTGGAGACATGTAAGTAAAAAATGAAGTTATAAAAACATGCTAATTGAGGCCAACCAATAATTGGTTATTGTAATTAAATTATCAGCCAGATTTCAGGGTCACATACACGAAGCCAATTAAACAAGAAGAGTGACGTTGTAAATTTCAAGTAGTTGATTAATCAAAGTATCAAGTTAGAATGCTGCATGTTTCTCCAAAAACATGAAATCATGATCTGTAGCATTAATAATGACTTTAAAAATGTTTCATTCAAACTGAGAACTGGCCTCTCCAAGTACTGGCAATTATCCATTATTCAGAAACAATGATGTTTGATAAAATATTATTTATTAAATTTGGAAATACTCTTTCCTTAAATCCACATGTGCCAATTCACTCAATCAATAATTTTTAATAGAAGAGACTGTAATATTTATCCTCATAGGGGTGTATTAAGTAGAAGAGGCATCTGGAATAGAATGGGAGAAAGAACACTGGTCAGAGAGTCTGAAAAGCTTTCTTACTGGAGGCCCTGCCAGTAACTTCAAATCCTTTAAATTCTCTAAGCACTCAACTCTTTCTATTAGCAGAAAAAGAGAATACCCATTTTCCTGGTAGGACTTTTTTTTAAGACTTAAAATGTAAATCGTACTTACTCACCAAACATTTGATGTGAGGCCAAGGCCTTTTTGTTTGCATATGTTTTCAATTTTTCTTTCTTATATATAAACTCCCCACACAAAAAAATACATAAAAACACAAAAAACTAGTCTATTTCAATTTCTTTAAAATAAAACAAATGCTTAGACAACCTAAGTATGGATAGATTTTTTAAATGTTTACACCCAATTTTTACAACATAATTTTATCAACCTACCTTTATTAATATTTTCAGTTTTTCCAAAGCTTTTAATATAATTTTCTTAAAAACAATAACTTTCTATAAATGCTTTCTTTTTTTGCATTCGTATTTAATTAATGTACTTATAATTTAATTATACTATCATAGTAACAATGGACATTAATTTTCCATCCTCTCAATAAGTACATGCTACCACAAGGGTATCAGAAGTACCTAGGTGTTATCAGAAGGTGGCCTATGGCCTCTATTGCCTACTCTGTTCTGACAATAGTCAGTGGGTGCCACAAAGGGAATTAATTAATCCTGAAAGTGATTAGGTATAAGTCAGTTAAAAGAGCTTCTCTTGCTACTGGTAGAAATGACCCACAATCTGAGGGCACGGTTATAAGCAGACAGCAGATAAATGAGCCTATAAGATTGGGTTTTCAAGCCTAACTGAGCATCTTCAGATGTCACCATACCTGTAAGGCACCAATTTTATTTCTGAATTTTTATTTAAAAAGTCAATAATATGTATGAGAATAATGTACTAATTTTAAAGCTTATGTTAGGGTTATTATTAGTGTACTTTTTTATAGAAGCTTAGGTAATAAAAAGTCTCCTTTCTAGATCTCAGTCATTGTCTAGAAAAGAAGATGGCAAACTTTTCCTGTAAAGGGTCAAATAGTGAATATTTCAAGCTTTGTGGGCCATATAGTCTTGGCTGCAATTTTTTGCTCTGCCATTGTAGCATGAGAGCAGACATAGGCAGTGAGTACACGAATGAGCATGACTGTATCCAATGACATGGCATTGACAAAAACAGACAACAGACTGTAGTTTGCCTGCCCCTGTCTAGATTATGGAAAACAAATTAATCATAGAATCGTATCTGAAAGGGACCATAATCAGGAAAACCACACTGTAAGGATACTTAAGTGTCTGTTCTTTATGGATTTCAGAAAGGAGAATTATTTATTTTAATTGCATTATGTTATATGTAGGTAAATTATATTTATTTTGGGTCTAACTGAAAACACATTAATTAGTCAGATGTTTAATGTATCTGTATGTTGATCCATGATAACAAGGCAGGAAAGCCACTTCACTGCCAGCCATGGTGCTCCAGACATCCAATACCAATTCTATTTCAACACCTCTTATCCCTTGGCTCACAGTGGGCTCCTGGGTTATTGTAGTGTTCCTCTTTAGGTCTCACCAGTGTGAGTCCTTTGGGTTGAATCCAGAATGTAGCTTTTTAAAATGGACCTGAGAAGTAGAGTGTTGATCCATGGGTCTAAGAGTAGCCACTTCCTCTATGGCATTATTTGGGATTCATTTGTTAAATTTTCAGGTGCTATTATGGATAATTTAGAAGTTAACAGAAAATGAAATTAGTAGGGAAAGAGTATGGGATAAAATAGAGGAGGCAAGTTCAGAGAAATGTTATTACACTCTGAAACACTTCAGAGAAATGTTATTACCATATTGTGGCAATGATAGTTAACAAAAAGTGGATCTAAAAAGATCAAACAAAATTTCAGTTTGAGTTTAATAAGTTTCAGTCTAATTTTTTGAGTAGGTGACTGCAACCATTAAAATGAATAAGATCAGTTCCTCTTTTAAAAACTAAAGTATATCAGATTTAAAAATTGTCTAGTATGAAATTTTTCAAATTCTGTGCCATAACCTATTAATGGATCATGAAATCAATCAAATGGGACAAACCAAGCATTTTTTAAACATTAAAGAAGAATAGCATTGAAAATATAGAGAGTATTACATATTACCCGTAAGGAGGATCATAAAGCTTTGTGAAACCTTTCTTGCAGTTTTATGCACTAAAAGTACACTGGGTCACAAAAGAAAACATATGTCTTTTGCAGATGCATTTGAAAAAAACAGGAAAGCCACAAATTTGCAGAAAGAGCATTGAATTGAGTGAGGAGACCTTGAGCTCATCTTTTAAACACCACATACTCATGGACAAATAGCAGGAACCATGAAATAGTTGACATCTGAGAACCTTTCCAGCTCATAAAATTTAGGGGTTGGCTTAGGAAATCAAAGCTAATACCTGCAGTCATTTGAATTCTATGAATTTACCATTTTTATGTATCAGAAATATTCAGAAATTTGTATTTCTTTGCTAGGCCAAAATAGTAAGGTCAGAAGGGAAAGTAACATAGTGAACAGCTGTAGTTGAGATATATAGGTTGAGAAAATTAAATGAAAAAATGAACTACTAGGGAATGACTATCTCTTGACCATTGGTAAAAAATAAAACCAAATGAAACTAACAAACACAAAAATGACAGCTTCCACAATGTGAGGAAGTGATCTATGTACTATGTGCTGTTTAGGAATCATATTTACATTAAAATTTTATTAGTAGAAATAAAAGATGCTTTCAGAGCATGAATTACTCTATCACTGCTTTCAAATTACTTTTGTTTTTCTACTATTTTATTTCTGAAATAGATGACAGGTTTTTTTTTTTTACTAAATTGATGTGGTAATTTCTTTCTCTGTAGTTAGAACTTCTTGCTTTTGTGTAAGAATGATAGTTGAAGTACTGCATGAGACTTAACAAGAGTTTCTAAATCAGAAGTCATAAAATGTTGATGGAAGCAAGAAAAATCAAACCTGTCATTATATCTTGTTTTTTTTATCTTTTAATGCTTGTGAGTGGGTGGGACTCCTGCAATGACAGCAGACTGTGCCTTGTCCATAGCTCGGCCTGGCCACACTTATACTCCAATGTACACATTTCTGTTACCTGCTTTAGCCCTAAATGCATTCAAGCTTTTAACTCCCCCCAAATTTTAAGTTCTTTAAGTAGATTTATTTTGTAGAAAATGAAAAGCCAGTATCAACATTCATTCCTTAGGCATGCCTTTATATTTGTTAATATTATACATGTTTTTAATGCCTAGTGGCTTGAAATTATCTTGGAAGAGAGGCAAATACCTCAATACATTTGAAAAAGATTTTAACATACATTAAAATGGCTTTAAGATAGAGCGAACTTTAAAAAACTTAGTGCAAATGACATCAGGTTGAAATTGTAGGGAGACCTGTTGTGTGGTATCTATCACCATTTTGAAGGATTTTTAGAGCTAAATAAATAGTACCTTAAACTTCAAAGTTGACTAGCATAATCCTTCTCATCTTATTCCTCCATCCTTCAAGGTTTTCTTCCCATGAGAAGAAATGAAACACAATTAGGGCCATAAGGGGCTCCTACTGCTGCTGCTTGAAGTTTTAAGTCAGGAGTTCACTTTTCAGTTCACAGATACCTTCTTGGTTTAATGACAGAAGTAGCCTCTGTTTCCTGGCTTTCCCACCACCAGATAAATCACCATGAATGGGCTAAGACTAACACCTGTTATAGCCCTGGAGCCCTGACAAAGCATTTCAAACTGAGACAAACACTGGTAATGTATGTATATGAAAATATTCATTTCAGTGGAAGACAGCTTATCCAGGCCCTACTAAGCATTTTCATCTGCCAGTAGAAAAACGTATCTTCTTTTAATTTGTTGCAGCTAATGGAATTGTCATTTAATCTGGACTTCCAGTGAGGCATATGCAAGTCAGATTTTTCATAAGCTCTATTTTCCCACTTCGGATCACTTAATAAATATATATTAAGTTCAATATATTTCACGAAGATCACATAAACTAAAAATATATGCAGTATAATGTCTTTTAAATATTTCTCTGCATGCTTGCTTACTTACATGCTTACTTTTAGCATTATTTTTTTAAAATCTCATGATTCTAAATTAAGAATTCATCGTTTTTCAACAGCTCTGATTAACTTTTAGCAATTAATCTGGCCTCATTTGCAACACATATTATCAGTTCTCATACAGTATTAAATTCATTGATGTATGTTTTCAGATGGTAAGATCAGTAGTCTATTCTGTTATTCCATATTCATCATTTCTTCTGTCTTAAAAATGTTTTAATAAAATACTTTTTCAATGTTACAGCTGAAAGATTATCTGGTAATATTTAATTGTATTTACTTATCTTAAATTTATTTAAAAATAGGCATCAGTTTATTAAGAAAATATTGATGCTTTTTGTACAGAAAAAATTGCCTAATGATTCTAGAAAGTTTTGCTCTGCTGAATAGAGTGATGTCGCCAAACTGATTTGTATCACAACCACTCAGGATCGCCATTCAGGAGGGACCTTATTTTTTTTTCTTAGAAGCATAAAAGCAACCTTATTAGAAAGTAGGTTAAAAGATTGGTACATTTGAAATGATCTTAAAAAATTTAGGCTTAAGTCCTCAGTAATGTACATTTCCTAGTTCATTAATGCAGAAATACCGCACATAGATTTTAATCTCAGAGTTAATAATAAAAGCAATTTTCACTAAAAATATAAAAACTGTAATGGTAGAATCATGATATTGCATTTAGCTCTCCCACAAAAAGCCACTTTATTACTTTCTTTTGACACTTATTTTCATTCTGGGATTAATTTTACTATATAAGGGCTTCTTAACTATTCTATTAAAATTTCTATTCAGAAGCAATAATATCTAAGAGTGAATAATAGTCATGTAAATCATTATTTCATATTAATGTAAAAGATTTTGTAAGTTCTTACGAATTCTGCTGACATGCACAATTGTGAAAAGGTTATCTCTCCGTTCTACAGTGATATGCGCTGGAACAAAGGAACCATTCTAAAAGCATCAGTGGAGTACATCAAGTGGCTACAAAAAGAACAACAGAGAGCCCGAGAATTAGAACACAGACAGAAGAAATTAGAGCAGGCTAACAGGCGGCTTCTACTCCGCATTCAGGTTTTTATAAGAATGTTGCCATGAGTCCTGTAGCTTACATAGACTTACCTGTCATCAGTTTTATTCATTAATCTCATATTTTTTTTCCTATTAACAATTATTTTTCCTCCTGAGGATAGTTGTATTGCCTTTTAGACGTTTATGAAGTGGGTTGTTTCAATTAGATTTTGATTAGAAGTCCAGCACCAAGATGGCTTTCAAAATATATAATGAATGACAACAGCTAATTGCAAAATGCAGAAAATAGAGCCAGTCTTATAAATTCACAATATTATCCCAGCCGAAATAATAAGTAGAACATTTGTTTCTCTAGATGTTATTGGACACTAAATTCTGCCCTCCCCTTTTTATTTCGTTAATAATATTTCTATGGATTTCATTGCCTGAAGGCATATTGTGCCAATTTATATTGTGACTACTCATCTGTTACGTGACACAAAATATCAAAATATGGGTTTTCATAACTCAAGATGTTTTTTATGTAAGCATGCTTATTGCCAGGTAAAACTCTTACTCTGTTTCCATGAAATGGTCCTATAGTGAGAAATTAATCAGGAAGAATAAATGGAAGATTTTCCACTATCTCCAAATGGCTGTACCGTAGTCTGAGTCAACACAGGACCATTATATGTCATGTATTACTTTAAACAGCAATGGGAGGAGAATTTTTTTTTAATCTGAAGATTATTTTTCAGGTATTAGAAATATATTGTATCCCATTATTTGCAAAGAATATTTATAAAATTTATTACCCTTCATTTTGAATGCTTAACATTTTAGTTCTATTTCTGGTTCATTTTCTAGAGTTAAGTCCACTTTCAAAGTCCTTATTTATTCTTGTTTGAAATTGCAGGAACTAGAAATACAAGCTCGTGCTCATGGTCTGCCAACCCTGGCTTCCCTCGGCACTGTTGACTTAGGTGCTCATGTCACCAAACAACAGACTCATCTTGAGCAGAATTCAGTGGACTATTGCCCACAACTGGCTCTGTCTCAGGGGACAAGCCCTGAGCTCTATGATCAAGCTATGGCCTACTCTGATCCTTTGTCACACTTCACAGATTTATCATTTAGTGCTGCTTTGAAAGAGGAACAAAGATTGGATGACATGCTACTGGATGACACAGTATCTCCATTTGGATCAGATCCTCTGTTATCCGCCACTTCCCCTGCAGTTTCCAAAGAGAGCAGTAGGAGAAGTAGTTTTAGCTCAGATGATGACGATGAGTTATAAAAACTAAACAGGCTGAATTCATCAACTGGGAAGCACTTCTATGCTGGTGCTATGCAATTATGTTCTCTGTGTCATAAATTGCTTTGGCTTAATTCTTCTGAAAGGAATATATTGTTCACGAAAAACTGACTAATTAGAAACAACAGAAGAATTCCCAGGAAGAAGAGACATGGTGTTGAATTACTGAGGGCTAAAAAAGATGTTTTCTTCTTTGGATGCAGAGTCTGAATCTACTTAAATTTTGTTTTCCTGAAAACAGGTACAACAAAGGAAAGAGCTCTCTACTGGTGTTTGAAATGTAGCGACTTGGTGATGTACTGTTGGATCCAACAGACTGCAAAGAGTAGACATACTGAAATAAACAAACCTTTTCGTAGTTATTCACTTCCATCTCCTTCCTATTCAGCTCTTAAAATATTAATTTTCAAGAATCAAGATCAGCAGATGTGGTGGCTCATTACCATTCTCTACTGTCAGATGGGGCATGTTGTCCAGAATTCAAGCCTTATAGGGGAAATAATTTAAAAGTTATGTCACTTGTAATTGGAAAGTGAATCTACAATAAACATTAGCATTTTCCACAATAAAGTATGGAAAATTTATAAAAACTTTGATTTCTAAAATTAGACCCTAATTCTTTTAGTCACTTCAATTGTACTAATTCTTAAAAGCCTCTTTGTACAGTTGTGGAACATGATTAGTTCAGAAAAAGGAACACTGAATACTTTCCTCAAGAATACAGGTACAACTTTATCCCTTCCCACAAGCATACAGTCAATCACACACAGGTGCACGATGCAGGTAGTATGTGTTCTCTTTTTTCCTTCACTCTTTTGATTTTCTAATAACATTAGAAATCACATTCGAAACCCTCTTTTCTTCATCAAGAAGAGATATTGGATACTCAATTTCAGTAAGTAAAATACAAAAAAGTCCCCCTACTAGGATCATTTATCAGGTATTTAAAATTGATCACTATCTCCAAAATTTGATGTAAATTAATTGATACTGTTTTGCCCCAAATTGGCAAAATATTGAAAATTGAATTTCCAACTGACAAAATCATTAATAAAACAGAAACTCTTTCTTGCTACATACAGCTCTGAGTGAAGGATAATAGTTCTCTTTGCATTAAATATTCAAGAGAATCCTCTAAACTTTGCTAGCTTTGTTAACATTTATTAAGAGTATTTATATCTGTGATGCTTTACTCAAAATTTTCTCTTTTGAGCTTGTTTTAGGATTGGGAATTGACTCACCAAGCATGTTGCTCTGTGCTGGACCTCCATGAGTCATCATCTAATCAATGGAGGGATACTCAAAATGCAATGGGTCCTTTGAAAACGTGGAACAAATGAGCTAGATATGGTCTTATTCCTCAGACAGTTAACAAAACTACATGAGAAACAGCAGCAAAAGATAGAAGACATACAAAATTAGTCTACATTTTGCAGCCTAATTGTAAATATAGAAGGTCAGAGAAAATGAAAATAAGTGCACATAGTAGAATCACAAAAGTCTATGGAAACAGCAGAATTTAACTTCCTTTAAAAACATAAATTTGGTGAAGGGGAGGGAATATGGGGGAATAATTTCAATCAAATGATATAAGTGAGAGTAAGTTAGGGAAGTGTCTTCAAGGGACATTCATTAGAAAGATCTGGCCATCCTAGAAGACACCTACTGGGGAGTCCTTGAAAATAATATTAACAACAGGTTGTAGAAGCCCTTGAAAATGGGTGAAATGGTATAGTAGAAATAGCATTTTTTACAAGGAGAGAGAAACCTAAAAATTAAGTACCACTGTGCATTACTAAATTGATTGAGCTTTAATCTTTCATGAATATTAACTTTGAAATAAGTTTTGAAAGGTTGTTTCGGGTATTACATGGAACATACGTCATCACACAATTTGAGACTCTAATGTTAATGAAAGTAGGAAAATGTTAAAGTCTTACGGTGTAATAATTGTTTCAGGTTTAACAGCATTAGCTCAAAGTTTGGTAAGATTTAACACACTTTTCATTGACATGCAAAAAAAAATTTTTAATTTATAGGATTAGTCAAAGCTAGATAGATAAATTCATCTGAAATACGCCATGTGAAAGGGAGTAATAAGATACATTTCCTCAAGAATTTTTGAGAGAACATTGTATACTTTTAACTTCCTGACAAAATTCCACTTGATTATCTGAATAGTTAATTTAACATTGAAAATAATAGAGAAGGATTATATTGCATCATATCTGTTAACAGATAGCATTGTAGTTATGTATCTATCAAGAGTTAAGTTCTTAGTTAATGTCATATATAATGATGGAGGAGGGATTCCTTGTTTTCAGAGTATCATCATCCCAACCCCAGTAGTGATGAGGTTGTATAAGAAAGTGCAAGTGTATTAAACACCAGTCTATGTACTAAGGAAGCTGTTCACTTATAAAGTAGATGCCTTTCAAACATCCCCTGTTATTTATATATATGTGTGTGTGTAATACATATACATATATACACACTGTTATATACCTATATATTTATGGGTCAGTTTCTCTATGACTATTGGTGTTGTAAATATATGACATTAACATTTTTAAATAATGCATATAAATATCAAAGTAAGAATAATATAAATTCAAAAGCAAAATATTTGAGTATCAGAATCAAGAGAGATCCTTGGGAAAGTTGATGGGTGTCTGGAATATTTTTGCAGAAATGAGACTTAGGACAGTAAAAGAGGAATATTGTTTATCAAATAATTTTGTCACAAAAAACACCATCTATCACTAAACTATTAATATACAATCAGCTGAACTTTGTTCATTCAAGGAATTGATACATAATGCAATTATAATAAAAACTTTGTTAAAAATAAGATAAAATAATTATATTTTTATTATTTTAGTCATCTTTTCAAGATAATGTCCGATCCAATATTTTTTCTCTATTAAAACATTGGCCGCCTTTTTGTGGATTTATATTAAGCAGCCTTTCTTACTCTCAATTATCTTAAAATAATGAGTGCTCTTATGAGTAGATGTAGCTGTTCACAATTTTTTTTTGTCCTTTCTTCTTGAATTTTCCCATAACTGGAGAATATATATACATATGTATATGTACAGATCATGTTTCCTCAGTTTGTAGATGTGATATTAGTGACTGTAGCCTTCTTTGTGTGGCTACAAAAGCACTAAATAATAAATAGCTTGATGATCTGGGACATTGAGATACAGCATTCCTCCTCCTTTTTTAACTCGTTTTTTTTCCCCCACACATGACTAATAAAATATTTAATAGTTCTTTTTAAAAATTAGATAGGAGTTTCTTCATTTGGCATGCTCATATCCCTTTGTGTCAAGAGAGAAGTTAGCTTTTACAACATAAAAAAGAATATATTTTTTATTTGTTTTGATAGATTGAATCATATTGGAATTTTCTTTTACTTCAAGGTATCATGAAAATACTTTTTTACTTTTCCGATACTGTGGACTTTTAATATTTATATAAAATATGTGTTTCAATGTTTTACAGTATTTCTAGGCTGATATTTACTGACCTGATATATAAGATTTAGATGAAAACTGGAATCAATTAGCCATTTTCCTGTGTTATCAGCACTAGATCAAACATCTGGGTTTCTTGAAAATACATGAAGGATTGAATTCTGTTTGCCTGAGTACTGATAATGGTTCAGCCTATACGTGCTACATGTATACAATTACATCATTTGCCTCTCCAGCGCCCTGCATGTTGATAAGTATAAGATGTCAACTGGAGTTTGTGTAAGTTACATATACAGAGATTTCATTACATTTACTTAAGAAATACTATACACATTTAGTGTTGCTGATCTAATGTGTCACATGACCTTCCTGTAATCATTATTCATTGTGTATAACAATATTTTATTGTTTGTATGATTTTTAATTTGTAAACAAAGAAGTTATTCAAAAACATAAAATAGTTAAAATAGATGAAAATAGTTTTCTTAAAATTTTTCTGTGCTACATTTTTTTTCCTGTGGGGTTCATAGGGAATTTGAGTACATAGGAGATTATCAGAAAACAGTTATTTTGATTAAAGAAAACTCCCACTGGATTCAACCAATTCAATGATGATAGTACTATCTGCTACTTTATATAAAAAGGGAACTTTTTATCTTCTTGTAAAAGGGATTTGTATATGTATTTCTACACATCCAAATGATTTCTGTTTTATTTTCTACTGATGAAATCTTCAATAAAATGTCTTTTTCCTACATTTGTCCAAAAGTCTTCATGAATAAAGTTAAAGACTTTTCTGTTTGAAATGCTACCTCTCCTATTCCTGTAATAACGTTTTTATTTTTAAAATTCTGTATTTTCAACTTGGATTTTTCCACAGAAATAAGTTTTATGTGTTATTTAAACTTGGTGGTTACCTATAACAGGCAAAATGGGAAATATGTAAAAAAAGGGAGATTATTATCTTGCTGAAAGATTATATACAATAGGAAAGTTACATATTATTCTTCTTTAATACATGATTACTAAAGTTTAAAAGCTAACTAAATTCAAGAATCTTATCTAACAGCGTTGCAGTTACTTATGGCAAACAAGGCTAAAATTAGTTCAGTTATTTGATCTTAATAATAACAATGTAGTTAAAAATCTTAACTTTAGTATGTTTTATATGTATGAATAGCTGAGGTAACATTCCTGTAATTTTAATCTAACATTGGTTAGATCCAGAGAACCCTGTTAGTGTAATAATACTGTAGAATTTGTAATTATTGCTATTTTTAATTTTTAATAACAAAGTAATATGTCTTGCTTTCTAACAAAATGAAGAACACTGGTATACTTTAATACGTATGTGAATCTTTATATGCACACTCTTAAAAATTGTACTAATATTTTATCTGCATATATTAAATGAAAGAATAGAATTATTAAGTGCTTTAATATATGTTTTGTTCTGTTTTGTATATAAACTATATTGGAAAATACAGGACGTGGGTTAATTGTCCAAAAGTATACTTAACAGCCACTAGACTTCACAACTGACAACTGTTCACTATATAATCCATGCTGAAAACAAACAATGATCCAAATTTTCCCTATTAATGAAAATTCTTCAGTGTAGTCTCCTACCATCTGTTTTTCCATGATATTGTGTTTTTTTTTTTTGATTCATGGAAAATATTTATCAAAATGTTGCAAAACTGTCCACAGGCAGAACTGTAGCATTGAAATCACTAAGAAACTCTGCAAAAATTTTTAATATGCTACATGGTCCCCAGACAATCTAGGATAAATAGACTACTGTGTTTTAATATGTAAAACATTTTAAAGCTATTAATTGACTAGACTTATCCCTTGGTAATGAAATTAATAAGGATTTCAGTTAAATGCTAAGATATTCTAATATTTAATACCATGTTTATGAATTCTTTTCTACATACCTGCTTCAAAAATAATAAAACAGGATGGCTCTGGGTTGACTATAAAAGACATTATTCTATGTTCAAACATAAGATCATTGCTCTTTTAAAAAAATTATACCATATACAATATGCCAAAAAATACTGATCAATACAGTAATTTCTGTGTGGAAAGAAATAAGCAATCTAATACAGGTAAAAATAAGTCAGAATGACTTTTGTCACTATATAGTCTATAAAGATTGGTGACTGAATGGATTTTATACTTGATTGTTTACTGTGTATGTCTGTACATATGTGGTGCCTTTAGGCATAAATACATGTAGGCCCATGTGGGAGCTTATAAAAAAGTTCTCTAAACTCTTGATATTAGAGAGAGCTATATGTATTATTCTTTATTGGAATGTACAACCTTTATTGGAACTTTATTAGGCAATGTTTGAAGCTTTCCCCAGATCTCTCTTATTAGAAACACATTCATACACATCTTACTCTGAGTTGAGTCCAAAAGAAGGAAAAGATGAAGAAAACTGTAATAGGTTTTACTATTTTTGTTCAAATAGTGATGTTATGCAGCTATAAACTCTTTAGATACAATACAAGCATTGTTTTTGTTGACCACCAAAAGGAATATTAAAACCCACCTAAAAGGTTGTTGTCAGTATTATTCTGATCACCTGCAGAGTTCCAGCTATGGGGTGGTGAAGTGGTAAAATACAACAAGGCTTATTGGGTAAGTAGTGGATACCCATCATGTAAAATATATATCAGCTTCACTAATTGGCACCCCTAAGACAAGAGGACAGCGTTGTAGATGGTGATGATTTTGATAGGACTGACCACATCGTGGTTAAGTATATGATTCACGTAATAAGAAAAAGGTGCCTGTGGGCTATTGTTCCTAGCATGGATTAAAATTTACATATTACTTCTCCTTATGTCAAAACATCTGGTGCCTGCAACTGCTAACATTTCGTTAAAAAGTTTCACAAGGAAGGAAAAGCAGATTGGAAATATTGCATGTGAATCATTCAAGCATTATAATAGAATAAGAGCTATGTTCAGAAAAAATTAAATTGCTGCCAATACTATAGGCAAGATTATAATTTATTTACTTACACCAGTGAAAAGTGATGCTGTATATATTTGTGGAGAAACACAGTGTATGAGTTACATGGTTATCTCTTCAAAATACTAATTTTGTATAATTAATGGAACAAATAAGTTTCTAAGTTCTTCAAAACTTTGCAATCACTCTAACAGTTTTAGAAACAGAATATACTTGCATAAAACCCATTCTGAAATACCTAAGGACAGGAAGAGGGGAGTACCTTAGACTTTATTCATTCTGGCATTAAATTTCTATTTATTCCTGGGTAAATATAAAGAGTGGATTTGAGATATAGATGAATTGCCTTTTCTACACGGGTCCCCAAATCAATAAAGATAGTCAATCTATGCAACTTTCATCTTGGCCTGGCCTTCTGTTCTTTAATCTAACAAGGCCACTTCAAGATTTTCCTACTTTTAAAGCTTTTTCTCACCACCCCAGTCAACATCGTGGTCCTTGCTAAATATTTCAGCTAGCTGCCACCTAAAATCTATCTTTGTATTGCTGTTTATTATAGTTATGCATAGATCACCAGATGGAAGGCCATTGCAAATAAAATTTATGCTTTAGCTTTCTCTCTATCCCACATTACTTAACACAGTGTCTTGCTTAGTAAATGAATTCCTTAATAAATGAGTAAGTGATGGTTAGTTGTAGTTAAGTATGCAAGTGTCAAATTCTTCAGATAACGAAATGGTCCTCACTCAAGGCTGTGACCATTCATTGAAATGAATCTCTTTCAATCTCTCTTTGTCAATCTTTCAACTCCAGGGAGTATTTGTGTCTTCTTTTGGTTTATCTAAAATATGAGTTCCTGATACCTAAATAATGTCTAATGTTGCAATAATAGATTTAGAGAAATCTTCTACTCTAGTATTCATCCTTCTTTTCATTCATCAATTCATTTAATAAGCATCCCCCAAGGAACAGTGGTTGTTGCTAGGAGGAATGCAAAAGATGGGAGTAACAGATCTTTCAATAAAGTGTAGTAAGTGGTATGCAGGCAGCATTAAGGGTGCTAGGGAAGCATAAATCAGGGCATCTGGATCTGTCTCAGGGAAACAGTCCTACGGGCAGGTTGGGAGCTAGCCTGGTGCAAGAAGGGGAAGCAAAAGAGAGGACAGAGGCAGCCTGGCAGATTACTATTACTAATTCAGAGGGCTCATCAGTGCTTTCAGTACATGGAATGTAAGTCTGGGGTCAGAAAATTTAGATTCACTTGGAATCATTAGTCTTAAAATATTCTCACTCATATCACACAGGAACCAGATTACTCAGACCCTTGGTCAGTGGACCCTTGTGTTACTTCTCCTAGGCCCAGAGTAAGAAAGTATATATATTTCAGTGTGTGTGTGTGTGTGTGTGTGTGTGTGTAGGAAAAGGAGTAGGAAGTATACTAATATGGAGAACTAAGGTGCACTGTTCTCATATAGCTCTACCACTACCACCTCTCCTTCCCAGATAGGTGATAAAGGTGTTCTTTTTTTCTGTTTTCTTATTAGCCATATAGAAAGCCTCTGCTTACAGTGGCAGTTTCCCCTTTTAAGTACCTCTCCCCCACTGTCTATGAATGTCCAACAGTACTCAATAACACCTTGCCTCTTTTCACTAATATTCAACACATTTATTTAAGAAACCTAGTATGAAAAGAAGACTGCTGAAGTGGAAAGGTGTACTATATCCTTGAATGGGAAAACTCAATGTAATAAAAGTTTCAATTCTCCGTAAATTACTTTATAAATTTTATCAGTACCAATAGGTTTTTGTAAGCCAGACAAGTTGATATTAAACTTTATAAAGAAAGATAAGCAAATAAGAAAAAAGGAAACTTCTTTTGAAAAAGAAGAGCAATGAAGGCAAGGGCTATCACATATTAGAACATATCTTAAAGTCTCACTAAGCAAAGACCAGTGGCATGGAGCATGCCTCAACAGACAGTGCAGTGGGCAGAAACAGCCTAAATACATACTGGAATTGGACATAAAGGAGACATTGCAAGTCAGGAAAGCAGAAATTATTCCATTAATGAGGTTGGTATTATACCAAATGCCCATCTATTTGAGAATGACAGTACATACATAAAATGGAATACTATGTCCCTGAAATGAGAAATGAAGGAAAAAAACCCTTTGTTCGGATATGGCAAGTTCTCTATGAACAGTTTTTTACTTGGTAATATATGGTATTGAATTGCATGTAAAATAGAGTCTCTTTTGGGTGATAAGGAAAGATAATATGTATTTATATTTGTGTACAAGCAAAACTGTTGACATATGCAAGAACCTAATAACTGTGTTAAAGAGGGAGCAGATATGGAAATATTTTCAATGTTTTTATTCTTTTCATGAATTTTTGAAGCATTTAAATATGTTATTTAGTCAAAGAAAAAATTTAAGATGCACAGTATATTTATATTAATGGTTTTATTGCTCCAGTTGTCCCCTTTCCATTCTTTTCACTCACCCATAGTACTTTCTGTGATCTTGGCTTTCAAGTCCCTTTGGCCAGGGACAGTTCTAACTCTCCTGCTTGAAGGAAGGCAGATGAAGCAAAGTAGAAGCGAACTATTCACACTTACTTTTTCTGGGGATTCTTGGGAGTAAGTAGACCTCCACCCTGATAGAAGCATTAGCTGTAAGATCCCTGTAGCAGGCAGAACAATGCCCCCCACCCCAAAGAGGCCCACATCCTAATCCCTGGAGCCTGTGATTATCTCACATGGCAAACAGAATTTTGCTGACGTGTTAAATCAAGGATCTTAAAATGAGAGATTATCTATGTGGGCTGAATCTAATTATATGGGTCCTTAAAAACAGAGACCTTTTCCCAGCTGTGGGCAGAAGATGTAACTTTATCATTTTCTTGATACTCAATACTCAGTTGAGATAAGAGAGTTGTGTAACTTGTCACCATCACAGAACCAGACCTAAGATTAGAACCCCAGTCAACCAGTTTCAGAACCAGTGTGCTGTTACCCAGATTGTAGGACCCTGTCTAGCTCTGGAAGCAGCTGATACGGTGCTTGCAATACAATTATTTCTTTGATAAATGTTCACTGGATGAATTGGCCTTAGAATTTGTCAGTAGATGGAGATACACACAGTAGAGAATTGGTTTAAGTTATTTTTTAATTAGGTATAAACAATAAAATCCACAAATCTCAGTGTACACCTTGATGCATTTTAGCGTATGTGTTATGTACTCAATGCAGCCGTCACCCAGATCAAGACATCGAACATTCTCACAAATTTCTTTTTCCCCTTCACCTCTTTCACCCATCCCCATCACCTCCCCGATGGTAACCATCAGTCTGTTCTCTCTGTCTATGAGTCTCTCTGTTCTGTTTGTTCATTTTGTTTTCTAGATTCCACATGTAAGTGAAATTATATGGTATTTGTCTTTCTCTGTCTGACTTATTTCACTTATCATAATAATCTCTAGGTCCATCCATGTTATCACAAATGGCAAAATTTCATTCTTTTTTAAAGCTGAGTAATACTACATTGCACATGTTCTTTATCCATCTATGGATGGATGCTTAGGTTGCTTCCCTATCTTGACTATTGTAAATAATGCTGCAGTAAACATAAGGGTTCATATATATCTTTTCAAAGGAGTGATTTTCTTTTCTTTGGGTAAATTGCCAGAACTGGAATTGCTGGGTTATATGGTGTTTCTATTTTTAGTTTTTTCAGAAACCTCTGTACTAATTTCCATAGAGGCTGCATCGTTTTGCAATCGCACCAGCAGTGTATGAGGGTTTCCTTTCTATACGTCTCCATCCTGTTATTTCTTGTCTTGTTGAGACTAGTCATTCTGAAGGATGTGAGGTGACATCTCATGGTGGTTTTGATTTGCATTCCCCTGATGATTGGTGAGGCTGAGCCATCAACATGTGTGTTGGCCATTTGTATGCCTTCTTTGGAAGAATGTCTATTCAGGTCCTTTGACCTTTTTTTAATCAGGTTATTTGGTATTTTAGATGTTCAGTTGTATGAGTTTTTTATATATTTTGGACATCAACCCTTTATTGGATATATCATTTGCAAATATATTGTCCCATACAGTAGGTTACCTTTTTATTTTGTCGATTGTTTCCTCCTTTGCTGTGCAGAAGAGTTTTAGTTTCATGTGGTCCCGTTTGTTTATATTTGCTTTCATTTCCCTTGCCTGAGGGCATATATCCAGAAAAAAGTTACTAATGCTAATGTTCAAGAAAGTAGTGTCTGTGTTTTCTTCTGGAAGTTTTATGGTTTCAGGTCTTACATTTAGGTCTTTAACCCATTTTGAGTTTATTTTTGTGTATGGCATAAGACAGTGATCCAGTTTCATTCTTTTGCATGTAGCTATCCAGTTTTCCCAACACCAATTATTGAAGAAACTGCCTTTTCCCCATTGTATATTCTTGCCTCCTTTGTCATATATTAACTGACCATATAGGCATGGATTTATTTCTGGGCTCTCTATTCTGTTCCATTGATCTATGTATATGTTCTGTGTTAGTACCAAACTAATTTATTTACTGTAGCTTTGTAGTATAGCTTGAAGTCAGAGAGCGTGATAGCCCCAGCTTTATTCTTCTTTCTCAAGATCACTTTGGATAGTCGTAGACTTTTGTGGTTCCATACAAAGTTTAGAATTATTTGCCCTAGTTCTGTGAAAAGTTCAAGATTTTATGCCTTAAAGAAGAGGAAAATCATAATACTTGTATAGATGGGGCTTTAAAAGCATCCAGTTCAGAGTGGTGTGGGTAATATGCATAGTTAATTAGTGGGCAGTGGAATAATGGTAGTTTTTGTAGGTCATTAAAGAGATCACCGAGGACATGGAGCATGCTCACAGTAATTTGGTGTTCCCAAGTGTGTGTATGAGCAGGGTCTCAGGAAAAACAGAAAGAAGGATGAAAAGGCTAAGAGTAAAAGAAAGCAGAAGAGGAAGGAAAAAAGAAAAGAGGTAAGTTAAGAAAGAAGGGGGAAAGCAGGGAGGAGGAGAAGTGAGCAGATGAAGAAGAGATGAAGATAAATCTCTTCAATGAAAAATGCCTATCTGTTTTTTAATTATTCAGAAAGAGAAAGCAGGGAGGTTTAGGTTTTGAATGACTTTTTGCTTTTAAAATTGTATTCTCTACTCTAGGTCTTACTGCTTTCAACAAGTCTTTTGAGTAACCCAACTCCAGATATTATTCTAGACAGATCACATTCATTTTAGCACAGAAGAAATGCAAAGGGTCTTGGAGACTTTCAGATTCAATTCTATGTAATATTTGAGATACCTGTAATATTTGAGAATCCCACAATTTTTGCCACCAGCCAAAGTGGTCTGAGTCCCTGCTCTGCAACTTAAGGGCTGTGTGACCTTGAGGATTCACTTAATCTCTCTGTGCATCAGTATCCTCATGTATAAAGTGGAAAAAATTTAATAACCACCATATGAAATTGTTAGTGGAGATTAAATGAGAGAAAGTGCACAAAAAATTTAGCATAATCCTTTGCATATAAGTTAGCACTCAGTAAAAGCTGTGATAACTATTATGAAAGATAAGGTGCTTCTCCCTATGACTGTTTCCTAACAAATTTTATTTATTTAATTTTTAGGTGAGCTACTTGATGGCTTAATATTATCATAGTTTCTGTTACACATCCCAGCATTTCTTCCTATCTGTCTAGCCATCCATTAATCCATACATCAAACAACTTCCTTATTACAGAAATAATTTGTAGAGCATAGGATTTTATAATTTTCAAGGTGCTTTCACATATAATAGCTCATATATACATGATAAGTACTGAAAAATCTCAGCATAAAAGTGATGAATGGCTGGCCTTAGATCACATAACCCAGATCACAGTTTCTCACCCTTAACTCACTTTTCCCCACAAAAGGTGGTGCTTGTACTCTGCTAGGCATTATAATACACACAGGGACATTGTAATAAGACCAAGATGCTGCCTTCATTTAGCTTATTTAAATAAGGAATATAGGCAATTAGCAAATTTAAAAAATAGTAAATACTAAAAATTAGTTTAAAAATGTTATATAATACCCTGAAGTACCATTAGTCCTATGAAGAAAATAATGATAATATGATCAACAGTGATGAGAGGGGAGATTGCTGCTTTAAACATGCGGTCAGGGAGAGTCTCAAAGATCAGGTGACTTTTGAACAGACATTGCAAATCTATGAGTGTACAAACTGTACAAAGGACCATGCCAGGGAGAAGAGACAGTAAATATTAAAAAGACCTCAGAGTGGGAACAACTTGACTTGACTGAGGAGTGGTAAGGCCAGTGTGATGCACAGCAAAGAGGAATGTATTAGGAGACCTGGGTACAGGTACAGGCAATCTAATTCTGCAGGTATGATCTGCCTATCTTCCTGCTACAGCTTAATCGTCCAAATTCATCATATAATAGGCCAGTCTGTTTGGATTTACTCATGGGCTAGAATTATGGCCATATGTATCTGGAAATATTAAACTGCTTAATCCCCACTTCTACAATGACTAGATTATTACCTGTTAGGATATAAGCAAGTTATTATCACTTCTCCTTTATAAAACTAATTGGAGTAGTGTGGTTAGTACTCTTGTGCCTAGGATATTTCTTGAGTCAGTCATTTGTAGAATTAAATGTTTTCATCTGCCAAAACATTTTGCAGACAGAGTATTAGAAGGCATTATTTTTACAAATATATCAAAAGCATACTCTGAAACATGTGAGTGTGGCCAGAGCATTTAGGGCCTTCTTCAACAGCGTGGAAATGGCGTAGGCTGTCAGGCATTCAGCCCTTCCCCGCGGGAGGCAGCTGTGTCGCTTTGGGAGAATTGATTCCTTCTTGAGTTTCAAGTGTGAGTTCCTGCGATAGGGGTTGGTCCAGGTAACCCAGGTGCACAACAATCAGCTGGTGGCAGCAAAACTGGTTTGTGGCAGCATAATTGGTTCAGGGGTGGGAATGTTCAGGAAGCTTAGAACTTTTGTTCTAAGTGCAAGTGACTTGCTTGCTGTCTCTCCATGTTTGTGAACAGGATAGCATGTAGGACCAGTTAATGCTGGCAACCATCTAGTCTTCTGGAGGAAAGTCAGCCTGAGGACAGGGTAGACATGTGTGAGGAGGGGACTTTGAGAATTCCAGAGAAACACGACTGAGTGCTAATTGAATCCCACCCAAATTCTGCCCTATCACATGTCTTTTTAAGTTCTGTGGTTAAAAAAGTCTTCTTGAATGCCTCAGCCAGTTTGGGTGGGAATTTCTGGTACTGGCAAATGAAAACATGCTAATAGATACACCCGAACTAAAGGAACAACATTGGCTAATCTTCAGATATAGACTTGGCCCAGGTGTGTGAGACACCAGTAGAGTATTAAAGCACGACTCCTATGTGTTGATGCTTAAGATGGGGGCAGGACATTGATTCTCCATCTGAGCTCTTTGCACACAGCACAGAATCTTCACATATTGAAACCCCCTATTTCCATGTTTTAGGGCCATGTATCCAAGGTCCTAAATTCTTCTAGTTTGAAATATGTGTGTGAGGAAATTCAGATGTCAAAGAGACAGCTCTTTTTCCTTTTCAAACAGAGCAGAGCTTGGACACACTTCTTTTTTGCAATACCCTTAATGTGACTAGCTCCTCCTATAGGTGAAACTAAGTTGATTTATATCATTTACAGTTTTTCTCTTGATATTCACAGATATGCAAGTGATTCTGAATGCAAAATAGACAGGATCACTATGAAAGCGCAGCTTCTTCCATTCCCCCACTTAGGCCTTTCACAAACATCTCTTCATTTCCTGCCAGGTGTCTGGTATTTCACATTCTGTCAGTGGTTGACAGAGAAAAGGGTTCCTTAGTTTCCATCCTCAAGGAACTCATTGGTGGAGAAGAGGAACCAGTATACCCACAATTAAACGTGAGAGCTCAGAAAAGGCACAAGTACCCAGACAAAGAGGAGTCAGGAGAAGGTTCCTGAAGGCAGTGACTTCCACCCTGCGTCTGCGGTGAGTGTCGCTCTCCCACACCCCTGAAAGCAGCTTTCTTAAGACTGTTAAGTTAAATTATTTCCTTTTTTTAAAGAAAATTAATGTTTATTGTTTTTTAAAGAAATACTTAATAGTATTCTTTATGTCATAAAACAATATGACATAAAAAGATAAATTATACAATTACCTTAGTTCAAACTTCTAAAATAATATACAAATATGATCTACTTGTCAAAATATATTAAATAAAATGAAGATATGACCACTCATATTATTCCATGTAAAGAAAGACTTCTGTTGATATTTATCTTAGCTTCTTCAAATTTGTTGCTATGTATATGTGTTTGTGTACACGTGTGACTGTATGCAAATGTGTGCCTCAGTGTTCATAACACATACAAGATTTGTTTTTGCCAAAATATGATCATATTACAGTTGGTTTTTTTTTACTCAGTGTGTTAGGGATATCTTTCTTTTCGTGGAATATTCTAATATAACATTGTTATAATAGCTTCATAAAATTACATTGTCAAGATGTAACTGATTTGATTTAACCATCCCCTATTGATGGACTTTAAATTTCACTTTTGCAGAAGGCGAATGAATCTGCATGTATGTATCTCTCAGTATACATTCCTGGAAAATTAATAGCTAGAATATGGGGTAATGTCCTACAAAGCAGGTGTATTATTTTATATCTCTACTTGAAGTATTTGATCATTCCCTGTGGCCAAAACTCAACACTTGACTTTGTTTTCTGTTTCATTTTTATCTGTTTCACAGGATAAAATGTTACTTTTTTGCTTTACTTTACATGTCACTGACTCCTCCTAGGAATAAATTTTTAAAAATATTTTTGGCCATTTGGGGTTTTTTTTGTGAGTATTCTCTATCCTTTGCCTCTTTTTTGTTTGTTGTCTGAAACTATTTTTTAATTGATTATAAGAATTCAGAATATATTCTGTATGCCAATTATTTGTTGGTTATGTATTTGCAGGCATGTTTTGCTAGCCTGTGGCCTTTTTTTTAAATTGATAATACTTCCCTTTAAATGGAAATTCTAAACTTTGATGTAGTCAAAATTTTTAATCACCCTTTCTGAGTTGTACATCATATATCTTATCTAGGAACTTTTTGTGCCCTTAATCAAAGATACTCCATATATTACCTTATAATAGTTTAAAATTTTTATTTCACATACTTGAGACCAATTCTTCTGGAGCTTATTCTTGTATATAGTACAATGTAAGGCAGTTATCAAATTTTCTTTTTAGACCAACATATCCCAATATCATTTATTAAGTAATCTCTCCTA
This sequence comes from Smutsia gigantea, assembly GCA_032199065.1. NCBI lineage: Eukaryota > Metazoa > Chordata > Mammalia > Pholidota > Manidae > Smutsia > Smutsia gigantea. The sequence goes on along the minus strand of JAVSCE010004756.1, from coordinate 286,004 downwards.
AAATGATTGTAATACACATTTATCATGTGCTATGTTACAGTATATATTTGGATATTTTCCATTTTCTTTTCTGTTAAAAATCATTTTGCCAGCTCCATACTGCCTTAATACTGGAGATTTACAGTAAGTGTTAATATACAGAATATGTTCCTACTACTTCCCTTCAGAATTGTCTTTGCTGCTTGCAGATCACGTCAATATGAAAAACAGTTTTCTAGTTTTGTGAATCATGTGCATATTTTTTAAAATTTGCATTTAATTTAAAGATTAATTAGGGAAATTTACACTTCTAATATGTCAAGCCTTTCTCTCTGTGGCAAATTTTATGTGCCTAACAGTGTTTTGTAATTTTTTTCTAAGATCTTGCATACCTTTAATTAGGTTTATACCTCTGTTTAAAATTTTTCTTTCAGTACAGATGTGATTTTTTTCTTACATTAAAATTTATCTGTTTACATTTAGGGTGGAGAAAAACTGTTGATTTTTGTATTTCCAGAATTTTGTTCATTTCATCTAAATGGTCTAATTTGTTAGCATACAGTTATTCACTTTATGATTATAGGATTGGTAGTGAGGTTCTCTCTTTCATTCCTAATTTGAGTAACCTGAGTCTTCTCTCTCCTTTTCTTTTTTGTCTTGGTGAGTCTAAACTACTGCTCTCTGTGTTGATATTTAATCCAGAAATCTTGCTGGAAATTTTTGTTAGTTATAAAATACATTTGAGATGTTGGTTTATTTCTGGGCTCTGTATTCTGTTCTACTGATATGTGTTTCTTTTTTGGGCTGGTAAGAAATAGTTTTGATTACTTTAGCTTTGTAGTACAGTTTGAAATCAGAGAGTGTGATGTCTCTAGTGTTGCTCTTTCTCAAGATTGTGTTGGCTATTCAGGGTCTGTTGTGATTCCATACATATTTTAGGATTATTTCCCCTAGTTCTGTGAAAAATCCCATTACTATTTTGATAGGGATTGTACTGAATCTGTAGATTGAGCAGTATGACAATTTTAACAATATTAATTCCTCCTGACCAGGAGCCTAGAATATCTTTCCTTTTATTTGTGTCACCCTCAACTTCTTTCATCAATGTCTTTCAGAATACAAATCTTTCACCCCTACAAGTTCATTGTATGTTTGTATGAGAGTTATCTTTTAACTCTTTAAAACCATTCTTCAGCAATAGGAATGTGTATGCATTTTTTAGCAATAAATATGAAGTATTCAGTAAATTGTTTTTATTGGTCTAAAGTTCAATCTATTCATACTTGTATGTGTGTGTGAGGGTGTGGGTATTTATATTTAGCTTTGTTTAGCTTAATTTAGGTTTTTCTTTCTTCTTTTTATTTTATGCATACAGATATCCAATTTGTCCAGTACCATTTGTTGAAAAGACTATCTTTCCTCTACTGAATTGTCTGCGTACTTTTGTTGAAAATTAACTGTCCATATTTTTGAAGGTGTATTTCTGGCCTCTCTATTCTATTCATAACTTTATCACATGTAACCTGAAGGCACATAGTAGGCTTGAGAACATTTTTCTTTTTTTCAAGATGCTTTACATTTTCATATGATTTTAGACTCTTGCCAGTTTTTGCAAATATACAGCTGAAATTTTAATTGAGGTGTTTTGCATTTACAAATCAACTTTTGGGAGAAATGTTATCTTAACAATATTGAATAGCCTCCTGACCCATGAACATGGTATGTCTCTTATTTATTTAGGTTCTCTTTCTTTCAGTTTTTCAATTTTCAGTGTATAAATCTTACACATCTTTTGTCATACTTATCCCTATTTCATATTTTTTATGCTGTTGTGAATGGTATTTTTTATTTCAACTTGTGATTTTTGTTTCCAATATAGAGAATACAACTTTTGTAAATTTGTTTTATAACATGAAATCTTGCTAATTTCACTTATTAGTTTTAGTAGCTCATTTTGTAGAGCCCATTAGATTTTTCTCCATAGATGATCATATTGTCTGTAAATAAAGACACAGCTTTACTTATCCTTCTCCAATGGATCCCTTTCATTTCTTTTCCTTGCCTAACTGGTTCGTGGGCTAGAACCCATGGTACAGACTGGACAAAAGTAGTAAGAGCAAGCATCCATATGTGTTACTGAATTTTTGGGGACAATATATGCAGTATTATGCCATGAAATATGTTTGCTGTAGGTGTTTCATGGATGCCTCTGTGTGGTCGTGAAAGTTCCCTTCTTTATTAGTTATCTATTGTTACGTAAAAAATTACACCAAAACTTAAATGGTTTAAAACAAGTTGTATTATCTTACAGTTCCTGTGGGTCAGGCATCCAGATGTGACTTAGCAGTAACTTTTGACTCTGAGCCTCTGCAAAGCTGCAGTCCTCTCAAAGATGAACTGGGAAAGAGCTACTTCCTAGCTCGCTCCCCTGGGTGTTTGTTCTGGCATGCAGTTGAGTTACTTGGAAGTAGTTTGATCATTTTGGGTCTTATTTTATGATATTTGGGGAGTCTGGAGCAGTGCTCAATCTAAGGCTAAATAGACCCCATTGAAGCAAGACCATCCTAACTACTCTGGGATATAAACTTTGGGATGAATGAGGTTTTTCAATCTGTTTTAGAAATCAGAGAGTGATATAAAGAAATTAAAGTTCAGAACCAATTAAAGTGGCAAACATTTTAGCCTTTTAGTTGAAAAACTCTATGCCTTAGGAGTAAGAGTTAGGCTCTAGGAATAATGGATCTACCTTTGGAGTAATAGCAAAGCTGCATTGTATTCATTTTAACAAAGCCCAAAACCAAGTCTTCACGGCTGCAATTCACCCTCCAATAATTTAACATTTTGCCAAAAGAAAGTGTTGCACTCTCCAGAGGAAAATACATAATCCAGAGTTTCTCTACTATAAATTTAATCATGTTTGGAATATAATCCAATATCACCAGGAAAAGTTTCTGATAAAACAAGAGATTTTTAAAAAGCAATAGGGGCAAATCCAGTGATAATCCAGATAGTTGGTTTAGCAGAAAATGACCTCAAAAATAACTTTCCAAATACTTTTACTTCTGCAAAAAAAAAAAATCCTATCTTGGATTTAGAAGCCAATTAAAAACCTTTACTTCTCTATTCTGTAGTAACAATTTGGACATTCTCATAGGTAAACGAATAGTCTTGTAAGAGTAAGAAGGAGATCAGTATAAAGAAATAAAAAGGAGAAATTGACTCATAAATTTAAACATGTGTTATCATTCTTGAAATTATAAATGTAAAGATAAATTAAATACAATTTTATGCCAAAAATTAATTTTGTATCAAACTGAAAAAGTAGCTCTAAGTATTAAGATAACACTCTATTACCACTTGGAGGGTTTAAAATGAATATACTCAAGCAACATGGCATTATATATCAGAAACCTTAAAATCTTTAACATATTTGACACTAGTATCATTTCTAGGAACATATCTTAAGAAAACAATTACAAATACAAGCAAAGATTTATATTTAAGTATGTTTATTCTAACCTTATTAACAGTAGCAAAATATGAAAAGTAAATTTCCTATAAAGTTGAATGATTAACTTATTATTCTTATGAAAAACTATGCATTTTAGGTATTTAATTATTTTAAAATAAATATTGTGTATAATTATAATGTATATAACATACATACATGCATATATTTATATAATCATATATGTCATATATACAGTACATTCTCAATTATTTAAATAATATATGCATGAAACAAGCAAAAATGTATAACAATATTAGTATTGATTATTTTTGGCAACAAGATTATAATTCAAAATTATTATTTTCTTTTACACATGCTTCTATGTTTCCCAACATTCCCACAATGATTGTCTGATTCCCATACTCAGAATTTCTCACTTTCCTGCCCTTGTGCCTTGACTAAGCTCCTCCAGAATGATCATCTTTCTTAACTCTGCATGCTGATATCTTCATAAATCAGTTCAAATTTTATCTCCTCTAAGAAGCTTTCTATGGAACCTCTAGCTGAAAGTCATTTTTACCATGTCTAAACTGTCATAGCACATTATCTCTAACTTCTTTATGGTCTTATCACTTTCCATCTTGGATTATAACTATTTACCTATATCTTATGTTTCAGTGGTAATAGAGTTTAAGTTCATTGAGGAAAATGATCTTTTTTGTGTATTTCATAGCATTTAGCTTAGGTGTTTAAAAATATACATTTTTAACATTTAGGTGTTTAAAAATTTCTTGAATGAATAAATTTATGGAAAGATGGATTACTATCAAACCCAATAATACAGTAATACAAAATTTCTATGTAAAAATTTGTGTACATGTTTTAGGATATCACTAAATAATCTCTGGCTTTCTTAAAGAACAATTTACCATCTTAATGACAAACATACACAGGATGCTTTTCACTTATTAGTCATTGCTGTGGGCATTTTACATTAACTACTAAATTTTCTCAATTACTCTAAGTGGAAATTTGGGCATGAAGAAGTTAAGTAACTTGACTTAAATCACACAACTAGTAAGGATAGAAACCCAGGTTAATCTGATTCACAAATCTTGCTCTTAGTCATATTACAGAGGTATAGGTTTTCCTTAAGTCTTTTGAAATGTGGTATGTCCCTGGAAATCAGTAGCTATGAAAATTCTTTCATCTGAGTAGCACTGAGGTTTGGAGATGAATTACATACATGCACACAGTTACATTTATTTACATTTGCATGGATATGTGTGTATTGGTGGATAGGTTTTGTGTGTGTGTATTCAGGATGAATGGACTTCAGTGCCTGACAAATTCAAATTAAGTGCCACCACTGGATCACCACAGTATCAGCTGTAACTTCTACTTGCCTTCATGTTTAATCTTTAGATTAATTGACTATAGAGTTATTCCCAGAAAGTCACTTGAGAATGATCTACATACAGTAACTGCTGCTTTGGCAAATGAATATGGATAGTTTATTAGGCAATTAATTATTCTCTCTGTCCAGAAGGAATAAGATTAGAATGAATTTGTTTCAATGGAAAGGGAAATATGGAAGTAACAAGCCTAAAATGATAGGACACATCTCTGAAAGGTGATAATCAGATGAATAAGTCTGGCGTACCCTATATGATTCCTGGGAAACTAGGGGTAAGCCTGGAGGTTGATGGCCATTGCTGGTCAGCACCTAGGAGAGAAAGGTAGAAGCCACTAACATCTTAACCTATTTTAGGTATTGCTCAGGATTGACCTCATTTGGGGAAATTAATTTGAAGAACCCAAAGACATACCTAGAATATTCTGAAATTACTTGTGATTTCCCCTAAATGTTATTTTAGTTTCTTTAAGAAAAATAAAATAAAATAGCATATGGAAGAACTGTTTAGCATCAGTCCAAGCCATCTGCTTTAGTCACACAGACACATCCACTTAGGACAATTCACTCATAATAACAGAGGATACAGCTAAACAGGCCGGAAGACTGGAATCCCTCTTTGTCGTCAAAGATGTGCCCAGACTAGTTGAAGAACTGCCACCATCATATTATCTTCCCAGAAAAGAAACTTGTAAATACAGATTATGTCAGGGCTTCAGAATGGCTATATATACCTACAAAAACCAGTCAGTTCAGTGGAAACATAAGTCCGTCACAGTTGTGATTTTCTTGTAGGAAGCACTAACATGTTGATTGATCTTGTATACTCTTCAACTCATTTTTAGAGCATCAGACAGTCATGGTCTTTCTGGGATTATGTCTCTGATTGTGGACCGACAAACCTTATTAAGTTTGCTGGTGGCTCATATGCAGATAGTTTTTTGTGCTTCTGGCAATTGGGTTATGTATGACATGTCAGAATATATTCTAACTATTATGGTCTACTCCCAGAGCATGCAAATGCTTTCTCCAGAATGACAGATATTCTACAACCCTTTACTTCTTATTTTATCCAAAAACACATCTTGCATAAAAGAAGCCTGTAAATACCAAGAAAAATGACATTTCTATATACGTGTTTTGTAATACTTTATCCCCAATTACAAATAATCATACCTGCATGTGGTACATAATTCTAATGATATAATCCAGTCTTAGTGTTTTACTGCCATTCATAAACTGCTTCAGCAGAACTACTTGTGATTTACAGCATCAATAGAATGCTTTAAATTACATCCTATATTATGTTGTAGGGCATGTATTGCCCTATGGTCTCACATGCAATGTCAGAGACAGAGGGAACAAGAAATGGAGAATTGTGATTTCACTGTAAATCAGAAGCTAAGTGTTGTTTATGAGCACTGGGGTTTTAGCACATGATATCATTTCATTTTTTCCTTATAGCAGTTAACCTAATGTTAGATAATACTTAACTCAATCAACCATTGTTTTTACTTTAATGTCCTGGCATCAATAAGTAAAGACAAATAGTAAACAATGTATTCTCCCCCCAAAATTACTGTTATTTTTTTAAATAGCTGGATTTTTTACGGTAAGAATGGAAAGAATATTGAAAGATGTGTATGCTTATCTTAGTGCTATAAACACACTATAGGCACTCTGTAAACGTTTGTTGACTTTCTCATTAGTTTAAAAATGAAATTTCCAAATTAAACTAAGGTATTCAAAATAAAGATTGAATTTGATAAGCATCTACAGTCACTAATGAATTTATTTTTTAATTTGGATGATAGGTGTTAAGTGAAATCACACACACACAAATAAAAAATTGGATTCAGGGGAGACTACTTCATTTCATGGACAAATATTTGAAGTGTTCATATCATCTTTAGTGATTTATTTTAAGACTTAGGATGACAATGGTGATTTTTTAGAGCATTTTAGGGTAGCTTGACCTTGATTTTTTTTGCAGAATAAGGATGTCTTTTGACCTCAGATTTCCCCCCGCAAAGTCTGAGCCTAGTAATAAGTAGTTAGAGATAAGAGCAATAATCATTTGTGATTAAAATGCAAGCATTTCATCTGAGCATAACCAGATTTACTTACCTGGGGGTAAAATAGTGTAAGAGGCAGACAAAATCAGGGTGAAAGGCAGAAAAAATTTCAACACTTTTGGTTTGCTAACCATTATCTAGCCCTAGCACACACATAAGAGAGGTATGCTTGTTTCCAAATGAATATTATCTTGTCTCTTCCATTTGTGATTTGATGTCTCCAAATCCTGCTTATACCATAAGCAGCAACTCTGTGAAATTTTTATCAGCAAAAGATATGTATACAGATGAAAAAGAGTCATTAAAAAAAATAAATTCTCAAACCCATTTGGGGTCAGTAAATTTCCAAAGAGGCTGCTTAAGAAATCAAAGTAGATGGGGTTATTTCTACATTCTATGTGTCTAATATTTACCTGCAGACATATATGAAATAATTCTTAAATAACTGTGGCTACTTAAAATTTACAGAATTGAAGCTATACAGGGAGTAGTTGATCTTAAACTGACACAAACCAGATAGTCTCTTAATGTTACTCTGAGGAATTTCAAACTGACTCTGTTAAAGCTGAGGTTATTTGCCTTGGGGATGCCTAATGGAAGGGTTATTATAACACTGTCCACAAATAGGGGCCTTGAGAGAGTCAGGCCATAGCACTCCATTGACAGCTAATACTTTGGGCCATTGCTATGTCACAAGGCTCTCCAAGGCTAAAGGTCATATCTCTTCCTTAATATTGAAATAAAGATACTTAACAAAAGCAGAAAACACCTTATTGCCATTGATGACCGCTGCTCAATTTATAAGAACCTTTACAAAGTCATGCTAATTCTCGGCCTTCTTAGAATGCATGGTAACCTTTCATAAATCCATTTTTTCCAGATGTCCTTGGAAATGACAGTTATAAAACTACAAATGATTTGTAATGCAAAATGGGACTGACAGACTTGAAGATCAGGGCTCTGTGTACTAAAATGACTAAGATTATAGCTAACAAAAAACATAAAATGCATCAATAAGTAGCTGCTGAAGAAGCTCAAGATAATTTTAAACATTCTTAGTAAATGCCAGAAAAAAGGAGGAAAACTTATGCTTATAATGTTACAAGTAACAGTTTACTTCATGAAGCTAATGGAATAGAATCTCTGTGTTGGTCAGCTGGATGACAGCAGTTATGTTGTTTTTCCTAGGCAGTAGAATTTTTTTTCTTACATTATTTTTTCACGTGTAAACACACATGGACTTGATTTTTTAAGTCTCTAAGGAATGCTGAACTAGTTGAACTTAACTATTCTTTACTCCTCAATTTCTTAAAAGCAAATCAACAAAATGCCTTATTCTATTAACATAACTGAGGTGAATCACAAATTAAAACCTAATGAAAACAATTTTCATACTTAAATATTTACTGCTGAGATGACTTACACACAGGGGAAGCTGGGGCTATGTATTTAAGCAATACATACCAATGGATGTTTTCAACTGCCTGTCTTCAGGGAAACAAAGTCAGGAAAAATTTGAGGCAAAACTAGAAGGTTGTGACCCAAGCTTTTGAGAAACACTTGAAGAAATTATTAAATACTACTTTTTTTGTATAATTTTGAATAACATACATGATAAGCCACCTGCCCTGTTGCCCTTTCAAATATCAAGTGCAAGGTCTGCTCTGAAACCATCAGAACAGTACTAAGAGCTTGGACCCAACATGACCTCACTGACGAGAAAGCTGACAGCTGCCCCATTTCCAATGCTGTGGTTCTGTTTGTTTCCTATCCTCTTTTCTCCATGTGTTCTCCACTTGAATTCTAGTCTCACTTCTCTTTCTGATGGCTGCTCAATAAAAATGAGCTGGAGCTCATGGCTGTGGTTCTGCTGGTGGGGGGCGGAAATAACCAACTCAAAATCAATGGAAACCTTCAGATTTCAGTCCTTTATTTGCACTCTGAAAGCTTGAAAGTGAGCAATAAGCCTTTCAATATTAGTTACCTAGAACTAGAATTACAGTAAAGACTATTTTTTTTGCTAGAGGAGCTAATATGTCTTTGAAACAGGAAATAATACATTTTCAAGGAATCTCTGTCTAATATTTACCTGCAGACATATATGAATCTCTGTTTTTCTGTGAAGAGTTGCATTCATTAGATAAAATTTACTCAAAGTAGAAAGTTCATTTCTGAACATTTCTGGAAACTGCATGTGTGCAAAGTTTAGTTAACTATAGAACATATTTTACTAAAGCAAGGAAGAAGGATATTTCCTTTTCTTGCTTATTTTTCCAGTGCCATAAAATATGCTGTCATTTTTACAGTATGTCAGAGTGATGTCATATGCAGAACACTAAAACAGATGATATTTTCAGGATGTGGGTAAAAAAAATCTCAGAGCTTACTAGAAGCGCTAAAACCAAAACATTATACTGAAACTATATGGACTCTACTGGGCAGGTGAGACCCCTGTAAAACCCAGAGTACACCTTACCTGTCACATGATTAACTTACTGTCTGTCTTTTCTCACTCAGTGTGTCTTACAAAATGATTAGGTTGTTGGGTGAAAAATGAAATGCAGTTTGGGGTCAAATTACTGAGCCAAGAAAGCTGGCCTTTTGAAATATTTTGAGCATCAGGTCTACAGTATTAATTTCATTCACTCACCATTAGCTTAACATCTATGTATTCACTAGAGCCAAGAAAACTAACTTATGGACCCTTTGAGAATTCGACCTGCAATGTTCATTACACTCCTTCATTCACTCAACATTTATTGTCTTCCATTTACCAGTGACTCTTCTAGGCATTGCAGAGCATAAAGATGAACCAGGCAGTGCCTCCTTCTTTAAAAACTGGATAACAATCTTGGTATTACACTTTCATCAAAGGACTTGACCTTCCTCATCTTCATATGATTCTCATCTTCAATATTAACTGATAGACTTTCACTGCAAGAGGTAATTACATCTGTCTTTCTTACTCACTAAGCTGTGGGTTTCTACAGGGGAAGAACCATGGTGCATCATTTCTATAACCCCAAGGTCAATGTCAATAAAAGTTACTGAATGAATGCGTGAACAAGATGCATAGCAGCAGATACATGAGCTTGCTTTGTAATCTGTGGCTTGCTAGTCTTCCATCTGAGATACTCAAAAAAACACCATGACACAGTATTTTTCAATCATCTTAAATACTGTTTTATCTCAAACCTTGGTTTGGGAAAATTTAAAAGAAAAAAGCAGAAGGGAAAGCTTATGATTCAAATATGGGCCACATATAAGCTACCTGCTTATCAGGTAGCTATACTCGAGAATAACATAGACCCGAAGTCAGGAGGAGAGTCACAGAATATTCTACATCTATCACCAATCAAACTGTGTCATATTGACATTTAGAATATTTAACACTTTGTTTAAATGATTCCTCAACTTATAATTCCTCACGCAATTTTTATCTGGTTTGCTCTATTGTTTACTCTAGTATGCATAGCATATGGTCTGATTGTCTTAAGTGATTATAACATTTCTTCAAGACACACAGGATGCCATTGTGGCCCCACCCCCCTGCCCTACCGTCCCTGTGGTTGCAACACAGAAGCTTTTTGAGTAACATATTATTCTTTTCACTCCTTTCAATACATACTCAGCCTGGCAGGCGCAGTGCTCTGTGTAGACAGGACTTGAGTCAAAGCAGCATTCTCCTCCTTTCCCTGTGCACAGGGAGTGATACTGACTAGAATCAGATTTCCTGGACTGGTAACAGAGAAACAGAGGAAACAGCTTCCGGCACAGTCATTCTTTGAACTGGAACCACGGGGGCAAGTACTAGCATATCCTCCTACTGCATGCAATGCCTTCTGCACAAAAGCAGCTTTCTTGCCTGTTGAAATGGACTGAATCAGATTTGTGGTACTAACTTCTTGAGGATATGTGAATATTTTGATTTATTTTGAAAGATTCTGTGTTCACAATTCATCTGGTCAGATCAGGAGTTTCAATTCAGTTCTGATTCCATGTAATTTACTTATGAAATGGATTTAAGACAGATGTTTAGGAAAATATTTTTAAAATATTTTCATTTGCTCAGAAGAAGCAAAACAACTAAAAATCCAATGATACTACTACAATGGTGTGTTCTTGGGTTAGTAGTAGTGTTTATTAAGCACCCACGGATCTGGAGGAAGAAGCCTTGAGCCCACGATCTGCCATTGATGTGTTGAGTGACCTGAAGCAACATAATTAACCTCTGGGAAACTCACTTTCCTCATCTGTAAAAATGGGGCTAATTATACCAGCCTCACATGGGTGTTAAGGTTCCAGGGATATCATAGAAGTAAATGTGCTTTTCAAATTGTATAATTGCTAAAATTATATAATAAAATATTCTGCTATTTCCTTTATGTGAGCTCTTTTCAGGCTAAGATAATCTTTGTAAATATTTGTACACTTAACACTATTCCGGGCACCTAGCAGGTGCTCAGTAAATGTTGAATGAATATAATAATGGGTACATTCAGGGTACTAGAGCTGTAAAGATTAGTATGATTCTTGCCCTTAGAAAACTCATAATCTAGTAGAGGCGATGGGACGATGAAAAACATACTACAACACAATTTAAAATTAAACCCGTATGACCCTAACAACATTAATCGCCTATCTGGTAATTTCTCTATTTCTTCTTTCAGTGTGCAAATATCGGCAAAACAATATGCAAAAGCAAATTCAAGCTCACACTGATATACACTATTTTTAAATTCCTATGAATTTTACCACATAAGCAAAGAAAATTAAAATCAGAGATTTAGAGGTGGAAGAGGTATTTTAGCTAACACCTTCTGAGGAAGGTAAGCTCATATTATATGGATGTTCTTTTAGAGAAGATAGGTGGCAATCCTCACTTCCTATTTCCCTATGTTTAATGTAGGAATGATGGTCTTCCAGAACATCCATACTCACTGACCTTTGTGATCTCCCATGAGAAAGGGAAAGTAAGCCTAATTTTTAACTCTGGTGAAAGAATCTTGAATTGATTAAGATGTCAGTTGTAATAACTTACATGACAAGGAGATTTCCTGCCAGAAATGTTCTTGTTGGCAAACCAGAGAAAATTCTGCTAACTTAGTAGGGGCTTAAATAATTCCTGTTGTATGAATGACCCACATAACCCCATAGGTCACTTTTCCCTTCGCAAGGCCTTGAGGATGAAAAGCCTAGAACAATCAGGGATTAGACACTTCAGCCCTCAGGTGCATCTGGGACCTGAAATGACATATGGGCCGGAGGGTGGTGTTGACCACCGACTGGACACAGCTGCTTTGCCGGCAAAGGGAGGGAAACATGCACAGGTCAGTCCAAAGATGGGCTTAGTCTCACCCACACTTCAGTGTCAGTCATTTGTGTGACTACAGGAAGGTCTTAAAGCACTGAAGGCAGGACTTGAGCTGGGGATTTCAAGGACAGCCATCCATTCTGTGAAGCAGAACGTTCCTTCTCACAGTATCCCACAGCTGCTGTCTCCATTTTCACATGCATGATGTTACTTTCTATTTGTATTTCTTCAAAGTATGTTATCTTTATATCAACATTTGTATAGGAGAAATAGTCATATCTTCAAGTTGGGAGAGATAAACCAAAGAAGAGTTAGGGGCTACTAAAGTGACCTACTTACTGGCAACGCAGAGACGATAATCTGGTGCTGCCACAGTGAGAACGCTCGGGTCAGCTGAGCACCATTCCCCTGGCGCTGGTCTTTCCGCTGGAGTGCTTCTCTGTAATAGGACATCTCGTGCCTCCTTGGTGGTTCAGGCTGTTGGAATAAGGTGAGGATGACATTGAATGATGGTAAATGATGCATTTTGAATTAATGGTTGCAGCCAGAAGGAAGCATATATAAAAACACAGCCCCAAACTAAAAAATGAAATTAAAAATAATGTACATGTTTAGTACAGAAGGGACTCTGATTCTCTTCCTTCATTTCTTTATTTTTACCCCATTGTTTGCACCCAAAAGAGAGAGCAGAAAGGGCAGCAGTAGGTGTATAAACATTCATAATTAAGACAGGGCCTGCAACATACCTAAAATAAGACTGAAATTGTATTTGCACAGTTTTTTCCTGCTGACAGCGTGCATGTGTGTGTGAGTGAGGCCCTCCAGCAGGCACAAGGCGGCGAGCAGGGGTCCGTTTGCATTTCAGCCCTTCGACCTCATGCAGTCGTGACTTTTGCACTGAGAGTTCTGGCAAACTCTGAAGACTTCTGTTTCCACCTTCATGGTTTCTCAAAACATCCTAAGGTACTTGCGGAAATTAATTTTAGGCAAACCATGAATGGTGAGACCTACTAAGATCAGCAAGAGTGCAAGAATACCATTCTAGAAGTGCACATATCAAGGGAGACAGGGTTCAGAGCTGGCAGGGAAAATGATTATAAACTTAATTTGTGCAGTGTTATTTAAAGAACATGTGGCAACCTAGGAGTAAAAATGACTAGTTTTCTTTTAAAGAAGAAGGAATCTGAAAGGAGGCCATATAAAAAAATAGCTTTATGTTTTTCTATGTCTAGAAAATATCTTTTAGCCATTATAATCATTTTTAAATATGAACAAAAAAACTCTTATTCAAAGCCTCCAAATTTTGAAGCTCATTTTTCTTTCTTTGAAGCAGTTCCATTCTAAACTGGAGACAAAGTCACAGAAATAAAATCTGTGTGACACTCTCGAGCACCCTCTCCCCACATCCACACACCACTACCACTTCTCATCTCACTGGCTGCCAGCCACCAGCCCAAATTTGAAGAGATTGATGAACCATGCTTCCTTGGCATTATGATGTCCTGTTTTATGGGATGTGCAGAATTTGGTAGGAAAGGAAAGAAAGTTCCTCTCCTTATATATTAGTATGAGAAATATAAGGGCTGTGAATAACCTACCTTGAAAACAGGCTCTAAAATTTCATTGTCCTGAAAAGAATTTGCAGAGTTTTATTAAAGACAACAGGCAAAATTAAAGATGGATAAGAACACTGGGGCTGGCACTGAAAATAAAAATAGCCTCATAAATAAAATACTTCTTTCCTAAATTTGGATAATGAACAACCCAACAACAACAGAAACTAAAGCTCTATTGTGGTTAATTTTTTTTAGTTATATGTAACAATTGTCATTATTATAGAAGAGAATTTCAGCAATTGTTACTGTAAGCAGCTGGTTCCCATAGCTTTATACTTTCCTTCAAAATTGTGACCATATTTCAGTGCTGAGTTAATACTATACATTTGGATTACCAACTTCCTTCACTTTCTTCCTTATGCCTAGAGCACTTTCTTAAATTATGTAGCCCTGGGTCACCGTGTTTCCTTGAACTAGAGAGGATCTCACAAATGAAATCAGAAGTTTACTACCTAGTTGGCAAATGCACGGAGTAGACCAGATTCCTCTTGGATTTAGTGCTCTAACCAGAAAACATATCCTAATTTTCATATTTATCATTAATGATGTTTAAAGTAGAAGCAGTTAAAATTAGGTATAGGTCGGTGGGTGAATTAAATGCAACTGTATGGAGAACAGAGGAAAATAATGCAGACATACTCTACCTTAAAACTAATGGACAATTGTTGAATGAGAGACTCTAATCTAGAGGCAACTATTTTCTTTAAATAATCTGTACTTGGGTGCCTCTGCATATCACAGACCTTTTCCATTTATCTTAAAAAAAATAACTTTGGGTTAACATTTTAATATATTTTATTATTAAATGTTATGGTTTGTGAGGACTGGAAAAATCCCCCAATCGTGCCTCACCCTCCACATACAGAAAAGTGCTTTGATATTTTTATATATAAAAAATTACCTACAATTAAAATGTTGATTCAACAAAGAAATAAGGCTATAATTTCTAGATTCTGCAGTGCCTCCAAATTCTGGCTGCCTCCTTTACAAATCTTGTCTTTCTTCTTAGATACCTGTAACCTGTTTTTCAAAACCTGATATCTAAGAAGTGAAGTCTCCTTCAGATATGTCGTTGGGCCTGCTCTGAACAGCATCGTTTTCTTGGCCAAACTGCACGTACTAATCACAAAAGAGGAATTTAGTTTGCTATTTTGTGAACTGTGCCTTCAACAGCATACACAAGGTCCGTTTTTCAGGCCAAGTATAAACAATAACATCCTTCTCCAGGCACTTGTATTTTTTTCCACTAGAGGTCTCTCTCGTAACAGCTTTCCTTTTGTTGGGATCATTAATTATTTTACTCAAAGGAACAATTCTACCTTTTAGATTGGAATGCTGCACTTAACTTGTTATGCTAGAGAAAGATATGGTACATCCTTTGCTTGTTCTCTTCCTTGATGAGTAGATATTACGTTGACTGAATGAATCATCTTGGTATTTTATTACACTATGGTTACACTTCTTTAGTAAAGAAGTTTGAACTTTCACCCACACTTCCAAAAGTCTCAAAACGTGAGGAGTTAAAACAATATGTGACAATAAATATGTCTCATCAGTGAACACTAAAGGGTCAGGCTTTGAATTCTCCCAAGAACATCTAAGATCTGGTGCCAACTTAGATCATATAATTGCAAGCCTGAATCATTTTACATTCATTTCTTTCATTTTATGTAAAAAAGAAAGCCTATTTTCTCATTTTTGAAGGGTTGTTTAGCTTTTGCTGTTTTCTTGTATATACCTCTTAAAGAATATAAACTTTTAACTTTAAACGAATGCTTATTATATGTAGGATTCTTTGTTTTGTTTTTAATATATATTTTCTGGTGGAAATTCTAACAGGAACTTTGTTTTTTTACCCGAAAAGTCTGCTGTCGTTAATTCACGCAAAAAGACCAGTACGTTTCAAGAATGTTAAAGCAGAAAGAATCCAAAATGAAACCAAACACTGAACGCTCTAAAAACTAATACAAAATTGTGTTGAACAAAGTACTATAGAATGAAGGACACTGACATCAGTCACAAAGTCATTTAAATATTCTGGAAACCCAAAAAGGGTTCAGATTTCTGAGGATGGAAGAAAGACAGTGCTGTGCTCCTGACCAGAACTGCAATGGGAAGATGTGAAATGTGAAGAAGCAAAGGAGCGCCTAGCAAATCAATTTTAGTGTTACACTGAAGGTAGAGTATGTCTGCATGAACGGATACAGTGGCTAAGCACGGAGCAAGACTGTATAATGACAAAGGGCGCAAGGAAATTTGACGAGCTGAAAATGTTCCCCCACCTGGCCAGAAGAACACAGACCTGTCAGGCAACAGTTTTGAGAATCCAAAACCCTTCTCTAGCAGAAGCAGAAAATAGGTGATGCATTATTTACATTATTGAAATTTTTTCTGCCACCCAAACAGTTCACCGGATACCTCTTCCTCTAACTGTAATTTGTTAAACAGTTAAGTATATGTTTTCTTTCAGCACCAACTCAGACATATCAGTGTATTTGGTAACTGAAGCTAAATCTAGGTGTGCAACTGCTTCAACTACTTTAACTGAATTACTGGTCAATTAACAACAAAACTCATCAATGAAATTAGATATAAGATTGGCACATTTTTAAATTCAAGCGACTAGATTGAACAGACATTTTTTACTAAGTTTTGGTCTCTTTGTATTAGTGACAAGCTCCCCCTCTGCCTGGTCCCCAGTAAGAGCACCTACAGGTGACTGGTCGGAGCTGTTCGGATTGCTGAAATAATAGCGTAGGCATGACAGACTCGTGGGATTTTAGTTAGGGAAGGAGTCTTAGACACCAGTTTTTCATTTTACAGTTGAAGAGACTGTTCAAAGAGGGAAGTGAATACTGTAGGACCTCTATACAACCAAATTATTCTGGAAATTGAGAAAAAGACACAATTGTTTAAAAACAAACAGCAGCTTGGAAACATCATACAGTGTATACACCACAGATATGTATAAATTCTAAAAGCTTTACAAGCTAAGGGCATGTTAATAACATTTTATTTGGGGAAAGCTTATTTTTGAGTATTAATTGGCTCATTTTAATGAAATGTTAAATAAACACTATCTTGAAGAAAGATGGTTTTTCAGGATAAGTATTCAATGCAGGAGGGTTTTTTTGTATCTATCAAAGGACACTATGCTCCTAAAGGTATGTTTTCCTTCCTGTTTCTGTCCCTAACTTAAGAAATATTATCTCTGGTTTCAGGCAGTTCTTTTTTTATTATTTAATTCAGAATATTCTAATTTATAAGAGGATAGATTGACCCCATCAGCCACACCCATTGTGACCAACAACAAAATTATCCGAATTAGAGCAATGAGGAGGGTTCTATTTAAGTGGTAGTTTTTCTCTCCCTCCCTCCCCTCCCCCCTCTTTCCTTTTGTTTCGAAGGCAATTTGTGGTTGAAATTAGTCTATAGTGAAATTTGTGCATTTCAAAGTACAGTTTTGGAAAAGGGATGGTAAAATAAATTGTCATTTTAATAGGGAAGTTGAAAATCTCTACAAGAGAAATTAGAATTGAAGGAATAAGGCTTGCTTTTCTTTTGAAAGGATATGATATTGCATCTTTATGAGATCTTTATTCTGCATATCTAGTAATCAGTAATTACATTTCTGTGTGTTTATCGGATCACTTTTATTCTAAGTATTGACATTCTGATGTTGACCATACTATGGGAAAAAGTTTTTAAGCAATTTCCAAACTTTTAAAAAGTTACATTACCTTTTTTTCTTAACAACCTTTTAGGTAAAAAGAACATTTTTATTCTCTTAGTTACCAGGGAATTATAAAGGAATGCAATTGGTTTGAGTCAGATTGGTTCAGACTTCTTTGCAGTCTTAACAGTCAGAAGGCTTTACTTTTAATATATTTATAGTGATGGAAAAACAACCTAGGACCCCCAAAAAGCTTTTCTCATTTCTTCCCCCTTTTTTATTATTTCTCCCTTTATCTTTTAATCCTTTTAAAAATCCCTTTCTTCCTCATCCACCTGTGACATTTTAGAAAGGTATATGCTTAACTTTTGTTCCCACTTCCACCTTTAAACCCTGAATGAGTTTGTGAGGTCAATGAAAACCATTTGGAAGACGATGTAAATTCATGTTAGTGATTTTTAAAAGACATGCTTCTTAACTCACATGTATATATATAGATTTTTTTTCCTCTTTTAATATACTATAGGAATAGACCTATTCAGGTATCCCCTCCCAGTATTAAATTATAGGTTTTAGTAATCCCTGATCAGAGTTTAAAGTGCAAGAATCTATGGATCCACAGTGTGTTCTCCCTCCACTGAGAAAAGTGGGTTTACTCCCTAAGAAAGGAGCTGAGCCACCTTCCTGTGTGGCCAAGCAGGGTGTGGGTGCAATTTATGAGACAAACTCAGAAATAGGGGCCTGTTTTCCTTTTGGAAATTTGCATGTTTTTTCTCTGACCATTAAGCTTTTAACAAGTGTTTCCCTTGATGGAGTGATTTATAGCTGGTTGTTAAGGTAAAATAGCATGTTCTCCTGCCTGTGCGGTGCCTATCACCAGTTAGATCATGCAGAAGTTGGTGCATGAAAGGGCAACAGCCATTTGGCTTTAGCTCTGACTTGGTGAACTTCCAAAAAGAATTTGTCTTTTCTTTCTTATAAGGACTTTGTCTTAATGGAGAAAGATTAAAGAATTTTCAGAAGCAAACGTTCAAACCATCTTGTTGACATTTCTTTCAGTTTGGCAAATAATTAATATGACACAGGAAACATAAAGGAATGTCATTGGCCTCATTTCACTTTTAAAAAGACCTACTTTATTTTCATAGGAATTTGACACAATGACATGATTTTTTTCCCTGAAAGTACAAGTGAGTAGTTTTGAGAAACTCTTTGTCAGTAGCCGTCCTTTAGATCATTTCATTTGCTTTGTTCACAATAAAATTTTGACTTAAATATATATGAATGTCGAACCAGTAAAAAAATGCCTCGAGCAGTCAGTGTAGTGAACCACGTATCAGTTGTCATTATGAGCTGAAGCGCATCTACGTATTGAGTAGCATCCTTTCGTGTGCCTGCCTCATCAGAACAGTATGTAATCTGTGAATGCATAGGAGGGCTTGCCAAGCCAGAATTATTTACAAGTTGCATTTTGTGTCCTGGAAAGTTTCATAAATTAGAAAAAAAAAAGATATCTGGGGGAAAATGTTAGTGGAAAACAACATGGTTTCAAATACAGAAATAATTTAAAAAATTAAATCGAAAAATTGGGAGCATTGTACTCAATAGATGTTCTCAAACAGCCAGAGTTTTATGGATCAGTTCTGATTTTAAAAGTTTTCATTAAAATTGCTTGTGTTATTGCTTATACTGATCTTCTACCTGTGGATCTAGTATCAGAAAACCATTTTTTGTTTACTCACCTCTTCCAATTCTCAGCTCAAAATGCCAAAGCATGGTTGACTGATTAAGTCACCCATACAAGAGCATATGTTTGTGGTTGTATATTCCGTGTGTGTTGAGATAAACTATGTTTACTGGAGGTAATCACCCAACGTGAGTGATGTCAAGAGGTGGCAGATGGATTCTTGAAGGAGAGAGGAGACAGTCAAGTCTAGGAAGAGCTTACAGTGGGTGAAATTTATTTTCGAGGACCTCAGATTCTTCTATACCTTTTTTTAACTTCAAACCCTCAACTTTCTTATGCTTTCTTTCCCTCTTTACATAATTTTTCCCCACCCCACTCACTCTTTGAACCCAATTCTCAAAGCATTTTAGTGTCCCTTAAACTGTGAAATAAAATGGGAAAAAGATGAATTGACCCTTTAGAAAAATGTTACCTACCGCACGTTGCTAAATTCACAGCACAGATTATTTACCCAGACGTTAGCCAGACTTTTTCATCTCGCTTTACATACGTTTGTGAGTGGGGGGTTTTCTTCAAATAAATGTGGTATAAAAAACTAGATCTCTATTTGAGTAATTCTACGTTTCTTAAATAATCAGTAATAATGATAAGCAGTACGGTGTTTTTAAAATACAGCTTTGAAAGAAATGGCTAATTGATAAATAGGTAATCATTTCACAATTAGAGTTCAAGGCAGTTTTTCTTCTGCTAAGGTCTAAAAGTGGCTGGTATACTTTAGGTACCAAAATGTGGTAATTTTGAGTGTCCTATTAAATGATTTTCACTGAGTCACTTGTCATCTCTTGTTCTTTGCCTTTTGTGATAAACTGTGTACACACGAGACACAGCAACATAGCTGAGATAGGAATGAGGGCATTCTGTGGTAAAGTAGATTACTAGTTATTTATTATACATATATTTATGAAGATTTTCTTTCTTAGCTTTACAGCATATCTAAAACAGTGCTTCTTTTGAAAAAGGCTTGTTATTTTATAAGTCCCATACTGCTTAATTGTCATCACCTAAAAAAACCAAATCGGTGTACGTGAACTTTAAACTCACCTCGCCTGTCGGTCTTTCTTGCCTTCTGATATTTCAATCTGTTAACACCTAAAATGTCAGTGCTTTTTTTTTTGTCCACAAGGATCCAAGACTCCAAAAATTTTATGTAATTAAAAAAAAAGCCTTAAAATCTGTACCTGTAGGGGGAAAAAAAGCAGAAATAAATCTTTCCTGCCCATTAAGAAATTAATTTATAGAAGTGTGGAAACAATAATGGATAGTGATCCTCTTTGTAGGAAATTACTAGCTTAGAGACTGCAGTATCTGTGATATTTGAAGGTATTAGTAAAAAAAAAAAGTCTGGATAATTAGAAATTCCAAGATACTAGTCATTGTGTAGGAAATAGTCTGGATTTGAGAATGATTTTTATTTGTTTTTGTCTAATCTAAATGTTTACTTTTGTGTCTACATTGAATGTAATGTTCCAGTCTATTCCAGAATGTGCCCAAACAACTCCTTATTTTTTGCCATTAAAAGCAGTTGAGATTTAAATTAAATAAGGGATAACATTTAAAGATATAAATGTGTAGTTAAATATATACATTTTTATAATTCAATATGTTCGTTCAATAGGAAAACTGCTCTATCAGTTACTGTTTTAACATATTCCTAATAAACTATAGCTTTGCTTAAATCAGGGGTGCTGTTCCTAGGAAACATAAAGGAAAATGGATTTTGAAATTAAATGTCTATGTTCCAGAAAATATGTGAGGTTGTCTATGAAACCAGAAATTTTGCAACTTACTTTAAGATGCAAGGAACTTCAAAACTTACATTTTTTCCAATAAAAGAAATTTAGTAAATATATACTCTCCTTTGAAATAAATAAGAATAAATGAAAAACAAGCACATAAAATTCATTATTTCACTTGGAGATGGATATATTTCTTGTCACAGTCTGTCCCACAAGCATTTTTTTTATTGGTCACTGAGCTTGTGAATCAGATGTTATTAGTCCTCTTAACCATGTTGAAACTCTAAGGCTTTTCAAAGACTCAGTCAGACTTGATACTGTGATGATAAAAGAATCATTTTGAATGCTATGTAGGAAAAAGATTCCATCATGAGGAAGAAAAACAGTTGCTGTCAGGGTAGACAGTGTATTGTCTGGCGCTGTGTTTTAATGTACCCTTAAGTGTGGAAGTTGGACCACCTCCCTAGGCACTGTGGGGTGTGGGCTGTGCTGACGGCCGTGGTGCCTGCCTCCTGACCATAAGGTAAGGGCTCGCTGAGCACAGGAGAGGCTGTGCATCCTCACACGAGCTGTTAGGTAACCCTTACAAAGCCACACTGGCCTTGGCACCAAATATTGGCACAGTCTGGAGGCCGTAGCAGGATCGCTGTGTGTGCTGCAGCTGCGGACTAGGATTTTAGGGAAGGAGGAGGATGCTCTGGGAGAGGTGGGAAGCTCTTTAGAAGAAACTCATTAGGAGAAGGATGCTCTACAAGACTGGAATGTTTTCTGTTGTTTGTTACCACCAATACACATTTCACTTATATGTTTGAAAAGTCCGATGTCCTGCCATACCCATATTTCTCCTTGCTCATTGAAGCAGCATAGTGATCAGTCAGGTGCACATATCAAAGCTGATGATGTCTCTTGTGGTAAGTTGGCCACAATGTTTTTATTCTTAAAGGTGTCTCCCTAACTGTTCAATGGTAACTACATAATCATTAATAATTCTGATGGCAGATAAGATAAATACAGAAAGCAAGCAGGGGAAATTTTACTTGCATATATGCCATTTATGAATTTTCACTTTTGAACAAGATATTTTGGTTGCATAAACATAGCCTAGATGTAGTTTGTGAGCTATAAACTCAGTTTATCATTTATTAGTATTATGCAAGATTTAGCCTGGGTGTTTTTTTAGCGGCAATAAAACTTACTTTCAACTTATACTTGAAATACAGTTTACAGTTTTTAAAAAATTTTCAAATAAACTATATTTCTCAAAATAATCCTGGTCATGTGCATTTAGATTGAGTCCCGTTTTATAAACATGGAAATCAGGGCTCAGAGAGATAAAATGGCTTTTCCAAGGCCAAATGGCTATTTAAAAAAGAATGGTGGTTGGGCACTTGGCTATCCTGGACCTACATCAGAAGGTACATTAGAATCATCTATCATAGCCTTCATTTAAATACACATATTCTTAAAATAAAGTCATTAAAGATAATTGAACTCTGTAGTTTTAGAGAAAGAGGCAATGTGAAATGTTTTGGCTTCTAGCAGAAGGTTGTCAGAACTAAAAAAAGCCAAAGGGGTACTCTATCAGAAACCCCAGGCAGTATTTGTAAAATGAGTCACAGGAAAACATCACCAGATTCAGGTGCCATCATTACCAGTCCAGAATTCACTCATAGGAAATAAAAACTGAAAGAGAAAAGTAAGAGGTATCGCCTGTATGCCTGTAAGAGAGCAGTGTTATTCAGGAGAAATACACATTTGATTCCTTCAGAGGGATACTGTTCAAAGGTTGTAAAACACATTAGTTAATACAACCATGCAGAGTTAGTCGCCTCAGTGCTTATTTAGACACATTCATTAAAGAGCTTGATATTTCAAAAATGACTGGATGAAAACCTCATAGTATTTTGCAAAACTTTAAATGAATGCTAAAAACTAAACAATGCTAAAACTTAAGAATACAAAAATGCACCCTAACATTGACTGGTCTCCAACATTGCTGTTAGAGATCCCTAGTTTCTATTATACTATTTGCCTTAACTAAAAAAGTACGGGGAGGTTTTGGTTTCCATAGTGATACAACTTTTTTTTTCATACATATTTATCATTGAAATGCCAGAAACCCACCCTTTTCTGTCAAAGAATGCTACTTTAGTACTTAATAATTGAAGTTAAAGCTGATTTATTTTTTATGTCAGAGTGTTTTAAATAGATCCTTCTATCACTGAAAACTTAGGCAACATTACAGTCATTTTCTCCTAAGCAGTTTATTTCATACATGACTTCTGAAAAATACTTCTGGTTTTTAAAAACTGGAGAAGACTTTGCTTCCTTTTTTCCTTCAGTCAGCACCACAGGGATTCCCAGCTAAGCTTTCAAAATGTTGCAGAACATACATTGCATAAAGCACACAACCTTCAATTTCATTAACACAGTGTTCAGAGGACAGCATGCACATCGTGCCTTCGCCAGTAATCAAAGAGCAATGAAGTTATTACCTATCACTAAATTAATATTTTGGAAAGTGAAATGCTTAGCTTTCACTCCACTTAACTCTTTTTTAAGTTTTCTGATTTTCCTTGAGGTTTGAAGAGAGATTCTGTTTTTTTCTTCTACCAAGGACCTTTTTCTTAAAAACAGAATCCATAATAGGCTAAATACTTATATCATGTTAAATCGTTGCCCATTGTTACTATACTGTATGCAGCTTCTAATAAGTGCTCTCATTTTGAGAGTGAAGTATCATAGTTCATTTATTATTTAACTAACTTTATATATTAAACCACCCAAAATGGGAATAAAAATAATTAAGGCAGTCACCTGTTATCCACCTGACTTTGTTGAAACACAACTTCAGGAATGTATTTAAGAAATGAATGAAAACATGACGAGTTGAAAAGTTTCCTTCACAAATAAGACCTGTTTAAAAGCCCTTCGAGCACATCAGAACAATACAGATAAATGTGTATGGGATTCATCATATTCAGTTGCATTGATTTATCTTCCTGCAAGAAGTGAGGGAGCCTCTGAGGGCGGCATGATGAAGTGGCTTCTGTCATTTTCCTTTACATCGTCTTAGGCATTTATCCATGGGAATGCCCGCTCAAATCCCAGAGCATGTTTTGATTTTTGTTTTATACAAATAAACTTTTGCTATGACTAGAAATTCATGAATGAGAGGGAAATTTTTTTAAATTGTGCTTACATGAGAGGCTGCCTTATCCCAACTTAGATTGTTCTCCCGTTTTCACATTCTTTGGAAGACTTTTTCTTCTTGACAAGATGCAACAATGTTCTTTGAGGAAAGTAAATTCTTTGGCTGGGATGATTACCAATGATGAAATTTTTGTGTTGAACTGTGCATATTCCACTATTCCTGAATTTAAGTAAGTAGAATGGGATACTCAGAAAAAACTTAAAAGGCATTTAAAAAAGAATGTGCTACCAAGACACACTTAAGAGAATTAAAGAGGACACTTATAAATGGAAAATCATCCCATGCTCTTGGCTAGGAAGAATTAATATTGTCAAAATGGCCATCCTGCCTAAAGCAATCTACAGATTCAATGCAATCCCTATCAAAATACCAACAGCATTCTTAAATGAACTAGAGAAAATAGTTCTAAATTTCATATGGAACCACAAAAGACCCCGAATAGCCAAAGCAATCCTGAGAAGGAAAAATAAAGCAGGGGGGATTATGCTCCCTGACTTCAAGCTCTACTACAAAGCTACTATAATCAAGACAGTTTGGTACTGGCCTAAGAGCAGACCCATAGACCAGTGAAACAGAATAGAGAGCCCAGATATAAACCCAAGCATATACGGTCAAGTAATATACAATAAAGAAGCCATGGATATACAGTGGGGAAATGACAGCCTCTTCAACAGCTGGTATTGGCAAAACTGGACAGCTACATGTAAGAGAATGAAACTGGATTAATGTCTAACCCCATACACAAAAGTAAACTCGAAATGGATCAAAGACCTGAATGTAAGCCATGAAACCATAAAACTCTTAGAAAAAACATAGGCAAAAATCTCTTGAACATAAACATGAGCAACTTCTTCAGGAACATGTCTCCCCAAGTAAGGGAAACAAAAGCAAAAATGAATGAATGGGACTATATCAAACTAAAAAGCTTCTGTACAGCAAGGGATACCATCAGTAGAACAAAAAGATATCCTACAGTATGGGAGAATATATTCATAAATGACATATCCAATAAGGGGCTGACATCCAAATTATATAAAGCACTCACGCACCTCAACAAACAACAAGCAAATAAGC
Organism: Smutsia gigantea; assembly: GCA_032199065.1. Taxonomy (NCBI): domain Eukaryota; kingdom Metazoa; phylum Chordata; class Mammalia; order Pholidota; family Manidae; genus Smutsia; species Smutsia gigantea. Next base: position 260,711 of record JAVSCE010004756.1, on the reverse strand, counting down.
CAATTAAAAAATGGGCAGAGGAGTTAAACAGACACTTCTTCAAAGAAGAAATTCAGATGGCCAACAGGCACATGAAAAGATGCTCCACATCACTAGTCATCAGAGAAATGCAAATTAAAACCACAATGAGATATCACCTCACACCAGTGAGGATGGCCGCCATCCAAAAGACAAACAACAACAAATGTTGGTGAGCATGTGGAGAAAGGGAAACCCTCCTACACTGCTGGTGGGAATGTAAACTAGTTCAACCATTGTGGAAAGCAGTATGGAGGTTCCTCAAAAAACTCAAAATAGAAATACCATTTGACCCAGGAATTCCACTCCTAGGAATTTACCCTAAGAATGCAGCAGCCCAGTTTGAAAAAGACAGATGCATGCCTATGTTTATCACAGCACTATTTACAATAGCCAAGAAATGGAAGCAACCTAAGTGTCCATCAGTAGATGAATGGATAAAGAAGATGTGGTATATATACACAATGGAATATTATTCAGCCTTAAGAAGAAAACAAATCCTACCATTTGCAATAACATGGATCGAGCTAGAGAGTATTATGCTCAGTGAAATAAGCCAGGCAGAGAAAGACAAGTACCAAATGATTTCACTCATCTGTGGAGTATAAGAACAAAGAAAAAACTGAAAGAAGAAAACAGCAGCAGATTCACAGAACCCAAGAATGGACTAACAGTTAGCAAAGGGAAAGGGACTGGGGAAGATGGGTGGGAAGAGAGGGATAAGGGGGAAAAAGGGCTATTACAATTAGCATACGTAATGTAGCAGGGGTGGGGGTGTGGTAGGGGGATACGGGGAAGGCAGTATAACACAGAGAAGACAAGTAGTGATTCTATTACATCCTTCTACACTGATGGACAGTGACTGCAATGGGGTTATGTGGTGGGGACTTGATAATAGGGGGAGTCTAGTAACCATAATGTTGTTCATGTAACTGTATATTAATAATAGCAAAAAAAAAGGTAAAAATAACCAGAACCCTTCTTACTTTATCTTCTAATAAATATTCCTTCTATTAAAAAAAAAGAATGTGCTACCTTAGAATCTGTATTTTAAAGCATTCTTATTTAATATAAAATAACATTTATTTTATAGAAATTAGAAAATGTATGAAATTGTGTATAAATGTGATAAAAGACCTTCACATTGATATAAATCAGACATAAGATGATTGACATTTTGACACATTTCATTCCAAATTATTTATACATTAGTACAAACTGGGGTGTATCCCATATACTGTGGTAATTTCTCATTTAATAATAGATCCACACCCATAAAAGATTGCCAGTAAAGGTAAATATTTAGGTATTTTAATGGTAGCATAAATGAATATTTCTTTTTTAATTGATTTAAAAACTACATAAAACACTATTCATAGAATTTTTTGGTGAGCCAAAAACATATAGAAATGCAGTATATTGACAATAATAGCAGAAAAACTTCAAAGCTGTATTAGAATAAGAAAATAATACCAAATAGTACCTTAAATCTGCAGGAGCAAATGAAGAGAACCTGAAAACTAATACATAAAACTCTACAAGTATATATTTGCTCTCCTCTGTTTTTTAATAGACAAAAAAAAATTACCTCAAGTAATAAATATCACAATGTGTCTTGTGTTTGTGATATACATAAGTATAAACTGTATATCAATAATAACACAAAAAGGGGAAGAGGGAATAGAGCTATAGAGAAGTAATATTTCCATATCATACTAGAATTAATTTAGTACAAATATGAAGAAGATTCTGTTAACTATATCTTGGAACCTCTAGAGGATCCACTAAGAAAACAACGTATAGTTTAAAATTTTTTTTAAGAATTAAAATATTACACAAGAAAATATTCAATTAATGCAAGAGAAGATTGGAAAGGATAAAGAGAGGAATAAAAAGACATGAGACATAAAGGAAACAAAGAATAAAATGCCAGAAATGAATCCAACAATATCAATAACAACATTAACTTTAAATGAATTAAACCATCCAATCAAAAGGCAGAGACTGTGAGACTGAATTTGAGAAAATGATTCAACTGCATGCTGGGTATAAGAGACACACTGTAGATTTAAAAATACAAATGGAATGACTATAAAAGGATGAAGAAATATATACCATGCAAACAACAACCATAGTAGAACTGAAGTGTCTACACTAATATCAGAGAAAATTGACTTTAAAACAAATAAAAATGTTACTGCAGATAAATAAGGATTATTTATAATGATAAAAGTCTCAATCTCTCAGGCTATAACAATTACATACATATATGTACCTTACAACAGAGTCTCAAAATATGTGAAGCAAAAACTGACAACTGAGAGGAAAAATAGACAACTCAACAAGAACAGTTGAAGTCTTGAATGATGCACTTTTATCTGAAGACAGAACAAAAAAACAATCAACAAGAATATAGAGGACATGAAGAACTTTGTCAACCTACAATGTAGAGCTAACAGACATCTACTGAACACTCCATTCAAGCACAATAAAATATAAATTCTTCTCAAGTGCACATAGGACATTCTCCAGAATGGACCACATATGTTAGACTATACACAAACCTCAATAAATTTAAAAGAATTAAAATCATAAAAAGCACATCCTCATAATGGAATTAAATTAGAAATCAATAACAAGGAAAATTGAGTATTTCACAAATATGTAGAAGCTAAACAACATGCTCTTAAATCATTAGTGGATCAAAGAAGAAATCAAAAGGCAAATTAGAAAACATTTTGAGATGAATGAAATGAAAATACACCATACCAAGACACAGGGGTTGTAGCTAAAGCCACGCTTAGAAGAAAATTTAAAACTGGAAAAGCATATATTAAAGAAGAAAGATCTCAAATATTAAGGGTGTTTTTTGGATCATATTGAACCAAACTTTATATCGTAATATATGATCCATTTAACAAATACTCTATGGACATTTAAAAAACAAATTTGTTAAAATTAAAGTATAATCTTACACTTTATTTTTACTTTCAGGAAACTTTACAACTTTAATTTCTATTTTGTAACCATGGTTTTGATGCTCACTGCCCCATCCTTTTATATTACACCTACCATAGTCTTCGTTTATTTACTTTTACTCATTTTAGTTGACTACCACTGGTCGTTGATTGTTTGGGGGAAGGTTCTGGAGATGGATGGCATGCTCTCTGAGTTCTTACAGATCACAAGTGCCTTTACTGATTTCACACAATTTAGCTATGTTTATAATTCTTAGCACATAAACAATTTACTGTTGAAGTTTGCACACACTGTTTCTTCAGATGTTGGCTGTAGGAAGTTATAGAGCAAAAGATTTCTTTTTAAATCAGTGTTTATTCCTTTTGGAGTATTTGAAATACTGTTTTTATTTAAGCTGAGATGTCTTCATAGTGTTTGTTCATCTTCAAATTCAAACATGTCATCAGTAAATTTTACCTGAACCTCTGGAGGAGATCTTGTGCTCCATACATCCTAGTCTACAGTTTTCCAAATTAAATTTATCTATTTTTGTATGTCCCACTCATACCATTTGTATTAATTACCACCTCTCTTTAATTATGTAACACCTTATCACCACATACTTAATATTTACTGACAGCTGTTTTACTACATTGTTTTGTTGTTTTCATGTCTTGGTCTTTTCCCTGTTTTCAGGAAGTCTTCTTAAGCTTGTCTGCCACATCCCTATTCAGTTTTCTGCAGTGTCTGTTCTAATTTTTACTGCATGTAATGAAAGTTTAAATTTTTGAATTTCGTTTTTAACCTTGCAATCCAAATTTCTTCTACATGTCATTTTTTCAGCCTGCTCTTATGCCTCCTTATCGCATCTCAACCTCCATGGCCAAGCCCATTGTATATTTAGGCTTCTGTAATAGAAAACAGAATTCACTTTACCTAGCTTGAGTCCAAATGGTTGTATTACAGGTGCATGGCTTATAGAACTGACAAAATATCTGAAGAAACAAATTGAAGGTTGAGATTTCAGGAATGACTCCCAAAGCCACACTATAGAACCTGGTCACCACAAGAGACAATTCCTCCTCTTTGATCAGAAAGCCATCTTCAGTGTGGACCATGGCTGTTGCAGTTCCAGGGCTATGCTGCTATTATGCAAACTAGAAACTGCTGTGATGAATCTGTAATGCACCACCATCAAGAAACCACCTGGGTACCAGCTCCAAACAACTGATACCCATGTTGCAATCTGTACAGCAAAACAGATGCCACACATCTTGTCTTGACATCTACAACCTAGTGGCCAGGCACTGGGACCTCTGCTAAGGGTGCAGCAGGAAAAAGAAAGCACATGCCTCTTGGACCACAATTGCCAGTAGAAATAGAAAAATCTTTTGTTTCACTTCAAACTTTCAAATCTCATTAGAGAATATCAAGTGGTGAAAACTTATTCACATCCAGAAGCTTAGTTGTAGTGGGGTCTGAGAGAAGAAATGTGGTTCTTAAATTTTCTAGCATCTGCAATATCAGAAGACACCTTGAGAAGAATTCAGATGGATGTTGAGTACTGAACTATCATATTCTACCTCAGCTTACTGCTTTGGCTACTTAACTTCCACCAAGTCCTTTTTCCCAATCTTAACATTTCAAATGACAGCAATAGAACAGCAAATACATGCAGCACTAATGCAGCTTTCAATGTACATATGACAATGCTTTCACACCTTTTCTCTAAAATAAGAGGCCTAAAATCCCATTAGTCAGCACATCGAGTTTGTGATGTTCATTTCTCATGGGTAGTCATATTCTCATTTTGACATTTTTTAACTTATGGGCAAAATTGCAAATAAACTAACACCCACATGTGCTATGTAAAGGAGAAAATGATGAGGAAAATACAATGGTTCAGCAAAAATGTTATAGATGTAAGTGCACAAGGAAAACAATGTGAATAGCTATCTTAGTCCCTATTTCCACAATTGATCATGGAATCAAAATTATTATTTTTAACTTCCTCCCTTCCAAAACTCTTCCCTGGGTCTCTTTCTCTTTAGCAACATATCCTATCAAATGAGCTGGAATTTTTACCTGGTGGAGTAACCCAAACCTTCACACCTAAAGTGTCTGAGCTGTTACTGCTCCTGTATGCAATTCATTAAGCTTTATAGTTGGAGTGGCAGAGCCAGGGTTTGTTCTAGAGGATTTACTGAGTTGTAGATATGCTTCTCCCTGCCCTGAATGACTGCAGGAGCAAACCTATTTCTCCTTAGTAATCAGGATCAATCATCCCAGAAAGCATAATAACCAAGCTTCTGTCTGTTGGTCTAGTGGTATGAGTAGCTTAATACTGGAAGTGGCAGGCTCAACTTTTAACTCAAAGAACCATTGATGAGTTCCTGGTGGAGGTATGAATCTCCTGAGTACCACATCCCCCAAAGCCATCAGAAGCAAAGTCACTGAAATGATAAAGCATTGTTGGTGAGTCATTAGCCTACTGATGCAGAGTGCCATTAGTACTTCCACCCCTTAGTGCCCAGACCAGTGCGTTCCAACTGCAGGAGAAAAAGGACTCCACATCATTTGCTGGCTGAAATCATGTATCATCCTGTAAGGAAACATTCTATCTTAGCAAGGTATTGACTTACAGTTTTCAATTGTGTATCTTTACAAAAGGCCTATTTCTGAGTACATGCTAATAGTGAATCCCTTGGGAGTCAGCCCACTTTCTCTCCTATTTCTCCTGTATAATGAATTTTATGGTCAGTCAGGAGTTGTGTTGTACCATAATACCATGATTAAAACAAAAAAAAATGCTATTCAGTAAATCCATAAATGTTGCTTTACAAAGTAGGCAGTAAAGGTAAATCCATATCCAAAATAAGCCAGAACAAGTCAGGACATTCACTTCCTTTTGCACATATCGGAGGACTCCGATGTAATCTATCTGTGCCAGCTGCTGGCTGCCCATCCTGGCAATGGCACTATAGTGCCCACACCAGCAACAGAAATTCATGTTTTCCCTCACTGGTGGTGATTTATGCAACTTTTTGCCACTATGCTTCCACCTTCTGAGGCTAACAGGATCATTGCTGCCTTCAGATATAACAAGTTCAGGAAACCAATCATGCATTCTCATTTTCTGAGAGTTTCTTGTACCAGTGACTGTACCCTTCACAGTACAGCGTGGAGAATAGAAGAGACTCCAGGTAGTTAAAGCCAAAGTGATTTATTACAGGATCTTAAGTGGCTCAGAGAACTGTTGGAAGGCCTGAAGAAATGGGACACCTGCCCTTCAACATCCACAAAGAGATTATCCAAACAGTAGGGCGCCTACTAATGCTGTTGCAAAAAACCCAAACATCTCATTTATGGACTTGCTTGCCGTACAAATAAGGCAATTCCCATTGCCCTTTGTGCTTAAGCCTGAATTATCTCCAGAATTTAAGCTGCAGAGGAGTCTCAGGAGTGTTTTCAGCCGCCTAGGCACAGTAGAGACATTTAGAATGGATGTAGAACGCCAGTTCACCCCATCTGCAGCCCCTTCCTTGATGTACTTGTTTTCCTTTGCCTTTGCTGGATTGATTTGCTCATTTAATTATTCGTCGATTCATTCATTCCATGGCACTTGTGAGTACCCAACATTTCATTTACATAAGATTTATTTTTAAATTTTTTCTTTGGTGGCAGGGCCTTTGTTTCCATTTACATCAGCAGCGATTGTTACACCCATAATAGGAAATTAGGAGATCAACAAATACTTGGTTTTATGGACTTTTTGATAATCCAAAAGAGACACCATCAAATATTTAATTTCTCTAGATTAAAAAAAAATGAAAGTGGACCCTAACTGATGCTTTCTTTCATGTTTTGTAGAATCTCTTGACAGTCTTCATGTGGGTTTTCATTTATTCACTTATTCTTGAAAGAAGAGAAGTAAAGCCAGCTGGATGTCTGCCCATAAACATAATTTCTCCTTTTGGGTCCCGTCATGTCATTTCTTGGTTGTTCTCAGATTTCTGCTTTGAACTATTCAGCTGGAAGGCTGGTAACTGCAAATTTACCTTAGCAGAGTAGAACCTCACCTCCTGAGGCTCAAATACAGAACTTTCCAACAAAGGAAGTAGTTCTTCATGCAGTTTCTTCTCTGTTGGCACAGCTAGTGTGCCAGGGTGAAGTGTTCTGGTCTTTCTGCCCAATCTCCGGGCCAGCTCTATGGCGAAGCTGCTCTTGTGCCTCCTCCTGGCATGGCTGTCTCCTTGTCATCAAGGAGCCATGCCTAGGGCGCACAGAGAAAATACAGAATGCCCAGTTCAATTTAAATTTCAGATGAACAACAAATACATTTTTAGTTTATGTATGTTCTAAAGTGCGTGGGGCACTGCAATTGCAATAAAACACGTTGTCATTGTTCATCTGCATTACAAATGTTCCTGAGGATCCAAATTTTTGTTTGCTACCTCTGGCAAACCTAGTCCGATCATACCCCATGGAATTCCCTGTGTATCACTGAGAAGCCAAGATAGCAGGTAACACTGTTGAGTTTCTCGGAGGCCATATAGAATCATACCTGAGGATGTCATCTCAACTTAGATGGCCAGCGTGTATGTTTTGGTTGCTTCGCTTATTATTTGACCTTGGATAAGTTTCTGAAGCTTTCTGTGCTTTAGTTTACTTACCTATGACATGGATCTAATAAGCGTACCTACTTCAGGGTCAATAGGAGCATTAAGGGTGATAATTAACATGAAGAATTCAGAGAAGTATCCGGCACATAATGAACTCTATTAATTGTAAGATTGTTATTATTTCTGCTGGGAAAATAAGGAAATGCTAAGGCCTCCCCCAAACAACTAGTTGGAAATGTTTTTCAGCAGCAGCAGTAAAAATGATCCCAAATTTAAACTCCGCATTTGCTCCATAGATTCTCCTTGCTTCCAACATTTATACTTCCAGTTAAAAAGGTGTCAGGGGTCTGCCGGTGCATCCTCTGATTGCTTCTTACTCTGCTTTCTCCAGAGGGGAATTTTGAACCAGCCTTGGTGCCTTGTCATTTCATCTGCACTAAATCTAGCAGAAATACGTTGCTATTTCTGAGAATGGAAATGATAACCCTCCTCTGGTCCTTTAACTGATGCAGATTAGTGTCTATTTTTATATTCCTTTGGTCATTTCGGGAGACAAGTAACAGGATGGAAATTAGACCCCTGGACTCAAGTCATCAGCTTTCTCAATATTCAAAAGCAGAAGCAGAACCTTCATTTTTTTTTAATCACTTGGCTGTATTGATACTTAATAACTAGTATGATACTTCAAATTCAGAGAGACAATAGAGGAAAAAGATCTAGGCTTCACTGACTGGCTCACTTCTGTGTTGTTTATAAATTTTAGCTAAAACCTCACTACTTCTGTATATGTTAATATATGAAATTCCATCTTTCTGCACTTAATGTAATACAGATCTAATCCTTATGCAATGATTCTAGCCTAGGCTTCTTTCCAGTCCTCTGGAGTTATTTATATGCAATTTTCAAACAGAGATGATTTTTCCTATATGCACTAATAATATTTACATTTTTAAATGGAACACAGACTCAAAGTTGAGGTAAAAGGTTATGAGGTCAAAGAAACATAGAGATTAGATCTTTAACCACGGCAGACTTACATATTGAAAATAGCAGTATCATATTTTTGCAAATTTCATGCTCTTATTGAAGACATAGATGCCTAAGAGAGTTTCTTTTCTAGAAGAACTGCGTTCATTAATAGCTATTAAGTAGCCCTATGAAGATCAATGGCTATAAGGATACAAACATATCTGAACCATTACGAACAATGAAATCCAAAACATTGCATGAAAAGGGATGGAAATAATGGAGTAATATCTCAAACAATCAGTTGTAGTAAAGCAAATGTAAAATTATAATTAATGGAGCCAGTTTTTCAAGAGGTAAAGCCACAATTTACAGGAAAGTTGAGTTATGAAATATCATTTTAATGGTACTGTATGAAAGTCTTAATGAATTAAATAGATTTCTTTTTAATCATGGGATAAATACAAAACCAAAGCAAGGGAGAAAAACAAAAATCAGGCTAACTAAACAATGTCCTCCCTTTTTCCTACTTCTCTGGACTCATCCCTCCAGAAAATGAGTCTCATGAAAGGGCAGTCTGTGATCTCCCATCAGCTGGCACAGGTCCTTGTTGTTGCCTTTTTCGTTAGAATAAGGCTCTTGGAGCCATCGCTAACACTTTGAGCTTCCTACTGTATGAAGTTAGAGCTTTTGTAGAGATGACGGAGAGCTCCTTCATTGTCTAATAGAAAGTTTCCTATGCTGTATCTCAAGTGGTGGAAGTTTGTACTATGGATATTGAGCATTTTGAGATACAATGTTCCTTTTACACACTGACTTTGGATGCTGTGTCTCATGCCTTCTTGTTATCTGAAAATAAAATATATTTATACCTTACCCTTAGAAAATGTGACAGCTATCACATTCAGCCTCTAAATTTGAGGAATATTTGTTTACCTACATATATATGCTAGATCAGAGGTCAGTAAACTTTTTCTTTAAATGGCCAGGTAGTGAATACTTTAGGGTTTGTGGGCCTTATGGTCTCTGTTGCAGCTACTTGATTCTGCCATAGTAGGGGAATGCAGCCATAGCAATATGTAAATGAATGGGCGTGGCTGTATTCCAGGAACACTGTATTTACAGGGCAGGTAACAAGCTTTTGGATGTTTGTTTGCAGACCCTAGTACTAAATAACACCATGTTTTTGTAATGAAACGATACCCTGCTCTTTTACCTTTTGCATTAAAATGTTAAATAAAGGGACATTAATTTGTTTCTCTAAAGTAACTATATGGTATGTAAGTCCTGTGTCTTTATTATGCACATACGTTGCTTAAATGTGTAAACTATAAATTATATTCAAACCTTTATACATGAAGTTTTTAGAATCAAAAAATATTTTATAAATGTATGTTTTCAACAGAAAAATATCAAGGAACACATGTCTATATCTTTTATTTTTATTGAATTTACATGAATAAACAGCACAAAGGGAAAGGCAAAAATCTTTTTTTTAACCTGAAAAGGAGTGGCCTAGGATGAGAGTAGCTCATCCTGAAACCAGCTCTAATATGAAAATAAAAACAGAAGTTATGAATTAGAACCTACTTTGATCAGATACCATCCAACATAGCCTAAGCAATGTACCAGTTAAAACATTCAGAAATATGGGCAGAAGAGCAATGAAGAATATACAGCTTTTCAAAATGAGGATAGTCCAATCCCATGATCTGACAGAAGAATAAATTCCATTTGAAATCCTCAATAGAAGTACTGTACGTTAAAGAACAAAAGAAGCAGCTTCAGGCTGTTTTTCATAATTTTTCCGATTCTTTGTGTTAATGGAATAGAAGAGTTTTGTGGAACTGAGAGAAAAAATAGAAGCCCTCTCTTATGAGCTCTCCATTTGCAAATAGTACCTGCCATCTGAATAAAGTACAGTACTTTGAATGATGGTGATATTGTCAATGATGCATTTTAAATCAATGTAGCTCTAAAAGGAGGCACTATCTTTTCTTCATTTCACATTACTGTATTTACCATTTTTTCTAGCCTTTTACTAGGTAATAAATAATAAAAAAAACTTGGGGGGGAAAAGGAGGAAATTCTAAATTCCAGTTTCAATAATAATTATTATCATATTAATAACTAACAAACATTTGAGAAGAAACTGTAGTTTTCCTGCAAAGATTAATAAACATCCTGATTTATGACTATAAGTGACACTTCCGAAATTGCAGCAATCCGCAAAAGGAAAGAATAGGGGCAAGGTAGTCCCAAGTACAAAGCCCCTACCAAATTCTAAAGGAGGTCCCCATTTCCAATAAATGTATAGTTCTGAATTTGGAGAAGTATGTTCCAAAAGATCGTTTTTACAGCACAAACAATGAACTGAATCCAATAAAGGAGAGAAAAAGGTAACTGAGTTATCTAGTGGCATCTTTTGTCAGAAAATACCAGATAAAAGCTTCTGGACATGGTGGTGAAAGGTCACTATACCACATGACTTCTAAGCCACATGACCAGGGCATGTGAGTTACAAAATTTTAAAAAAGAGTAAGATAAGACAAAGAGAGCACTTCTGTGTCAGGAAAGGGTGTTAACAAGGAGAGTCTGAGCTTGAATTGTGAGGTTCCAGAGGAAAAGCAGTGCCATTACTAGTGTGAAGAGCACAGAAGGTGTTGTCTTTTTCACGGCTGCAGTAAGCCCTTGCCCTTCGACCTCTAGCAATGTGTCAGCTGTGCAAAGTCATTGTCAAACCTAGGCTCTCATTCTAATAATTAATAGAACCCAGAAAACATTCTTATCCTGGATTCGCTCACTTCTCTGTTGTAAACATAGAGAAATAAGCCTTTTGGGGGAGCTCAGTGTGTTTTCTGATGAGCCAGAAACCACAATGGAATTTCCATACTCTGTTTTAGCCTTAGGTTAAGTCAGGGAACGCAGTGTCTCAAAATTAGAATAAAATAAAAGAACTCATTAAAGACATGTTATGACCAGGAGCATTTAGTCTTAGATAAGACTTTGAAAGAAGTTGATAATAAATAACTCTTCCATTGTACCAAGAAATGTATTAGGATTTCTGCGTAAGATGCCGTCAGGTAAGTAAATCTGGTGACCGTCAGTGTGAAGAAAATAAGCACTATTTTTTAATTTATTTTTGCTAACAAAATTAGAGTTTTTTTTATTGAGGTATAGTTGATAATCTTAAATTAGTTTCAAGTGTGCAACACATTGGTTCAAAGGTTGCCCATATTATTATATCCTCCCGCTGACTAGTACAGTTCCTGAGTCAACATAGGAAGATATTACAGAATCACTGTCTATATTCTCCATAGTTTACTACTATCCTTGTGGCCAACCTACATTATGATTGAGAATTTTTGTGCCCCTTTATCCCCCTCAACCTTTCTACAGCTGTTTTATTCGTTCTGTTTTGCTTTGTATTTATATTCCACAAATAAGTGAAATCATATGGTATTTATCTTTCTCTAGCTGGCTTATTTCACTAAGCATAATACCCTCTAGATCTATCCATGTTACTGCAAATGGCAGGATTTCTTTTTTAATGGCTGAATAATATTCCATTGTGTATATGTACCACTTCTTTATCCATTCATCTACTGCCTAACAGGTTGCTTCCATATCTTGGTTTTCCAAATAGTGCGGCGATAAGCATCGGGGTGCATATATCTTTTCGAATCATTTTGTTTTCTTCCAGTAAATTCCTAGAAGTGGTATTTCTATTTTTAGTTTTTTGAGAAACCTTCATGATTCTTTCCACAGTGGTTGTACCAATTTACATTCTCACCAACAGTGTAGGAGGGTTCCCATTTCTCCACAACCTCACAAACACTTCTTATTTTTGTCTTTTGGATAGTGGCCATTGTGACTGGTGTGAGGTGGTATCTCATTGTGGTTTTGATTGGTATTTCCCTGATGATTAGCAATATGGAGCATCTTTTCATGTGCCTATTGGCCATCTGTATTTCTTATTTGGAGGAGTGTCTGTTCAGGTCCTCTGCCCATTTTTTCATTGGGTTATTTGCTTTTTGGCTGTTGGGGTGTGTGAGCTCTTTATATATTTTGGATGTTAACCCCTTATTGGATATGTCATTTATGAATATATTTTCCCATATGGTAGGATGCCTTTTTGTTCTGCTAATGGTGTCTTTTGCTGTACAGAGGCTTTTTAGTTTGATGTTGTTGCACTTGTTCATTTTTACTTTGTTTCCCTTGCCCAAGGAGATATGTCCAGAAAAAAACTGCTCATACTTATGTTTAGGAGATTTTTGCCTATGTTTTCTTCTTAGAGTTTTATAGTTTCATGTATTACATTCAGGTTTTTAATCCATTTCGAGTTTACTTTTGTGTATGGAATTAAGCAGAAATCCAGTTTCATTCTCTTGCATGTAGCTGTCCAGTTTTCCCAACACCAGTTATTGAAGAAGCTGTCTTTTCCCCATTGTATATTCATTACTCCTTTATCATATATTAATTGATCATATATGTGAGGGTTATATCTGGGCTCTCTATTCTGTTCCACTGATCTATGGACCTGTTCTTATACCAGTACCATATTGTTTTCATTACCATTGCTTTGTAGTGTAGCTTGAAGTCAGGGAGCATAATCCCCTTAGCTTTGTTCTTCATTCTCATCTTTTCTTTGTCTATTTGGGGTCTTTTGTGGTTCCATTTGAATTTTATACTCTTTGTTTAGCTAATTGAAAAATGCTATTGGAATTTTAATAGGGATTGCACTGAATCTATAAATTGCTTTGGGCAGGATGGTCATTTTGACAATATTAATTCTTCCTATTTATGAGCACAGGATAGATTTCCATTTATTTGTGTCTTCTTTAATTTCTCTTATGTGTCTTACAGTTTTCAGAGTATAGGTCTTTCAGGGTATAGGTCTTTCATTTCCTTGGTTAGGCTTATTCCTAGGTTTTTTTTCCTTTTGCTGCAATTGTAAGTGGAATTGTTTCCCTGATATCTCTTTCTGCTAGTTTGTTGTTAGTATATAGGAATGCAACAGATTTCTGTGTATTAATTTTGTGTCCTGCAACTTTGCTGAATTCAGTTATTAGTTCTAATAGTTTTTGGTGGAATCGTTAGGGTTTTCTACACATAATATCATGTCATCTGCAAATAGTGACAGTTTAACTTCTTCCTTACCAATATGGATGCCTTTTATCCCTGTCACTAGGCCCTCCAGAACTATGTTGAATAAAAGTGCTGAGAGTGGACATCTTTGTCTTATTCCTGATCTTAGAGGAAAAACTTTCAGCTCTTCACTATTAAGTATGGTGTCAGCTGTGGGCTTGTCATATATCGCCTTTATTATATTAAGGTGCATACCCTCTATGCTCATTTTGTTGAGAGTTTTTATCATGAATGGATGTTGAATTTTGTCAAAAGCTTTCTCAGCATCCTTTGAGATGGTCACGTGGTTTTTATCCTTCTTTTTGTTAATGTGGTATATGATATTGACTGATTTATAAATATTATACCCTCCTTGCATCCCTGGAATAAATCCTGCTTGTCACGATGGATGATTTTTTTCATGTATTTTGGAATTCAGTTTGCTAATAATTTGTTGAGGATTTTGCATCTATATTCATCAGGGATATTGGTCTATAATTTTCTTTTTTTTTTGTAGTGTCTTGGTATGTTTTTGGTATTAGAGTGATGCTGGCCTCATAAAATGAGTTTGGAAGTATTTCCTCCTCTTCTTCTTCTTCACTTTAAGAAGGATGGATATTAGCTCTTCCTTAAATGTTTGGTAGAATTCAGCTGTGAAGCCATCTGGTGGGAGTTTTTCTTGGTGGGAGTTTTTTTAATTACCAATTCAATTTCATTGCTATTGATTGCTCTCTTCAGATTTTCTGTTTCTTCCTGCGTTAATCATGGAAGGTTGTATATTTCTAGTAATGTGTCCATTTCTTCTAGATTGTCCAATTTATTGACATATAATTTTTCATAGTATTCTCTAATAATTCTTTGTATTTCTGTGGTATCCATTGTGACTAGTCCTTCTTTGTGTCTGATTTTGTTTGTGTACTTTCTATTTCTTTCTTGATAAGTCTGGCGAGGGGTTTATCTATTTTGTTTATTTTCTCAAAGAACCAGCTCTTAGTTTTACTAATTTTTTCTATTGTTTTATTGTTCTCTATTTTATTTATTTCTGCTCTGATCTTTATTATGTCCCTCTGCTAACTTTGGATTTCATTTGTTCTTCTTTTTCTAGTTTGTTTGAGTTTGTTTCTTGATTAGGAATTCTGTCTTTGATTCTTGGTAACTGCAAAAGGAGTTAGAGACTCGTGATTGTCAAAATATTAGTTGATAAATTTACAAACTTTATTTAGCTGCAAGAGTAACAGGAATCCAACTGTTTAACAATAAAAATAGTTATTTTAAAAGAATGCTAAAAAATGTATTATCTCTCTGTACATGATAGTTCTTAGTTATAGGTGAAAGAAATCAACTTTAGCTAATTTTAAAAGAAAAAACTTGAAGAGATGACTCTCAAGATCTCTGGGACAATCAGAGAAATAGTTACAGAGGTTGTGTAGCCAAGGAAAGTTGTCCCATGAAGACACAATTGTCATCACTTCTGGACAGGGATGACATAGCTGTCACCACTGGGAAGCTTAACTTGGGACACCCTGCTAGCAGTGTTACCCAGCTGCCTCTGGAAAGTGAATATATCCACTGCTTGTTTCCCTACCCTCACTTGAAGTGCTTCCTCCTGGGTTATGGTCTTTTATGTCACTGGCTCCTGTTAAAATCTGGGGCAGAATCTAATATGATCCATGTCTGAGCTGCAAGGGAAAATGGGAAAGTGAGCATCTGGCAATTTAGTTTTATAATGTAGGGCTGCCTCTACCTAATAAGGAAGATGCACTAACACAAAAAGGGGGTTGAATTGCTGGATAGTCAAAAGATGTCCACGGCACCCACAGAATCAAATGTCTAGTAGTTGAGCAGTTCTGACTTGAGAATTTATTAGCCTAGTGCTGTCAGTAAGAATCTAGATTCTTCCCGTATCTTCCCTCTGTGGTCTTCAGTAAGTTTGGCTTTTGGTTTTTGCTTGGTTTTGTTTGTTTGATTGGTTGGCTAGTTGTTTTTCTGTTTCTGTTTTTGTCTTTCTACATCTCCCTATATGTGTCCCAAAGCAGCTGCAGAATTTCTTAATCATCCCATATTCTAGGCCCAGGGAATATAGTCAGGAAGAAAACTGTCTGGTCTTAAGGGCATGAAATTTTCTAGATAATGGGTAGCCTGCAGCATCAAGAGAGACATTTGATATACTTGAAATATATTCACTTAAAAGTGTCAGCCCTGGGAGTGAAGATGTAAAATCTCCAGAGATAAAATTGTGCTTCTTTTACTACCACTTGAGCCCCAGAGGGACAATCACAAGAAGCCTGCAGAAGCCCTTAAGACTATTTACTAAAATGAAGAAATTCTTGAAAAGGTTCTGACCAAAAGGAAGATGGAGAAAGGGATCAATAAATTTATTACCTATTAGTATTACCTAAAATTATTCTATACTCCAATCTGTACCTCACCAAAACTATTCAAACCCCTACTAACATATGAGCATCGTAACATTATCCTTGTGAGTCCTAAAGAATATTTTATTAAAGCATAAAGAAATAGTTTCAATTAAAATTCTTTCAGTTGTAAGTGCAAGAAAATATAACCCAACTGGTTTAAGCAAAAGGAGAACTTACTGGATCATATTATGGAATGTCTATAGGAGAATTGCCTCTAAGTGCAGTTTGAGGCTGGGGCTTAAGTTATACCACCAGGACCCACTTTATCTGTGTCTACTTCTTCTGTGTTGACTCCAGTCTCAGAAAGGCACATCTCTGGTGATTAAACATGGCATAACAGCTCCAGATTTTATTTCCTCACAATTTAAAGGCCAATGAAAGAAGAACAAATAGATTTGTTTCTGGATACTCCAGTAAAATCTCTTTGACCATAATTAGCTCATATATCCAGCTCTAAGCCTCTCCTTGGCCCAGGTTATGCGTCTGCTCTGACAAGCAGCATGGAAGGTCATCACCTTAACTAGAGGAACCCAGAAACTAAGAGAGGTGAGAAGATATTCTCTTAGAAGGGAATCTGGCCAAGGGTTCCCCAAAAAAGGTGAATGAGTGCTGGGGATAAAAATAAACAGATGTCCCCTAACACTTTATCAAAAATTATCTGATCTCTAGCCAAAGGCAAAGATTGAAAAGAAGGTAAATATTTAAAGGAGAAAGAAGTCAGGAAAGAAGAAGTGGATGGAGATGGGCAGGAGCATTAAAGGCAAGTACCTACCTTACAAATTGGCCCACAGTAAACATTAGAAGGAGACAAGGCTTTGGGTTTTTCTGCCAGGTTCTAAACCTACAGCAATAAGTTATTGTTTTAAGGTTAGTTATGCTATTATTTTCTTTACACCAAAAAGTTGGAACAGTTCCTGAAATTTGGGGAATTTATTATTTACATTAGTTAACATTCAGTATCATTTATTAAGAGCTTACTGTGTGCTAGTTTCCATGATAAATATTTTGTGGGAATCTAGTAGTGATTAGGAAGGCAGGCTGTGAAATAACTATTTGTATTTTGGTAAAATTTACTAGCTTGTGACTTTTGACAGATAAGTTTAAACACTTTACAGTCATTTCCTTATTCTTAAAAGGGAGAGAGAAATTATATAAATCACAGGGTTGTTGCAAGGATTAAATAATTTAAAGTGTTTAGAACATTACTTACCACATAGTAATTGCTAAATAAATAAGAATTATAAGTATTAAGTATTGTTGTTACTAATTTTTTGGAGTCTGGCAACCTATGAAGTTGATAGCATTATTATGCATAAGGAAATAGAGAAAAAGAGATTAAATAATCTTTCAAGTTGCACAGGTAGCAAATTAAGGAGAGTTGAGGTGAGATCCGAATCCAGTTCTCTCTATTCCATAACCTGTGCTGTAAACCACAAATTAAACATATTTTAGAACTATGGATATTTTTCAGGACTCCCTGGATATAGAGAAGAGATAGAGGGAAAAACACAGTTGGGCTCTGTACCTTTTTTTCTTCAGTGTATTTCATGATTCATGGTCTTCAGAAGCAATATAGGCCATTGTACATTAAGTAATATAGATTGTACTCTGGGGAGTAATTAGTTTCACGTAGTCAGGAAACAATCCATGTTCTCATTTCTAATTCAGATTGGGTCATAGTCTGAAAATAATAGTAACTCAAAATTCCACTCGAAAATGTAATAGATCAGTCAACCAGGTAACCTGAATACCATTAACGACTTAATTTGCTGGGACCAGGAGTCCACCTTTTTTCAGTTAAAATAAGACTAATGCTTAGCCTATCAATATTTAAGCTGAATCTATTTTTATTAATTAGGATTTGAAGGTTGTCAGAAACTCACTGCAAATCGTCAATTACCTTGTACCTGGGATGTCCCTTATAAGAGTATCACATTACATAGCCATAAAAAATTCAGAAATGAAGTAGAATGTGCAGGAAAATCTTCATTTAAAATTGAAAGAAGGAAAATTAACCCTTATTCTTTAAGAAGCCTGATATTTAACTTTGTGTCTTTCTAGGTTTTAAAACTATTAAAGGATACTTTATATACTAGTTCTTTTTTGTGCTACCTAATCCAATTGAATCTACTTTAAACAGCCATAATTGGTGATTTTCCAGATCAAAGGTCTTCCTCAGATCAATGAGCAGAGCTTGTCTGTATTGATTACTAGCCATGCCTATGAAAATATCATTCGCTACATCAGGAATGATAGTGGAATGAGGAGGCTAACGCCAAACTGGAAGGAGATCAGTGAGTTTCATGTAGATAAAAATAAGCATGTTACTTGAGAAGAGAACATCAATTTTTTATGGACCCCGGGCCAAACAGCGAAAGAAAAAATTATCTAGTAGGTCAGTCCTCCGAATGCTCACACCGGCTTCTTACTCATACTGGAGATTCTAACCTAGCAGAATTTCATCAAAGAGAAGAGGAATGTAAAGGGTTGAGAATTCTTAATTTCTTTCGATTGCTATCAAAACACATCTACATTTTATTTTTTTAAATCTAAGCCTCACATTCTCTACATATACATAAAAAGCAATCAAAATATTTGATTTTTCTGCAGAACTTAGTCTCAAATAACTATTTCATATCCTGACAACTATGGGTTCTGCTGCTATAAATAATATGGTGAACTAAGAGAATTATTAATTTGGAAAAACAAACTAAGGAATTGTCTGAACAAAAATCTAGTTAAAAAACCCTAAGATTTTTGACAGAATTTTATTTTCCTTTCCATATGCATATTGCTATCAGTAGGTTAAATTCCCTCCAAATATAGACAGCCAAGACTATTAATACATCCCAACTGCCCTGAACACCCAAGAATTTTTGACCAAGTCAGAGTTGATGTGGGAAGCCCAGCCAGGGTCTGTGGTAGGTATTTCAACTACATGATCAGAAGCAGTTGGTTAGTGTGAGACTTAGCCAGGCAACCAGGGGTAGAAACTACATTTTTAAGTATACATGGCTAGGCAGAGGCTACTCACAAAAGAAAAAGTAATAAGCCAGAATTTATCTAAAAGAGATAAAATAGAAAATTAGGGATAGAACAAAGAGAACAGGGATGTTGGTCTGACTGAGGATGATACCTAAGGAGAAGGGAGTAAAGATAAAGGACCCAGCCTAGAGCAAAGGCTAAGGCGGTTCCCAGTGGGCTAACTAGGCTAACAAAGCCTTTTTACCTACTGTCATCTTTACCAAGATGGTTGAGGAATGCATTTAGCAGCCCCTTAGCTGTCCTCTCGTGTTTGTCCGTTCTGATCTCACAGAGGTCTGTGAGGTGTCTTCTTCAGTCCAGGAGTTTTATGCCTCTATATTCAGAGGTCACTCCACTTCTTCTACAAACCAGGCACTTCCCTGGGGGCTGAGTTCTCAAATTCTGGAATTGTCCCTTGAAATATAGCCCCAGAAAGAGGGGCATTCGCATCAGATAGGAGTCCTCCGCCATAACTCCAAAATTGGAACTATTAGCTTCCAGCATTAGAATAAACAGGTTAGCTGAGATGCATATACGCAGTTTAATTTCTAGAATAGAATATATTCCATGCCTCATCAGTGTGGGAGTCTCTAGGTCATATATTTAGGCAGGGACATGATGCTCACTAGTATTTTTTTGTTGCTGTGGCACCAGGCTTCTTAAAAGCTTCCATTTAAAGGGAAGTTGCCTCAGGCTTTTGGGGAAATCCAGCAGACACAAAGGGTTGGAACAGTTCAAATCACAGGTCAAAATTGATGCAGAAAAATTCAGTTGCAAAGTAGGCTGACATGGAAGAGTTTTGCTAACCCAAGATCAGTTGGTGGGGCATGGCAATGTGATTTCTAGGCAGTGGCAGGAAGTCTCTATGTTAGGGGAGTGAACAAGTCACAAAACAAAGAAATCCCTCCAAGGTTATGTAAAGGACTTCAAAGATGGGGGTCCAAACTCTGAATTTAAAGGAACTGGCAAGGGCTGAGAGCCAGCTGAAGAAGCTACGGCCCCAGCAAGCAACTGGGATAGAGTCAGAACCAGGGACTAGGTCAGTAGGGCCAGCCAAAGGGAAGATGCAACACACTGCCTACTTAGATGTTCTGGACACAAGTTAGATCCCTCTCCCTAGTAGGAAGGAGCGATAAGGGGCAGAGTGGGTACCTGGCCCAGAATGAGTGCAGTCTGGGTTTTCAGGTACATATTCTGTTGCTGGATGTAAGGCGGAGCCACAGCAGGTAGGAGTGGAAGCTGGTGACTTGGAGTTTGCGTTGCACTTGTCAGAGACCTGGGTGTGGCATTTTCTTAGCAGACTAGGAGCAGGAACAAAGCTTTTCTCAGTCGCATAAACAGTAGAGGACTAGAGATTTACCAAGATAATTTGTAGACTGCTCAGCAGTGCATATGTTGGCTGGGGTTGCACGGGATTTATACCCTCTTTATTCATGTCTGTGTTTCTTAAAATATCTGCAATGAACATTTCTTACTTTGTAATGAAAACTTATTTCAAAATGTGTAGGTTTTGAAACAGTATCTTTATGACACTAACTGGATAAAGGATGAATAAGTCAGTTAACTAATTATTTGTTAAAAATGTAAACAGCATAGTTACTCCCTTTATTCACTTTCTCCATATATATAGACCATATGACCGAGAAACATCTCTGAGGGAACTCATAAACTGTTTGTGTATGATGACAGGCTTAATTGAGTAACTACTAGTTTAATTGTATTCATTAAATCAACAAATATAAAATATGTGTATAAATATTACTGTTCAATGTGGAGCTAAAGTAATATAGCAGGAAGAATTATTACAAAATGAATTGTTTAGAACTTATATTTTTCTTGCAAAAAAAAGAAAACATTAAATGTGTAAATTTCTGTTACTTGGTTACAGTCGTCAGCATATAATGATAACTGAGCTGTGCTATTAAACTGTAATATTAAGAAAAACCAAACACTTATAGAAATTCAGAGATGTTACCTTTAGCATCAGGAATTATAACAGTCAAACTGATGATGTAAATAGCATTCTGATTAATGATGTTTCCAGGGTTTTCATGCTATTAACCAATTTGAATCTTTGGTTACTTAGACATTGTTTTGGTAAGACCATAGGAAATCATAAAGCTTGATGTCATCTACATAAAAACTCCAACAGTATGCTGGATCATTAAGTAAGATCTGAAGTCTGGGTAGCACTGTTTTCAACTCCTGATTCTTCAGTCACTTTCTGACTTACATTTTCAAAGTATTATTTCTTCCTATATATAAACCAAAAGTCTATGGCCAATGCTCATTGCACTGCTTCATGGCTGTGTTATACTTTCTAGCTATTTTGTCAACTTTTAAATACTCTAAGAAGTGGTGTTTTTTTCTGGTTACCTTATTCCAATCTCACCTCCATGATTCAACCATATTTAATTTTAATAATATAGCTTCTTCCATTTAACTCCTTAAAAAATTTAATTCTAGGAAGAGGGAAAAGGCATTAAAATTGCTGATGGGAGTGTTTATTAGGAAAAACCTTTATTGGAAAGGTATTATAAATCTTCTTACCTTCCAACACAGGATTTCTACCTCCAAGAATTTATACTACAGGGAAGCACACTTATTTGCAAAATGACATATGAAATGTTGTTGCTCCTTATTTTTATTTGCAGTATCATATGTAAGAGCAGGATATTAGAAACTACCTATAAAAAGGAATTATTTCCAAAATACAATGTTGAGTAAAAAAGTAAGGTATAGACTAATAAGCACAGACTGTGACAATTAGTATTTAAAAGGACAGAAAATAATATGCATACACATTGATTCATATATGCATAAAATATTTCTGCAATGATACACAAATATTGATAATACTGGCTGCTTCCCAGACAGGGACCTAGATAAGGGGCTGATGGGATAAGAGGGAGACTTTTCACCATGTATCTTCATTACCTTTTGAATATTGATTTTAAGGGTGTGTTGCCTGTTTAGTATATAGATGTATATTTAAACAAAATTTGAAGTAACTCACCTTGGCGGTAATTAGGAAGCTAAAATAAGATTCCCCTTACTTTGTGTTTTTCTAACTACATGCCTTTTTAATGTATTGTTTAGTGAGCCTTTCAGACTCAGAGAACTTTTTTTGACAGCACTGTAAAGTATCTTGTAACCGCATAGATGTCCTAAAAACAGGTAAAATTGCCTTTGAATTACATTATGTGAGATGCATTACAATCTAAGGAGTAGATATAACCCAAAATTAAAATCATTTTACTAAAAGCCTAGGTCTCTTTGAGATTCTATTTCCTGCAGTGTCAGGGAGACTACAGAATAAAAGCCTCTCTGTTTCATTAATAAAGACCACTGTATTATCATAGAGTTTGCAAATTATCCACAGCTACTTCAAATAAATACTTCTCCACAGTGCAGGACTCTCAAAATATTTTGGGTAGTTGAAACAAGTCAAATTAACTAATGCACCCCGGGGGGAAAAAAAAAGGCATGAATGTTGAAAACACAAACACTACCATGGCTTATGGAATTTGTAGTTTAATGTAAGCGGGGTGGCTGAAATGCTAATCTTTTATTTATTTAAAACAATGAGGAAGGTCATGAAAATGATTCACCACACTGATTCTGGCATGTAAGGGGAGAGTAAAGACCCTGTTGGTAGAGAAAGTAGTGTTAATACAAAATTGGTGCGCTGGGCCCCACACATGCTGGTTAGTGTATTTCTGACTGTGAGATCACTCCTTTCCCTCAGGCTGAAAAGTGCTTTGTAAGCTTTGTTTATGAGTGACATCTATATAGGAAGATATGGATTTAATATTAAAATTAACATTCATGATGAGCTAAAACAATAAATCTTAATGAATATATTTTTAAGGGACACATTTTATCTATTACAAGACATCCATTTACATGTAAATAAAAATTAAATCGAGCCATTCGTTAATTTGATGAGGAACTTCCAACAAAATTTCCCTATTGCTTTTCCCATCTTGAAGGCTTTCAAATGAAGGTCGCATGAACGAATCTTGTTTGGCCAGGTGGATGGTCCATAGCCCACAGAGCCTTGATAGAAACCAGCTGCCATGACCTGGCATTGGTTGAGGCTGAAAATTCAGACAGTGCAAACAAATACTGTATCCTGGCTCAAAATACTTACTACATCTGCCAACAATTAGTTCTATATCAGACCTAGAAAGGGGCACTAAAAACCAGGATCAGATTTCAGGGAAAGCAAATAAACAGGGGCCCTGCATCATTAGTCATCAAGGGGACGCAGAGGTACCCGATTTCTAGACTGAAGTTCATATTGTCAACCCTCCAGTTCAGCAAATAGTGTTAGTTAGGAGTTGCAGGGATGTTGCAAGTTGGTAATCTAATCAGGCCACAGACTTAGGGGTGCCACTCAACAACTGTTTATTATTCCAGATAGCAAAGCCCATCCACAGAGGTTCAAGCTCTAACCTTCAGAAATGGAAGGTTTTAAAAGCATTCAGATGTCATCTACTGACATTTCTGGTCAAGATTTATGACAGTTCAGGACGGCATAAATAAGAAAGAAAAAGACCATTTTTTTTTTCCTGCTGTACCTTCTTTTCCCCAGATACTCACTTTTCTAACTCTCCCTTTAGTTTTCCCTCAAATTTTCTAAGACAATGGATCTATTTGGGGTGAGTTTTAACTCCTTGGCCCTGGAATGTGATTTCCTGGATGAATTCTTCCTTGTATCATGATTATCTTTTAATATTCAAAATTGTTTTTAAGGTCTGGAGGAAAATGAAAGTGCATTCACTTTCTAACCAGAGAATTGTCAAGTTTCCTCAATCTGATATATGGCTTCTCGGTTTCCCAATCTCCAGAGGTGGTTCTAACAGTTACAAACCAATCTGGATTGGGAACATTGTTGCCATGGCCCAGAAATAAGTCCATGCTCCTGTCAGGTTGGCACTCTTGGCTCTCCATGCCTTAGCACATTGACCAGTTTTTGCTCCAAATACCGAGTTGTGGGTTCTCCTTCCAACCAGTCAGTGGCTTTCTCCCCTGCACTCATGGTAGACACCCATCTTAGAGAGTTGAAATGCTGGATGGAATGCACCAGTCTCCCCGTCTAGAGCTCTGGGCCTTTCCCCACAGAGCTTCTCCCACACTCTGCTCCTTCCAGTAAATTGTCTTTTCCCTTTTCCCTGACTTTTGGTAGTCAGTTTTTTCAGGACTGCTAATCAGTAGATTCACTGTTAAGTCTTATCTCTCTTGGTTCATTCTTTGTTTGTTTGTTTAGCTGTGTGTCAGATATCTGGAAATTAAAGACAAGATAGAGGATTTACATAAAGACAGACACGGAGGGAGACGGAGACAGAGAGAGTCATTATGTTGGATATATTATCTGCAGAATGTGGGTAATTGAATTGGGTGGGGGAAAAGATTTATTAAACAAATAATTCTTCAGATCCAATCAACATTTATTCAAGAACATTATTTTAAATATTCATTAGTAATAAAGCAGAAAAGTTTGGCTATAGAGTCTCCTCAATATAAAAAGAAGATGGACTCTCTACTCCTATATTCCACTTGAAAGAATAATTTAATTAAAAGGCAAAGCCGGCAGGAACTTTATAATCTGCATGCAATGCAGGATATTATATAATGACCTTCATTTAAAACCCAAATCATTAAAACTAGTAAGTCTAACTGGTGACAAGGGAGATTTCAACATCAGGCCCAACAGCTTAAAAATATGAATAAAAATCATAGCTTAAATGAATCAGTCCATTGAGAACTTATCACAAAGTAAAATGAGAGAAGGAAAAGTTAACCAGGCAATGACTCCTTCTGCTGCACTGTTTCATCTTTTGACATGTGTTTCTTTTTCTTTTCTTTCTTTTTTTCAGAAATTCTTCCTCTGAATAAAATAAACCCAAATCTATATTGTAGGAAAAAATTATTTTAGACAATTTGGATGCACCAGAGAAAATAAACTTGAAGGGAGGCTAAATCACTTCTCATCCACCCCAACTCATTTGTCACATAATCTCCAGAGAAATGAACATTTGAAGTAAAGTGGTGGAGCTGTAGCCCCTGAGAGCAGCACAGAGAACTGAGTTCCCCCTAATAACCATCCCTGGACATTTTTCAGCAGCAGAACACTAGGTAGAAGCTGTGTTTAGTGTCTGTAACATGTATCTTTGTTTTGGCATCAGTTTTTTCACACGATAGTCACTCTTAGCACAGATAGGATTGGACCAATGTTTCAGTGGGAGCAAATTTATCTTTTAATATTCAAAACTGTTTTTAAGCTTCGGAGGAAAGCAGGGTAACTAAGTGAAAATTTTATTAAAACTATATGTTGGCGATACTTCACATGCACTAAATTCTCTTTCCTTACTGTCTTACACTTCTTGTATCTGTTCTTTGTCTGTTTACTTTTTCATGTGAGCTATCCCCCCAAGTTCCCATTGTCTCCTCCAGCCCTGAGTTCCCAGGTGGTATTGTTTACCAACTTTCCTTCCCCATGATGATTTCCAGAAATGAACAAAGGAAATCCAGAACACACTGTCTTCTTCGAAAACATGATGCCAGAGTTACTAGGAGAAAGATGAAAATTAAGTCAAAGTGGTCATTTGATGTCAAGTAAACAAATTTTGAGTTTATTGCAACACCCTTACCAATTGACTATGGCCTCAGTCAGAAGCTGAATCTTCACAAAATCAGTAGAACGAGGAGAAAAATAAAGATCCTCAGCCAGTGAATATGCTTATTTAGAAGCAAGCAACCAGTTTGATTAGTTATTTTCATATGAATTTACTAGTCACACTTCATAACCAATAATTTAGTCTTGTAATTGGTCAAACTAATTGCGTGAGCAGATTTGACTAAACAGATCAATTTATAGATATACATGTATCATTAGCATATTAAAGGCTAGTAAGTAACCTTAGAAAGGAAAATGAAACTGTAGATACCTTATCTAGGGTAGAGTGGACTGTCTTTATTAAATCATTGTTGTATCATTTCATTATTGAAATACACAGACTTTAACTGTAGTAAAATAATGTTTACTGAGTTAGGAGTCTAAAGACTGAGCTCTATCTAGTCCTTGATCATCTTCCGGTCATGGTCATGTTGGACGTAGATGCATGCACACTTTCTGAACCTCATTTTCTTTGTCATAAAAGCATTAGGTTAGCTAGATGATCTTATTCTCACTATCTACAGCCGGGTGTGATGTTAGGTCCGAATATGTGTCCCAAAGGACAATATAAATGTGAAGCTAGATAGGTCTTTAAGTCAATGAATATGTATTACTAATTAATCACATTATTATTAGCATTTGATAATGCAGCTAAAAATGGAATATGCTTATAACTAAGTGATATATGAAATGATTACCAAACATACATCTGATACTACATAGTATATTAATGGAATTTCTCTTGTTAAAAGTAACCCCCATAAAGTGTTTTTAATAATTGTTTGGATTTTTAATGACCCTGTTTTACAACAAAATAATTAAAATTTAAATTAAGCATATAACAATAACCTTAAGAGACACATAGAACAACAATCAAAAACCTTTGCATTACTTGGCATTAATTTGAATATTGGGTTATTTTTACAATTTAGTTTCATAGTGGATCAAAACATGAACATATGAACTTTGTATGTCATTGAAGAAACAGGGTGAAATGTGTTGCTCAGTAAGTAAATTCCAGATTACTTTTTGGAAAGTAATTTCTGGAACATTGTTTATGTAATTGGTCGGGATAAAGGGTAATGAATTTAATTAGACATAGTGATGAATTAATGCTAGATTATCTCAAACTTCTAAAAAGCACTATAGTGCATACTATGCTAAGAGTTAGCCACGTGAAAATTGGCAAAAATTTACCTGGCACCTTGTATTTGTTTATTGAATCATTTAGTAATTCAATATTTGTTGAAGAAACTATAAGAATTATATATTAGATAAAGCATGGAGCTTGGGGACTGATATCCTTGTTCTGCCATTACAAATTTTAACCCAATAACTTCACTGAAACTCATTCTTCTCTAATATTTCCTATTACTGTTATGGGGATTGAGAGAAATAACACAGTAAAGTCAGAAAAAAAAGTTTTATAAACTAAATGGTCATTATCTCTATCCTACCATATGACAGGTACTGCATTAGTGCTTTACGATTCATATATGAACACCATTCCTGCTTTTAAGAAATCTCAAAATTAGTATGTGTGCGTGGGGGGGTGTATTTATTTGGGGTGTGGGAGAGAAGATGAGCAGAAAAATTATGTAAATAAACTTATAATTACTTTGGGAACTCAGAGGCCTAGGCAACTACATTAATTGTGGAGAGAAGGAAGCCTCTATAAAGAGGTACATTTTGACTGACATAGTAAAGAAAGAATGAAGATATTCATATCAGAGGGTAGGGGGAAGAATTATACACCAGAGAGAAGAAACAGCATGTGAAAGGCCCAGGGTTAGAAAGGGGCTAAAATAACCAGTGGAGGTGCAGGGGGAGAAATTCCTTAGGGCACAGTATGTCATTAGCAGAGTCAGATGAAATGATGAAGAAAATGGTACAAAATGATCCAGAACATGGTATGAAATGATACAGAAAACAGGTTGCATGGCCATTGTAAAGATCTTTGTATGGTGATCTAAAGAATTTGGAATTTGTCTGTTAGCACAAAAGTAACAGATTTTTTTGGCAGGATCAATTTTATCTTAAGGGATGGTATTTAGGCAGCAGAACGGAGGATAAATAAGAGGGTGAGTCTCCCATGACCAAGGGATGAAGAAGGATGTCTGATGCATAGACATGGAGACATCAGCATCTAGGACGCAGTTTAGAATCCACAGCTGGGAGAATCTTGGGGAAATATGTAGAATGACATTAGAAAAGGATCAAAGACAGGCTCCTTTTTTCATGACCACTATTTCATGAGTTCAAGAAAGGGCAGATCAAACAAGATAGATTATTTAGGAAGAAAAATATGGGAAGTGTCCGGGTCAGTGGGATCAAGCACGTCCATCCTCTGAGGTGAGTACAGAGTAAGTAAACAGCACCGTGAAGGAAAACGCAGCTCTTGGCCAGTCACTGTGCTTATTTACTGATTATTAAATCACTGATCTGACTTAATTATTGTCATACTGGGAGATAGGCTTAGGAGCTTCAATTGCCTGATGGGAAATTATGAGCTAAAGAAATCAAGTCTTCGAAGTTTGCCCAAGATCAGATGGCTGTGAAGTGACAGAGGTGAAATAGGAAAGTTTAGCCACAGGCCAGTACATTGAGTGAGTTCTTCCATGACTTTATTTTCTCCCTAAAGGTTGGAATGTGGGAGAAAAGAATTAAAGAACAGGGTGCACATTGGGAACAGGTTTCCCAGAAAGAATGAAAGGGAATTGTCCAAAGAACGTAAAAACATTGCCAGACCCTGGGGAAGAGTGTGAAAAAGGAGGCGAGAAACTATGCACTCAACAGTAATACCAATTTTCATAGCTCTGGTTTTCTGCTGCAGTGTTTGGCCTTGTGGGAGCAAGATAGAGAATACACTCTTGAAGGCTATATTTTATCAGGTTTCTTCTGTGGGGGGATTTTCACAGATCTAGACTCTTAAGTCAAGGTCACCACGCAACATGTTTATAGGAATTTGTTAGGGAACTAAAAAAGACACGTGGCAAATGGGCCACCTTGGGAAAATGCGACTATGAAAACCTAGAAATTTTAAGAGGTTTCATATACTAGGATCCTGCAAATTACTGCCATCGAGGAAGCCTGGGTCCTGAGTTATCCTATCTTCAAATATTCAGGAAATGAAAAATGCATTGATTTCAATATGGAAATGCAGAGTTCAACATAAAATCTAATCTTAATAGATTGGTTTTTAAAAAAACACTATGCTTAATAAATCACCAACAGCTCTAGTTCGTGATTAGTACTCTAAGTGATTCTCCATGTGAACTTGCAAAGTCTAATTGTATATGAAAGTCAACAATGCTTTTTAATTCCATAAAGTACAATCATATGTCAGTCCTACCATAATAGAGATTTGCCCAGCATTTGGAGGCCATTCAGAAAATATTGAAAGAAGTGTGTCTGATGGCGTGGCTATAGCCAAACCTGAATCCAGAGGCCACTGAGGGATTGGGATGCCATTTCTGTGATGTTGCCCCTATTCTGGTAAATCACATTGAAATGGAAATACATAACTAGTCAAGGCTTTCCCATAGTCTGCACAGTGACAGACTTCTGGGATGCCTAGGGAGAAACATATTTTAAAACAATGGAAATTTGAGTTTGACATTTCTGAAAACTTTTTCCTATATGGGTAATAAAAAACTAGCTTCTGAATATATTATACAAGATAACACTGAAAGAAGATTAATAAAATGTTTTTCTCATCTTCTGCATGTATGCCATGTGCTATATGCTGGAAACACAGGGGTTCAAATCGCTATTATCTTTCTCTGGTACTTAACTGTAGAAAAAGCACAGATCAAAACTGAACATTCTCTGCGCTTGTCACTTGCATACAAATGTATTCAGATGACATAGCACCACTCAGAGTAAATCTGGAGCAGAAATAACTCTGCCTTCTGACTGATTTCAGTTGCACTTGTTCCTGGTTTAGAGATAATAGATTACTATTAAATGGAAATAAGTCAAGGTCATGGTTTTTTGGTCATAAGCGAAATTCATCAGCCTCAGCCTTTTTTCCTATATCTCCTCTGACTTCTGCTGAAACTTTTCCTATTCAGATGACTTCTGTGGAGAATCCTTGTAGTATTTCTGTAGTAGGCTTCAGTATGATATTCATGGTCCTTAGTAAGAAAATTACACTACCTGTCAAATTGACGTTCAAATGCTACCATGCCTTTATGGGACAGCTTTCCTCTCCTTTGATATTATATGTTTCCAATAGAGCAGACAGATTTGTTTCAGGTTGAGATGAGACATTCATTATTAACTCAAAAGGGTTTCCTTGGCTGATTAGTTGGCTCTCCAGTCAAGTCCTGAACACTCACATTTCTTTTAACTATTTTTGATCCACTAATAATTTCTTTTCTAATAGCCTCAATTTTTCCATCTTCCTATATCTGGAAAGCATTTATTATTTCCTTATTTAGCAGAGAGAAACTGGCACTCCCTGACTTCAGCTTCCCTTTATCTATGTGGTGATAACAACTACAGACTGAGGAGTTTTGCTTTTTTCTAAGACACATAGGTGTTTGGCCAAAGTCACCCTTTGTGCTCAGAATAAAGCACGACTGAAGATTCCTCTCCTATAACCTGGAGAAAGACGATGATATGGGTGGTGGTGGAGGGGCATCCTCACGGTTGTGGGACACAACGATGCCATACTGTCAGGAAAGGGAGTTCAGTCCTCCTTGCTGTACCTGGAGGTAGTGTGGTGACGGTTCACGTAAGGCAGGCAGAGCTGTGGCCAGATAAACTAATCGATATGTAAGCTCTTGTCGAGACGAGGCCCCAGAACACAGCGTCCAGAAGAACCTCAAGTGATGGGTGTAGATGTGAGGCATGACCGGTACAGTGAGCTATGGACTCTGCTTGGCAGGATTCCCTTTTCTGCCACTTGATGGCCGTGTGACCTTGGTAATGTTGTTTATATTCTGTGACTCGGTTTCCTAATTTGTGTAGTGCTAACAATATTTCTCATACAAAGCTGTTAAAAGTGTAACAGAAACAAAATCTTATTTAAATTCACAAATATCTACAAATCCTGCTGTCCTCTAAGGGGATAGATTTTTTTCTTTCCTTAAAAAAAAATTTCCCTTCCTGCTATCTGGCAAAAAAGATAAGCCTCGGGACATGTCTAGAAAGACCAGGACTCCATGGAGTGGGGCCGAGAATGCTAAACTGCTCTGCATGATAAAGTAAAAATTGTGAAATTTCTGGGAGGAAGACAGAGACCCCAGGGGTAAAGAACCCAGAAACTAGGGTTGGGGTAGGAGGTAGAATCTGGGGGAGGTTGGCTAATGAAAATGACAGAAAGTAAAAAATATGTGCTCAGATTCAAACTCTGACTCCAGATTGCCTCATTTTTACTTTTTATAGCTCTGTGACGCCTGGGCAACTTTATTAGCTTTTCTGTGCCTCAGTTTCCTCTCCTGCAAAATGAGGATTATAATAAAACCTACATCCTAGAATTACTATGAGGATTAAACAAATTAATAGTTGTAAAGTGTTGAGACCTATGCCTGGCACAGACTCTTAGATATGATATGTAGTATATTTTCCCAAAGTCTAAATTATTAAATGTCAAATGATATGGTGATTGGTGGTGGGAAAGGGATGGTAGTGAGGTAGAATTTAAGGGACAGTTTCAGCACGACAGTCCTGAGACAATTTGACCACTCCTGGACTGGGTGAATTCAAAGCCCTTTGTTCTTCCTGATCACCTGGCAGGTAATGGTGGCATAACCATGCATACACATATTCCAGTGACAAAAAATAATTGTCAGAAACAATGCAGTCTGAATCTAGATCAACACTGACCAACAGAAACATGATTTGAGATACACAAACTTTAATTTCTGAAAGCTACATTTATAAAAGTAAACAGAAACAAATGACCTTTAATAATATATTTATTTAACCCAAATCGCCAAAATTTATTATTTCAACATGTGATTGATATAAAAATTATTAACGGTATAATCTACATTTTTTATATATACCAGACCTTCAAAATCTGGTGTGTATTTTATATTTACAGCACATCTCAATTCAGGCGAGGCATATCTCAAGGGTTTAATAGCCATAGTGGCTATTGGCTACTGTATTGGACAGCACAGAGCTACATTCAGGAAGAGAAATATGCACAGATGTCTTCAAGTACATAAAAGATCTGCTACTGCTGAATTCCTTCCAGTCAACAGAGATTTCAGACTTGTATGCTGATCATCTGGGTACAGAAAAATGCAAGGGACACTTTGAAATGAATACTTTCCCTTAGGTCAGATAAATTCTAAGGTAAGCTCCCCTCCCCCACACTCAATTTTTCTTCCAGATGTATTTACATATGACTGATTTGAAGTTGTATGAATCATCAAGACATACACATGTTATGCACAAGTAAAGATCTGATCAATCTAAATATACCCACATTAGTCCAGAATTGTGACACAACAGTCCTTAAGTAACTCTCTGTAAATCTGTTTCCCTAAATTTAGGACACTCTGAGAAATAATTAGAAAAATGCAACACTGGCCCCAAAAATTGTACCCTAGAGGAGTGAATGTTCAAAAAAATTGGTCAATTACAGTAAGTAAAAAGTAAATACTAAAAATTTTTAATGAAAGTAAGAAGAAATATTCTTAGGAAAATATTTAAGTTTGCCAAAGATGATGTCTTGTTAAAGCAAGACAGTGTATGCCATGCCCAACTATTTCTTACATAATTTCTATGCAAATCTATGTAATTGGACAAAGCCCCAGTCTTAAAATGTGCCTATTTAAATTTATCCAAACTCAACCAGAAGAGTCCATTTAAATATATTGTTTTTCCATAAGCAACATTAGTTAAAATATCAATATATCTCTTAATTCACATGTGATGGTGTGTATACACAAATTAGTATAAGAAACTTTTAAAAACCTTTTACTGCATTCCTAGGATGTTTGCTTAAAATAAGTGACAGCTTGAAGTAGAAAAATTAGCCTCCTTATTATTAGAATACCTACATACTTGCTGTCTTTGATTGCTTTCAGCTGCACAGCCAGTGTAGTTTCTGAGGAAGTGTCTTTACATGGAGGCAGCATTTGTGTGAAAGTACATAACTCCTAAGTAACTAAATTATGAGTCGAATGCTTTTAGACACTTCAAGTAAAAATTGTATTTTAAGAGAACATCGAAGACCAGCCATAGGTTATACTATAGAAGATTTGACAGCATTCCAAGAAGCCAATCAATGAAAATGAGAAATAGTAATATGTAGTGAGCCAAATTATTTCAGAACTACAAGGGTCCTTTCAGGAGAGCAGGTGTAAACCCAAAGGTTAAGTAACTAGATTAAGGTCTCACAATTATTACCAGAATAAAAAATAAACCTAGATTTACTACCTTGTCTCTCTAGTGATTTTTCCAGCACATTATCACTGCTCAAAGTGAAGTGACTAATTCTGAGCAGAGGAATTAATGATCTGAGACGTAAGGATAAACAGTTGTAAACAATCTCTGTTCAAAACAAATGCAACTCTTCAGCCATTGATTGTCTCTGTTTATTTCTGTACTTATGAAAATGCCTGTTAAATGAGATAATGTATATAAAGCACTTAACAGAGTGCCTGCTCCATAGTTCATACTTGATAAACTACTATTTTTATCATTGTTAGCCATGCACTGGCCTTTTTCTACATCAGAGATAAGTGAATGATAATGTTCATATGCATGGATCTTCAATCTTGAAGGACAATAGCATATCTATTTGTGAAATAATCTAAAGCACTGTAATGGGTGTCATTAAATCTTGTCTACCTGAGGCACTATAAATCATTCGGGTAAATGAACCAATTAAAAACCAATTACCAACCTGGTCTGACAATGGAAGATTGAGGGATGGAAGGAAAGGCTGATGTGGCCTCCCTGAAGCTGGTAGGAAGACTCTACCCCTGAGGTTCCAGGGAATGGATTTGACAAGATGGTTAGATTGTGGCTGTTCTTCTCAGAGGCATTTAACTCCTGCATTTCATGTGAAAAACAGATGCTTTCTGGCTGGGTGCAAAAATGAATTGCATTGAGCAAATGATCATGTGCCTAATGGTTCTTCATTTGATTTTTTTATTCATTTGCTTTGAAATTTACTTAGAGCAAATAGTTTTCCTCTGAAAACTGTCTAGATTTGAGTCTCTGATTTCTAATCAGTAGAAGCCATAGGATTATAAGTCTGTTTTAAAGGTGAAAAAATTTAGTTGAATCAGATGGGGGATCTTAATGGAATCTGAAATCACTATTTCAGTGACAAATTTATTTGCAATGATTGAGGGGAAATTGAACAGACATTTTGGGGTAGTTTCACAATAGACCACTAGTTCATTGATGCAAATGGATTTTTCATGCATATGTTAGATATTTGCAATGATGCAAAAGCACATTCATATACCAACGATAAATGAATATAGAAATCATTTTTGCTATCAAAGGTAAGAAAATCGGGTCAACATTTTCCCTTTATGAAAAAAAGAACTTTTAGTCTACTTTATTATTGATGTGTAGTTCTAAGGTCCTATACTGTTATCTGCACTTTCTCCATTTCCTGATGTTGTAACACAATGGCAATAGGAAAATACTGCCTAGTTTTTTTCCTGTGTTGTTTTTCTGCACTGTACACAGCTTAGTGCTGGAGGTGTCTGTATTGCCTCTCAAAGCTGCATTTTGTCAGCATCCTAATAATGGCAACCATTCCTGTAAGGAAATAGCTCTCAACTTGTAGTCCACGTTAGAGTTACCTGGGGTGCTGTTCGTGGTGGCTCTGCTCTCACTCCCTGGAGATCATGATGTCCTGGGTCCAGGCTGGAGCCCAAACACATGCAGTGCCCCTGTCACTCTTGGTGATTATGATGCCAGGTCCCATGGCTGCATATTGAGAAATTCTGTCCCTAAAGGATCCCATCCTGGCTTACTTTCCATTAAACTAATAAATCTGCTAGGTGATTTTTTTCTCATTCTGATCACACAGTGCAGACTGTCATTGCTGCCTCAACTGACTACACCAGTCATCCACCGACCACTGTACTGCTGCTGTGGAATTAGTCTGTCAAAATCACTCATCCAACAATCACACTGTGTTCACCAGAGCTCTTGTTTGTAAGTAGGAGAAACCAATTTGAATAAACTTAAATGCAACAAGAAATTTATTAGAAAGGCACTAGAATATCTTATATCACCAAATCCAAGAAAGTGCAGGGCTACACCCCAGAATAATCATTGCTTTTGCTTTTCTCCTTTTTGTTGGCCCAAAGTTTTTGGGTGCAAACTGACTTTCTTTTGTTTGGGAACATGGGGAGAGTCACTTCAGAGTTATGTTCTCTTCCATGTAGAAAAGCATACTGACTAGCATCATGTATGGTCTGAAATCTAAAACCCAGAGAAAGAGTCTGACTGGCCTAGCCTGGGTCCAGTGTGCATTTCTGCTTTGGGGTGTGAGGCCTATCAAATCATGTTGTCTCCCATTCAAAACACAACCTTGGGCTCAGGGACGGTCAGATGTTCCCTAGAAGCACAATGGTTCTGCCCTCAGAAGAGAAATGGATCCTAAGTAGCAATAGATAATAACTGTATTTTCTGATACATAGGGAGTATGGAACAGATTCAATATCTACTTTGCCCCACTCCTTATTACTAGAATGAGAAGGACTAACATCTGAAGAATGTGACCCAAGAAAGTCTTTCTGACCCAGTGAATAAAGAGACATCATTCTCCATGTTTTCCTGCTTCAAACTTCCCTCTCTGCTCTCTATTCCTAACTCCACATACACACACACACACACGCATTAATAAATTCAGTGATGAAGTCCAAAATTTCCAACATTCTAACTCCTTACCTCTTTTCTACCTACCATATTTCATTTATATTTTCATTAAAAGTATTGATTAATTCAATTGAAAACTACCAATTTTGATCGACTGCTTCTCATTTTCTGTTTCAAAAAAATCTTAAAATGAATGAATCTTTTATAAGTTTCCATCATTTTATTTTTTCCAGCTTTCTCAAAGTATAATTGACAACTAACATGGTGTAAGTTTAAGGGGTACTACCTGGTTATTTGATATACAGTACATATATATTGCAAAAGGACTACCACAATACAGCTAGTTAACACATCCATGACCTCACATGGTTACCACTTGTGTATGTATGGGTGGTGAGAACTTTGGTACCTTTCAAGTATACAATATTGTTAACAATAGTCACCATGGTGTATGCACATTACATCCTCAGAACTTATTCATCTTTAACTGAAGTTTCTACCCTTTGACTAGTTTCACCCATTTCCCCCACCTAACCACCAATATATGCTATTTCTATGAGTTTTGAGTTTTTCTTCTTAGATTCTTTTTAGATAAGGGATATCATATGTATTTGTCTTTCTCTAACTGCCTTCACTTAACATAATGCCCTCAAAGTCCATTCATGTGACACAAATAACAGTATTTCCTTCTTTTTTATAGCTGAATATTATTCCATTGTATGTATATACTACATCTTCCCATCCATTCATCTTTGGAAAGATACTTAGATTGTTTGCATGTCTTGACTATTATAAATAGTGCTGTAATGAACATGGAGGTTTGGATACATCTTTCAGATAGTTATTTCATTTCCTTCTGATATATATACTCAAAAGTGTGATTGCTGGATCATGTGGTAGTTCTATTTTTAATTTTTTGAGGAAATTGCATACTGTTTTCCATAATAGCTGTACTAATTTGCCTTCCCACCAATAGTATACAGAGGTTGCCTTTCGTTCACAGCCTCACCAGCACTTCTTATCTTTTGTCTTTTTGTTCATAGCCATTCTAATAGGTGTGAGTCGATATCTCATTGTGGTTTTGAATTGAATTTCCCTGATAATAAACAGAACCACCTTTTTATGTGTCTGTTGGCCATTTGTATATCTTATTTGGTAAAATGTCTGTTCAGGTCCTTTGCCAATTTCTTAATTAAATTATTTGTTTTTTGTCTGTTATTGTATAGGGTCCCTATATATTTTGAATATTAGTGCCTTATCAGCTATGAATCATAAATATTTTCTCCTATTCCATTAATTTGTCGAGAAGTTTTGCATGATATTCATCAAGGCCTATAGTTTTCTTTTTCTGTAGTCTCCTTATCTAGATTTGGTATCAGGATAATGCTGGCCGCATAGAATGAGTTTGGGAGTGTTCCCTCCTCTTTAGTTTTTGGAAGAGTTTGGGACAGAATGGCATTAATTCTCCTTTAAATGTTTGGTAGAATTCATCAATGAAACCATCTGGTTCTGGCGTTTTCTTTGTGGGAAATTTTGATTATTGATTCAATCTCTTTTATTGGTCTGTTCAAATTTTCTATTTCTTCATGATTCAGTCTTGGTGGTTTTATGTTTCTAAGAATTTATATAGGTTGTCCAATTTGCTGGCATATAATTGTACGTAATAGACTCTTATGATCCTTTGTATTTCTGTGGTATCAGTTATAATGCCTCCTCTTTTGTTTATAATTTTATTTACTTGGATATTCTTTTTTTCTAGGTTAGGCCTAGCTAAAAGTTGAGTTTTGCTTATGTTCTCAAAGAATTGACTCTTAGTTTTGTTTATCTTTTCTACTGTTTTCTTATATCCCTTTCATTTACTTCTGCTCTAGATTTTATTGTTTCCTTCCTTCTCCTAACTTAGTTTTTCTTTTTCTAGTTCATTGAGGTGAAGAGTTAAGTTGTTTATTTGAGATCTTTCTTTTTTCTTGATATATTTATGACCATAAACTTCCCTCTTAGAACTGCTTTTGTTGCATCCCATAAGTTTTGGTATGTAGTGCTTCCATTTTCATTTGTCTCAAGACATTTTTTATTTTCATTTTTATTCCTTCTTTGATCCACTGATTTTTCAGACTATTCTTTATGATTGGGCAGAGTCACTGTCTGGTTTCCTTCTTGGATGAGGTTACAGGTGTGTTCAGCAATCAGACAGGGCTATATGCTGGCCTCTACTGCTGAGCTGGTTTGTAGGTTAGTCTCTAAGGTCAGTGTTCAGGCTGTCTGGTTATGTGGAGCAGGAGAGAAATCCCTAGGAAGGGCTGCTGGCTTGGTTCCCTGCCTGGACAGGCCATAGGATATGCTCCATGGCTACCAGGCATCTGTAGCCATGCTTCATACGAGGGCAGGTTTGGAGGCTATATACCCAAGGTGTGCCATAGAATATGCGCCTGGACAATATGACCTTGTTAGCTAAGGATCCAATTCAGGCATAACTGCCAATTAAGCTCTCTGCCAAGACAGGGCCACCAGCTCAGCTTTGGAGATTGGCAGCTGTCACTGGGATCGCTGCTTGGGTGAGCAGTCCACCAAGATCTGAGGGCTGATTTCTATAAACCTTGCCTCCCTTCTCTGATTCAGACTGATCCCTGGTGGTTGAACTCCTCCGGTTCCCCTAGTATCCCCATGAGGTGAGACCTGAGTGAGCCTCCTAGGAGGCATCCCACAATACTGGAAAAGCTGAATATCCACCTTGGCTTGTTTTTCCATCCCCATTAGAGAAACTGTAGGCCCAGGGGATCTCTCTCAGTTGGGCACTGTGATGGCTGCAGGAGGAACAATGATGTCATAATGGAACTGCTCCCCTTATCCTTCTAATGTGGCCCTCCTTGGTCTCTTGTCTGGGGGATACTTCAGCATCCCTTCTGGGTGTTAGGATTTTCAGTGGTTTCTTATCTATGGATAGTTGCTAGTTGGTCTTCTTGTGAGAGGGACTAAACTCACAAAAAATCTGCGTCACCATCTCAATGACCTCACTCCTGAGAGTGGTATTTTTTTGTTTGTTTGTTTAGCCTTTTCTTTATAGGAATAACAAAGAAAAAAAATGTACTGCCAGCGTTCTGGTGAGTTTGTAATTCTTTCCTGCTGATGCTATAATCAATTTTGTGAAGATTCCTTAAGTCCAAAGATCCAATTTGTCTGCTCAATACTAACAATTTGTATTTTATTTAAATAATTTACCTTCCAATCACTTACGAGATCCAATATTTTGAGATAATTCACTAGTTAAATTTACTTGCCAAGTTCAGATTTAAAAATACTTTATAAAATAATTTAGAGTAGAAGACAATTCTTCCCTGAGTGAATTATCATGACACCTCATCAGAAAAACCAAAGTGGACTAAAAATTTAGAGCCAAAAACTAAAGAATTTCCTGGAGAACCAACAGTTAAAAAGAACTCTACAGAGTGGCATATTTGAATTAATAAGCCAGGTCCTCTACTGGTGCTAAGAATATAAAATTAATCAATACATTGCTTTTGTCTTTTATTCAGTAAGATAGATCTTTACCCAGGTTTCTGCTTATACTTCAATAGCTAGAACTGTCTCACAGCCATTCCAGATTCAAGAAGAAATGGATATCCAAACATTTCTCTTTACAGCTCAAGAGCACAGGAAGGCAGGGAGAAGAGAGTTGAAACAGATGTTTAGTGAGCTTTCTTCTAGTATCTGTTGTATGGAGTTTCCCTGGAAGAGAGATTTTTGGTCTGAAGACACGGGCTTTCTAGTTGGTATTCTAATTGCTCTGCTTTCTTCCTTTGGGATAAATACAATTCCTAGAAATGTTACTGAGCTGTTCATATCAGTCATTTTCTCTAGTATCTCTTCCAGCCCTGTATGTGTTTTCTGCATTTTGTATCAGCTCTTCAAGGTTGTATTTCTCATCAACTAATTAAAAATTTTTAAGGCATTAATGTACATTGTGACATTGTGATTCTGGTTTTACATTCTTCGCTTCCTATTGAATCTTGGTTCGAGTCACTGTTTTCTTGGGTAATAGCCACGTTTCTTTCTTCATTAATAAAATTACAACTTGAGAACTCTCTAATTCCTAATTTCTCTATATTTGGATAATATCCATCTTATTGATGTGGAATCTTCAATTTCCATTTCCTTGTCCTCTGGTGACTTAAACCAATAGGTTTGAGAGAATAGACACAATTCCCAGTTTGTAGTATAACAAGATTTTTTTTGTTTCCAATTCCACCAATATTACTTTGCTTATAAGGAACTAAATACCCCTACTGTAATTTTACTCTATCCTCCCCATCCATTCTTGCTTTGTGGTTTCCAAAGAAATCCTTGTCATTTTTAAATGAATGTACAAATAGGAAAGGGGGATAAAGGTATAGAATGGAGATGTGACCACCTTCACTCATGAAGAATTAAGTGGATGGAAAAGTTTTGGGTTAGTATAGTCTATGATTCAAGGATTAGACAATGGAGAAGTACAAAACATATTCCAATCAATGAATACATGGGCTCCATTTAATAAGGTGCCTATGCCACAAGGTCTAGACTGGTGTCTGAATATTTCTGTCAGTAGTTTGTTAATCAGTCTTACTTTTCAATGTTGTAAGTTTTCATTGTTCTAGCCTTCCTGGTTATTTGGATATGGGGCTAGAAAGGGTTGCATTGGAGGGTACTGGTCAAATGTCATTTTATGCCAGAAATCTCTTGAAAGATGATCAGACAGAAACTCAGAGGTAAAAGAAAAAAAGGACAATACTACATCATATTTATTCTGCTCTCTTATGAAATCCTTCTTGAATAATACATATTTTAAAGTGTGATTTACATGTTCTTACAATATTATGGTTAATTCAATTAAATATATTAAATCCAAGACAGTGCTCATATATTTGACTGTGTTTTGGTCACAGTGTTTTCTTCACAAGGATCCCGTAACCCTCCCTAAGATCCTCTGAATCACTGTTCTCTATTTTACAATACATTCCACATTTTCCTTCTCAACATTTTTATTAGAAATTTTCATTGTCTTCATTACTTCCCCCTTATTTAAATTTTTCTTCCTCATTCTTTTTAAAAGACACTTTTAAAATGAACTCAATGTATCAGGCTTCTTAGTGTAATAATTAATTCTTTGCTTTCTCTAATTTATTTTCTGTTCTGTTTCTGTCTTTCCCCTGACATATCTGTTACATGCTTTTTAATTCTTTTCCTTATTATAATGTATCAAGTCAGTTTACTTTATTTGCTTATTTTTATTTTATTTGTTTTGTTCCTTCTTTATAAAAATATATTCTTTTCTTGGAAGGGGGATGAATAGAAATAAATGGCAAAAGTGAGTATAATACTTTTTTTTCTCTTATTTTCACAATATTTAATTCCTCCTAGTATAAAGGTGGTTCTCCAATTCCTTTTACTTTGTAATTTTTCTCATAGACCCCCAAGATGCCTCAGGACACCAATTAATCCTATCTATAACTACAGAAAAGGGACTTTGGTATATTGAGAAAGATTGAGTATTGATTATAATGTTGTTGTTTGTTTTTAAGTGAGTCTGCCCCCTCATCTTCATTCCAGTACACAACTGTGTTTTTCACCTGGTAAGGCCTTGATTTAATCTTAGAAAAAATATCTTAGGAGATAAGGTAAACGTATTTTCAAGTAGGCACAGTAATACTAACATATGGCAAAATACTGTGAAATAGAGTTTTATATCAGATCTTCTTTGGATCATTCTAAATTAGCTCATGCATTCTTGGTTTGCAAATAGATCTTTAATTGAAATTTGTTCTTATAAATGAAATCACTAATTCTTATGAATCTGGATAACACTAGGGGGCAGCATGGTATCTAGAAAGAGGACTAGGCTTAGCTTCAAGGTGCATGGGTTCTAATCTCAATTTATTTGTTGACAAAGAGACTAACCCTCTGAGCCTTTTTTGCCTTTCCCCTCTTTCATCTATAAAATGAGAGGTATTGGCCATATAGTCCAAATGGGCCCTTCAAACTCCAAGCATCTGTGCTTAATTTTTTCCATTTTATAAACAGTTTGTGCAAACGTAAAAATAAAGAAAAATCCAAATTCACATTAGTAGGATTTAAACTAAACCAATATGCCCCACTGCAGTTTTCATCCTTTATAATTGGAGGGTGGGGTAGGGGGGTAGAGATCCGTATAGTAAAACCATCCCCCTAAAAGGGCATAGTGTACTTTGTAAGAGTCAACTAACTGAACCAAGGAAGATTCAGAGGAATGGCTCAGTTCCAATTACAGTGCTAGGTGGCTATAAATATTACCTTGCAAAAGCTGAGCCTCAGCAGTGCCTCAGTTGTGAATTACGCTGAAAGAGCAATTGTGAACTCTTCGTTCTCCAGGGGCTTGCACATAGAGCACTGTCAAACAGAGAAACCCATGGGAGGCCCTATCACTGTGAGTCAGCACAGTCAACAGAAGCAGCTGATGGTACTGACAGAAAGTGATAAAGGCCTCTGTCGGGAACCATTGCCTGAAACATCTTTGGAGACCTCCCATGAATCAGGATTTTTAGACTGAGTGTTGTATGTGGGAGGACCTTTCAAAGTCTCTGGTCTTTCTACCATTCAGATATATCCCTTTCATGTGGACAGCACTTTGCTGAGAAAAGCAATTCTATTTGATTTCTAAAATAGAGGTGGTGACCATATTCTCCACCACATGGACACACACCACTGATTATAGCTGATTAGGTCTGGGTTTGACCATTGACTCAACGAGACCCGATCTCTGTAGGATGACTGGGAGCTTAGGAGGAGGTGTGAAATGTAGTCACTTTTAAGAAGTGTTGTTATTAACTGGCCAAACCAAAGTCTACTTCTTTGTGAGAGGTATGGGGAAACATCAACATATTAGTAGCAGAAACAGAAGCTAAAGGACCTACAAAGAAAAGGCAACGTGTGGATGCTAGAAGGGAGAAGAAGCTGTAGTTAAGGACAAATTCTAAATTAGAATATTCTGTGAACTCAGAAAAATCATTACAGATTAAAACTAAGGTAGGTACAGAAGGAAAGATAGAGATCAGCTGAGAGAATATATTGTGAAAGGATCATTAACTATTGCCACTAAGGGGACACTGAGGTAAGACAGCAGCTAGTTCAACATTGTACTCTTCTACTACCTGAAGTACGTTCTGATTTCAGAGACAATTAA
Source organism: Smutsia gigantea (assembly GCA_032199065.1). NCBI lineage: Eukaryota > Metazoa > Chordata > Mammalia > Pholidota > Manidae > Smutsia > Smutsia gigantea. The sequence continues at coordinate 217,895 of JAVSCE010004756.1, read as the reverse complement.
CTAACTACGTGACTCTTTTTCCTATGTATTTATGAAGACTGATCATATGGCTAAGAATTCTATTCCTGTACTACTTAGTCTCTTGTACTTCCCTAAAATAAATTCTCTGTTAATTGAGATAACAAAAACTGTACTATGAAACAGGATTATAAACTGATCTCATAAGGTGCAAAAGTCAGTTATAAAAAGCCATATGAGGTAACCAAAATTTAATCAGATAGCATTTTAAGTGCAGTTGGGATTGTACAATGCTGAGAATGTGAAATGGTGCAGAATTATGTCAAGTTCAAAGGTTTTTAAGCTTTTAATTAGGCAGGTGTAAAGAGAGCCAAAGAAATATAGAATAAAATTAAGTGATTAACCTGGTGTGCCAGTAATCAATTACTTTCCATCATCTCCAAACCTCTCTCTTTCACATGCTTTGTGATAATGAACCTGGACCCTGTTAACCTATTTACTTTGCCAACTGGCAAAAATGTTATGCATCATCAATAGAGGGCACTGGAGAGATACTGTAAGGCCAGAACAGGAAAGGTAACTCCCTTCAGGGTTCTGGTCTTCCATGTTGTTATTCAATGTGAGAGCGCAGGAGCCTCCTGCAGAAGCAGTCCAGCTTGTGCTTTGTTATGTCCTTGCTCCAGTGGCCACCTCTGAGCAGCCCTGTCCTGACCACACCCTTCCAACTGCAGGTCCTTCCACAGACTAGATCCCTTAACAGCCTCTTGCAAGTTTCTTTGCCACCAGTAGTCTCCATGTTCACCATATTGGAAGAGGTCTGAATCTCAGTCATGGGGTCAGGGATCTTCTAGTCCTTCATTTTTTCATTTGTTTGTTTGCTTTTGGTTTGTTTTTGTTTTTGTTTTATTGTCCACACTCCCTTAGCTTAGAAGTACTAGTTGCTTTCTTGTATCTACTTCTAGTTTGTTTTTTACTCCTTTTATCCACCAGCTACCACTTAACAATTCCCTTTATTAAATTCAAATACCACTATGATTACTGTCTCCTGATTGGACCCTGGGTGATATGCGTGTGTAGGTTTTGCAGGCCTCTAGGAATACTGCATTAAAAATTTTGGACTACATGTTTATCTCCTTGAGGTAACAAAGTTATTGACACAGCAAATACAAATAGGGTTCAGTATATCACATTGGGATGGCCAAAAAGAATCCACTCAGCCTCCCATTCAAAACCTGAGACAGTTGTCTTCACTAGTGAGAGTGCATTTTTAAACTCTGGGAAGATTTAAAATTAAATAAACAAAAGCAACTTAGGTTGGATTCCAGGGAAGCAAATGATATGGAGATTTGTGTATAGGACCTCTTTTAGAGAGTGTGGTCAGGATCAGCTTCCCCTGTTGGTGAGTGAAGAAAGCATTGGGAAAAGAGACAAGTTGATGTGCAGTGCATCCCAAAGCAAGTCCTTTAATTGCTCATAGAGAGCTGAGGAGCTGGGATAGCAATTCAACCTTGATGGTGTTTAGGATGAGGGGATGTTAATTAACAATCCTTCATTAACCAGTCATTGGTTGTGAGTTGACTCCAGGAGAGCAATTTACCAAGGGCATCGTGTGGCAAATCTCTATAGCCAAGAGCAATTTCCAGAAAGTGACTCCCCTGCCAGCCCTCCCATCAGCTGCTCACACTCCTACCAGCTGAAGACATGGGTGCCTTAGTTCTAAAAGGGGTTTCTAAGCTGCTATATTAGTTATCTACTGCTTATTAACAAATCTCCCCCAAATTTAGTAGTTTAAAACAATGACAACTTGCATTTTGCCCCAAATTTGCATTTGGGCAGGGCTCAGTGCGGTTACCTCTTTTCTGTTTTACTCAGCATCGACTGCAATAGCCTGAAGGCTGGGGGCTGAAATTAACTGAAGACTTGCTCACTCCCAAGCTTTGTGGTTGACGCTGGCTGCCAGGCAAGACCTGAGCTTGGGCTGTCAGCCTCTCAGTGTGGCCTGGGCTTCCTCACATCATGGTGGCAGCATGCATTCTGTTTTAGGCAGTAGCAAAATCTTGCCAAGGTTTAGGAGGTAGGGACGTAGACTGCCACTTGATGGTATGACCAGAAATATTTCTGTGATCATTTCTGGAAAATGTAATCTGCCATAGCAGCACACCACAGAATCTACTATAAAAGTAAATGAAAATCATAGTTTAAGTATTTTGTTAGGAAGGAATTTGTGTATGACTGACATTTTGTTTATTCTGATATTTAAAAGAGTCTTGACATTTAAAGTAAAAGCCTTAAAACTCAATTTAAAACATATAATTGAGCAATTTATTTGGAAATTATTGTATGATGAAATCTTACTGTTTCTCTCAAGAAAATATAAAGTTCAGTATATTTTTACATTTAATTTTTGGATTAATTAAATCATTTTATTATTTGGGGAGGTCTGGTTTATTGAATTTAAGTATTTTAAAATGAAAACAATATCTAAATTTATGGATGCTATTTAAAATATCAGAAGATTATATATATAATACATATCTGTATATATGTGAATATGTATATATATACTTATATATATATATATATATATGTATTTGTGTGTGTATACATATGTAAATGAAACCAAACATTCAAAGGCCTTTTGAAAATATTTATTAAAATCTGCACTATCACAAATATAGTATTAAAAATTTTAAGAACTTAAAGATTAGGGGAAAATTGGAGTTTTGAATGTGTAAGTTTATTAAATTGAGTAATAGCTCTTAGTTCCCAAAATAAAATTCCAAATAGTCTTGTGTGTGTACAGAACCCACGTTCTGGGTGCCCCTTCTTTCCCTCTACCAAAAATTCTCATCAATTGGTTGACTCAAGAGGGCCAACCAACACAGAGATATTGAGTATAACTCTCAAATGTTTAATACAGGTTTTTGACCTTGGAGAACAGTTTATAGAAATTTACAATATCAGCACAAATCGACTCAACTATACATACAGTGCAAAAACTTAGGACAATGGTACACAAACCACTCCTTTGCTCTCCAAGATCATCTCCCAAAGATGTATTTTCTCAGGAGCCTGTGATGTGAAACAGACAAAAGCAGAGTTATTTTGTTTATAGAGACTGAGACAGGGCTAGGGTTGTATTTAGCCCTGACAAAAGTATTTTCATCTCTTCTTAAGCAACTTTTGAAAACCATTGGTTGGTCTAGCAGATAAAGAAGGCTCAAGGTATTATTAGCCATTTTACTGCCGGTAATCTACTGATTAACTGGAAGTGAAATGTTTTTCTTGTTCTTGAACTGACAGACTTCACAGGGTTAGAGCTCATGTAACATTCTTTTGGAAACTTTTGACTTTAAAATTGTGTCTTGAAGTTATGATATTTTCTAGAGATAATATAGTCAAGCTTTTGATTCTTGTCTTTTATTCTATAAACAGAACAATTCTTTTGTTTCACATGAATTTTATAGTAAAATGACATTATGTTAGATATATTGACTTGAGGTGTAATTAAAGATTGATAGTTTTCCATCCAGAAAAGATCTGAAACATGTCCAGGTTGAGGGTTAAACTTCTAGAACTCCCTTTCTACACTGGCCAGATAGAGAGATTCTAGATTTGAGATTATGTGATTTAAAAAAGGAAAGTTTGATTCAATTCTAAATCTACACATTGACATATTTTAGGTTACTATTCAGCAATTCATGTTACGAAATTTCTGAAAACTGATTTTTGTGGTCTTAAACTGAGTGCATCCAAACTATTTATTACTGTTCACCATTTTTATTTGTCTGAATAACCTCTGTACATTTATTCCTAAAATACTATATACTGATGAAGGCTCAGTGGTGGAATCCTGATAAAGAAGAGCAGATTAATACTATTAAAGTTAAGTACATTATATTATATTTGATTTAATAAGTTCTTTCAACCTCTTTCTAGTTTTTATTTGAAATAAATAATGGTTTTGTAGCATATCTATTATTTTAAAACTTGTTTAAATGATGAAAGAAAAGTTGCATTTGGGCTCTTCAGGAATCAGCCTCTAAGATGGAGATTATAGACTTTGGTTTTAGATATATGTGTAGTTGAAAAACAAGACCTATGGAATTTATAGCAAGCCCCAGGATAATAATCATAATATAGAACCTTTGATTTGTGGAGCAAAACCAGGACATCTTTATCAGAAAAGAATACACCACTCAAAAAATAGAGTCCGTGCTCTGGGCTCTAGTAGAGAATGAGAACTTGAACATGGGAAATGAAATGACCGTGCAGCCAGATCTGACCATCATGAACTGAGATATGTTAGGGTTCCCAAGGCATAAGGTTCAGTGGGTCAGCAATGCTGTAAGATGGAAGCAGTACATCTGGGATCAGGTAAAAGCTGGGCCAAAGTATAGACTGTCATATCATCCATTAATGTTGTACTTGTGCCTCTTGTTTATACCTGTGGTTGCACAGGACCTTGCATGACCAGCTGATAAAGGAGGAAAAAGTCCATGCTTAAATTATGAATGGACTGCTGCTCAACTCAGAGGTAACCTTGAAACACAGTGGTGAGGTGACCTCTCCCAATGGGCAGAGCTCTGGGGATGATGCACCTGTTCATTCACTTTGTATGGAAAAATGAAGTGCCCTGGATGAGACTATATATATAGTCTCATGGACCGTGGACATTTAGGGACCTGTAAGAAGAAAGATTAGAAGATTAGGGACAAGGGGGTCTGGGAAAAGGCATGTAGGTGAACCTATGAGAGTGTAAATGTAGTGTGAACATCTTATCCAGCAAAACTCATAAAAGTTATGTCCACTTCATGTCCTGTGTTCTCCTGTGCCTACTTCATTCAGACTTTCAACCTCACCATTTCACTGTCAACGTTCTTAGCCTTTATTTACTTGATCTCAACAGCATTGGACATTCTTAATGGCCACTTTGTTCTTGAAACAAGTTTTTCCCCATGTCTTTTAGGGTATTTAACTCCCTTGGTTTCCTTTTATTACACTGAGTGCCAATTTTCAGTCACTTTTTTAGGCTGCTCATTCTTTTTCCGTCTTTGTGCCCCAAGGTTAAATGTTAGAGTACCCCAGGGCTCAGTTCTTTGACCTCTTCTCTTATCTGTGTATGTTTCCTCATTATCTGATATTACATAATCCTATGACTTTGGATGCCACCTATAACCCTGACCTTTCCCCAAGTCCAGATTGGTATATTCAACTGCCTTTGTGCCATCTCCACTTGAATGAATAATGGGAATGCCTAACTTAAAAATGTACAAAGCAGAACTGTCGATTTCCCACTGGAAACCTGCTTCTGCATGGCATCATACTTGAATCCTCTCCATCATACATCACATCTGCTCCATCAGCATCAAATCTCACATTTACACTCAAAATACAGCATAAACTAGACTCCTTCCCACAATCTTAGACAACCTTCCTAGGAGAAGTCCCCTAAATACTCTAAAAGCCAATGGTGACATCCCACAGGTCTATTCTTGCTCTCCTATAGTCAGTTCTCAACAGAGCTATATTAGGGGCCTTTTTTAAAAAAGGAAATGAAGCATGTTACATCTCAAAGCCCACTACTGGTTTACATTCTATTCAGTATGAAATTGAAACTCCTTGCCATAGACAGAAAGAGTCTCCTTCACTGAGCCCCACCCTATGTCTCTGACCCCTTCTCCTAGTCCATTCTTCTCTTTGTTTGTTCTTTTTTGGTCAACTAGCATTCTCACCATTGCCCAAGTCTACTGTTTTCATTCCTACTTTAGGGACATTGTTCTTGCCATTCCCTCTTTCAGAAAGCCTTCTTCCCCAGATCTTTATGAGGCTCTCTCCTTTACTTCATTCAAGTTTGTGGTCAAATGCCACCTTCTTAGGGTTTTTGTCTGAGCAGCTTATTCAAAATATACACCTCTGCATCTTTTCCTTAGCTCTCACTATTTTTCTTCAAAGCACTTATCATTATCCAACATGCATAAATCTTTTAATTTGTTTACTATCTCCCTTTTCATGAAATAGATAAACTCAGGAGGGCTGACACTGATTGTTTGATTCATTGCTTATCTTCCATGCCTAGAACTCTGCCTGAAAAACTAAGCAACTTAATAAACATTTGCTGAATGAAGAATCAATTTTCAAATTTATGGTCTTGCCAACTGTGGAAGATTTACAAGAAGTACAATATTTAGGCCATTTTGCAGATGAGGAATATGAGGCAGGAAAGTTAAGTAACTTTGTGACAATCACATATTTATATTATTCAGTGTGCCCATATAATGGCTTGAAGGGGAAATTTCTTTAGACTTCAGCACCAGGAGAAAAAAACGCCTGTTGGGAATATAGTGAAAGTGATGTTTTAAAAAAGTTCGTGTTTCCCTCTTGCAGTTTGCTTCTATAAACTTATATCCAAATTTCTATCTAAAGCACTGCATTTCTGTTGCTGATCCTTATGCTTTGCTTATTTCATTTCACATTTTTCACACTTCACCCATTAAAAAAATCTGATCAAGGTATGCTTCCAGTCAAAATGTGCTTTATCTTAAGGTTTAAAATTCAAGGTGAATAAATTTGGCAAACCAGGTCAACTTCAGGCCAGAATAACTGAGAAAGAATAAACTGTAAGCTCTGTATTTGTTGTAGTTTTAGGCAGATAAGTTAGCAAGGTAAAGTGAAATCAAAGTGATTTCTAACAGTCTTCCAGGGGCTTCACAGATTTATCAGAGAAAGAAGAGCTCAGGAAAAAAAGATAAAATAGTAAATGATGGCATACATATTATTAATAATACTGTTAAAAAGGCTGATATATTGAGCTCATTTAAAAAAGAAAAATGAAGAAGCTAACGTGGGCAATTAGCTACTGACATGACCACTGCATACCTAGGTAATGATCAAAAGCATGTGGGTGGTATAACCACGAACCTCCTGAAGGAGGGTGTGCTCTCTGACACAGGCACAGAGTCTAGGCATTAACTATTTAAAGTTCACAGGGAAGGCAGGTGAATTATTAATTTGTTTTAAAATTTTTATATTTACTTTCCACTTAAGTCGTTCAACTTTACAGCATACTAACATGCTTTAAGTTTACTATGAAATCGTTTAATTAGTTAAATATTAAAGGGAGTAAAATTTATATACAATAGAATATGTTGCGGTATCAGCAACAAGAATACACTTTCAAAATTTTCCTTGCCTTGGAAAGAATCTTTTCTATTTAAGAAATAGTATTCCATAGGAGCAAAATAGAGCCACAGTAGATTTAATTATCAAGTACCTGATGTAATGTTACATTATGTCACGTCATGCCACATCGTGCCATATACCTTATTATAACATTGCATTGTATATTTCTTTTTTATATTTATCTGTATCCCATAGAAGAATGTAAGTCCCATGAAGCCAGAGGTTGTATCTGTCCTTTTTTTTTCAGTTATCTGTCTGAAATATAATAGATTCTCAATAAATATTTATTGATGAATGAATGGTTTATACTTTAAAGTTTTAATGAGAGCACTGTTTTACAATAATTTCTTAATTACTAAATGTTTCATGATTGCACATAGGGTTCACATTTCTACATGACACGCAAGCAGAAGCACCAGTGATCTTATCAAGGGTGCTTGCACAGAGAGCAGCCTTGGGAGGTAGAGATAATGCTTCCCTCTGGAGAACATGGCAGATTTATTTACTATCCAGTATATATGATGTCTCCCTCTAGGACCAAAATCAGGCAAGTTTGCTTATTGCTTGCTTAAATCAGGCTTCCTAAGATCAGGGTCTCTTTCCTGTAATCCACTGCATGTGCAGACATTCTCTCCCTCGTTGCATTGTCCTCTGGGAATTTCAGCTTCAAAAACTAGAATAAGGAAATGATGATACTCTGGCTGTTGCTGTTGCTCTAAGTAATAAACAATTCTTTGTCTCTGATCCGGACATTCTGTTCCTTTGCCAGTACCTATGAGATAGTGGCAGGTTAACTTTTCACTCTTCCTTGCGAGAAGAGTGAAAATTCAGACCCTTTACAGTCTTGACAATTCCATTTTCAGATAAATATTTTTTAAACAGCATTGTATTAATGGACAAAGACACATAGTAAGAAGCACCCAGTTGTAAAAAACTGGAATTTTGAAAATAAAAGGAAACCCCTAGACTAAAGTGGGAAGAGAAATGCCTAGGTTGTCCTGACATGTGGAATGAATAACATAGGAAAAGAAGGCAGATGATTAGACAAACTCATTTGAAAATCAGATGGATATGTTTTAAAAGCAATAAATATTCGCATTTTTATTTTACGATGTATTACTTTGAAGGAAATGGAGTCAATATCTAAGGAAAACTTTACTTTTTTCTTGTCTTATTTTTCATTTATCCAACAAATATTTAAAACCATCTGTGTCCTCATACTATACTTGGTCCCAGGTTGACAGTATTGAAAGCAATGGATCAATGTGTTTACTTTAAACAAGTTAAAAATAACCTCTAAGAGAAATGAAGGCTGTCAAAAATTCTGAAGTAAAAAATGGAGTTACTCATTTGGCGAAAGTGGCCTGAGAACTTGACCTCGCAGAGATTTTAGATGAGACCAAAAGGATATAAATGAATCAGTCTGTAAAATTTCAGGAGAGCTTACTGTTTTGAAACTGAAAGTAAGGTCTAATTGTTGTTATGCAATAACCAAGAAGTAAAGTAGCTTTAAATAAGATGGGTGCATGGCAGGGTGGGGGATGATTTAAAAGTTCCCTTTCCTACAGTTAAACTTACGGATCTTGAAGACACATGCAGTTAGAAACATCTGGTAGAGAATTAGATAGTATATGAACTATAGCTCTAATTGCATATAGAGCTGGACATACGGAATTGTGATAAATGAATGACATTATCTAGAAAAGAAGTAATGATAGCCTGAAATGGAGGCTAATTCCCAGAAACTAAAATCAAAAACAGGAGGTAAATGGAATACTAAAACATTTTCAGTTAATACAAAGGAAAGAGGAAAAGAGGAACAGAAAAGATGAGGAAAATAGTAAACAAAAAACAAGACGGAAGCAATAATTGTCAGATGTAAAAGGAGAAATAGATAAATCCACAGTCATAGCTGGGGAACTTAACACTCCATTCTCAGTAATTTATAGGACATGCAGGAAAAAACGTCATTAAGAATATAGGATATTGAACAAATATATTAACAAACTTGACCAAATGACATTTAGAGAACACTGCACACCACAGCTTCAAGTAAATATTTTTTCAAGTGTATACAAAATAATCACTAAGACACCATGTTCTGGCCGTGAAACAAATCTCAAATCTCACTGAAATCAGGAACTAAAGAAGGCAGAGGAAGCAAGTGCCACTACTTAGTCTCTGTTCACTCTTGTCACCCTGTTGAAATCAGTGAGTTTATTCCAATTATTCCATTTCTCATCAGTATCTCTCACCTACAGAGAACACTGACCTACATCTTCCTCAGATACATGTCCTCTGATCACAATGGAATAAAGTTAGAAATCAGTAAGAGTAAGGTATCTGAAAATCCCTGGATATTTGGAAATCAAGCTGCACAGAGCTAAGTACCGAACTGATTTTAAAAAATCACTTAGGAAACTAGAATATAATTTGATATAAATGAAAATAAAGAACACGACATAATAAAATTTGTGGTGTGCAGCTAAAGCAGGGCTAAGAAGGAATGTGTCACTTTAAATATATATATTAGAAAGAATAAAGGTTTGAATGTTGATAAAAGTGAAAGTTGGTTCTTTGAGAAAAGATTTTTTGAAAAATTGATAAAGTTGTAAAAAGAGCGACGTTGAAGAGTCTACAGGAAATAAAAGGATAATAAATAGGAATCATGAACAACTTTATGACTACACTCCATGTGTCCATTTATATGAAGCTCAATATGCAAAACTAATCCATGGTAATAGAAATCATTTAGAATATTCATGGCCTCTGGGGGGAGGAATTAACTGGGCAAAAGCATGAGAGAAATTTTGAAGGTGCTAGAATGGTGTACATCTTGATTTGTCTTGAGTGGTGGTTGTTTTATAGGCACTTTATTGTGTGTGTGTGCTACCTCCAAAAAACCAACATATTTATGGGTCCTGTCTACAGGATTTTTAAAACAACAGTTAAATCTTATACCCAAATGTGTTTACTGAGTTCCTATACTTTTCCTGATTCTGTAGCTACTTACATTATTCCACTGAGACTCTATCCTTCTTTCCAAAAAAAATAGTTTAAAAAATGTGCAGTCCTATTATAACAGTGACAAATATCTTGTTTAATTAGTTATCATAGTCTCTCTATAAGAAATGAAAACTATGCTTCATATGTTAAAATTTGCCTGTCATATTCTCTAAGGAAACAGGGCAAGTCTTGTTCTATGACATATATAATCTCATATTCACAGAAAGTCAAGAATGTTACTTTTTCACATATTGTCAAACTTGAGAATCTCTGAGAAAGGATTGGTCATAGGTTTTATACATTACAGATTTCATAGACAAAGCACAGTAGGTATAATTTTGATGATTCTTCGTTCCTGATCTTAGTAAACAAGCTTATAAAGACAGAAAAATATGTCTGACACATACCAGCAAGTTGCAGTCCTAAAGGTTTTACAAACCTTTCATGTGGATGTGAACTCATAAGCCTTAGAATCCTGTGGTTCCATTTTTAAAGCCAGATAGTAAAGTTTATATGTATTAATTGATACCTCTTTAACTCCCATAAATTAAATTAATCAAATAAGATATCAAATTAATGATATTTTTAAGAACTATGTATGGTCAAATCCGTGCCTTAGAGATTGAGATCTGCCCACAATGAAAGACTTTGGAAAAAACGTTGACCCTTAGTCCTATTGCAGTATGCAAAGACACACATAATTTGTCCCAGTTAGAAAAAAACACACTTTGCACCTGTAGGTAACAAAAAATAAAAGGATTACCTGTCTAGTTTTAGTCCCCAAAGTAAGTGAAACCTTGAGCATTTCCTACAAGTTATTACTGACATAATGAAAATGTTATCACTGACTTTTGCAATGCTGTTGTTAGAGCATATGTCATTATTGTATACATGATAATGAGGAGAAAATATGGCTCTTTTTGCACCATGAATTAATGTAAACTTGCTAACCTTGCTTTTTTTGTTTCCTTTAAATACCTCTTGTGGTTTTCTTATTTGACAATTTGGATCTCCTCCAGTCTGTGCAAGCCAACTTCTTTCCTTTTCAAGTTGATACTGCTACTGCATCTTCCTTTTACAAAAGTGAAATATTCACGTCATGAGTAGTGTTTGAGTTGTCTTCAAAAGGCTAGAGGGAGAGGGCATTTTGAAGGTAGTTGTGATTCATGTATAACAGAGAAAGTGAGTTAATATTGATATATTCACAGAATAATTGTTATCTTTCAATGCCAGTAGTTGAACATACTAGTTTCAGTAAAAGATACCATTTCAAAAAGCAATAACAGTGATTACATTTTAATTGATAATTTTATGTTACATGATAACCATAACTTAGCTAATCATAATATGTTCAATTAAATGACAATACAGTTTGGCTTGATTCTTTGTAAGGGATCCATACTTGAATTGCATATTCTGATTAATGTAGTTTTTTTGGAACTACATGGATTTTAAAGATGGGTGCCTGCTTGAGTAAGGTATGACAAAAACCCACAAAATCTATAATGAGTATAGGAGACAATATTTAAAGACCCCTGAGAAATAATCTATAACAAACAAAACAGACTATGTAGAGTTTTATGGAACTCAGAATCATAAATCAAATCTCTTAACCAAAGGAGAAAAAGCCTTAACTATTAAACAGTATTACTGAAAGCTTTGAAACATAGTGTGAGCATCCTAATTAGCATGGTCTGGGAGAAATAGAAATGTGCCAATTAAAAAATAATAATGCTAATTGGTGGCTCAGAAAAACACACAGTTCTTCAATAGTTTCATGTTTATTATGTTACTTTATTTGGGAGAAAATGCATTTTAAATTTTCCAATATTTTATAAACTATAACAAGGTATAGAACAAAAAGGGAAGACATGACCCCAAAGAAAGTTACTGAAACCGAGTAGCTGGCTGGGCAGAGGAGTAAAACACTTTCTAATTAGCCCTCTGATGCATCTACAATCATCCTTTTTATAGTTCAGGCGGCAGGATCTAGCCTATACCAGTGTCAGGGTTTATGTGTAATCTTCGGTGTCATTGAATATAAATCTCAGTGAAAACCATGGTGATTGTCAAGAAATGAGCCCTTTCTTCCATTCTGAGCAACATACTGAAAAAACATCATAAGACTTTGAAAAGGAGAGTTTTTTTCTCTCTGCTAGACGGAGTGTTTTTTTTTTCTCTCTTTCTTCTTACCAAACTGACAATGATATAAAATTTTCTAACTTAAAAGATTTCACTTTCATTTTTAGCCAGCTTACTTGATCTGGGGGTTAAGAATAGCTTCCTTTAATGGTGTCTGGAAGAAGAGAAAGACTTTCTCAGAGGAAGTAGCTAGTCAGTTGCTGTCTGGGCAAAGTGGAATGTAAAGAGAGTGGGACCATCCAGAACCCTCCTCCTCTGTCTCCTGCTCTTTCCACCACATCCAGCAACGTTTTCCTCAGACTACAGCTTGAGACTGAGAAAAAATAAATGGACCTGCCAGAAACATGTGACAAAAGCTCTATGGAGAAGCACCTTTACGACAATACTGACTCTGCAGCTCACAGCTAATTAATCCCACAATAGAATGTGAGTTGGCTAGTTGTATTTTGAATGTCCTCATGTGGCCTCTCTTGACGGGACTTGCCACCAAGGATTTTAAGCTTTCACCCTATTTAATATTCATGTCTAAAGAAGCAAGGTACCTTGGGATCTTAAGAATTTTTTAAAAATTGGTCCTTTAGGTTTAAGTGATAATGGAAAATTCAACAGCTATAGCTGCTGGAGACAAAAGGTGAAGAATTCACATTCTGGAAGTAAACCATCCACTATATGCTGAATAGGAAAAGCCGTAATATTGGACAGTGAAGTGACAGTTTTTGCTATTGACGGTTTTAGTAAATGGTACCCACAAGAAGTTAATATCCCACAAGATCTGATTCACGAGAGCAAAGTTCACAGTAGGAACAATATTTCAGTGAAAGATTTAGTTTGGATGGAGGGAGTGAAATCAGATTTCAAAAATACATATTTTTCTTTTAATTTGTGAAGCACCAAGCCCGATTACAACTCACTGCTTGTTAGTTACTCAGGCCTTTGACATATATTGTGACTTGGACTGTATTTAATCCATGGGAAGCAGATTCAAAGTTTGCTAGTTTTCCTCACTGCATATAGCATGGAACAGGTACAAGTGAACACAGACATCCTGCAGCAGCTCCTGAGTTAATTAATATTCATGATGGGCCCTATGAGGATGCACCTTGTGAAAAAATTCCCAAATGATGCTGAGGGACATGTTGGTTGAGAACCACCATAGGAGAAGTTAGAAGAATGTGGCTGCTTTCCTGCTCTTTAGTTTCAGGGAAAATAAATTTGGAAAAAACTCTTTTACTTTTCTACAGAATTTTTTTGACTTAAAAAAAACAAAACAAAACACTCCATGTTTTCATCCTCCAAATTTCTACCCCTTAGTAATATCCACTTAACCTCTTCCATCAACTATTATTTATGTGCCATATTATCATTATTTTATTCACATAATAGGTCAAATATTATTCCTTTGTAAATTTTTCCCATAAGAGAAAAGGGAGAGAGAGGGTAAAAACAAATTAAGATTTAAGGCATACTGATAGTGAATAGTATTTGTTGATTTTATTTTTCAAATTTCATGCTTTTTCTGCTACAGCACTTTGCCTGGATTTATTATTATCTGTAACTAAATAGACTCATTCTGCCTCTCAAGATGGTGCCAGCTCCCAATAAATTCTATTTAAGGGAGAAAATCATCATCTTAGGATGTTTTCCTGGACATAAAGACAGCTGCCTAAACATTGTGAAATCCAAACATATCTTTTCTTTACCTTGTTACATCGAGCAATTTACAAAATTTCCCCTATGTTCAGATATATAGTAATAAAAAAATGACTCACATTCCTTTGGATTTAGCAAGTGTATTTCCAAGAATCCACTGTTAAAATAAACATTCCTCTGGGAAGTATAATATATAAATTCCATATTAGGTATTAAAACTTACAGCTGGGCTGATTTTCCTTGTAATCTTTTATCACTTTGGTAAACAGAAGAAAAAATATTCAGTGTATGGGGAAACCTGGACTTTAAATTTTTAATAAGCAAGTGGGTATGAGAAAGGTCCAGACCCTAGAGTGGTCCCAAGACGTGCACAGGGATGAGGACATACAGAGAATCCTGGACAGCATGTTGGCCCTGCGCGTCTGAGAGAAGGGGCTGAGTGTATCAAATGCAGGGGAGAAGAATGACCAGCCAAAGGGGCACTAAATACACTGATGCCTTTGTACAATTTGGATGGACTACTATGCACATAAGCTGAGGCCAAGCAGGTACCTGATGCAGAGGACCTTAGGCCTGGAGATAGCATAGCATCTTTTTTCTAATTCAAACTCTCTAGATAAGGAAACTGAATCTTAGTGATACTAAGTGAAGTATCTTTCATGCATGGTAAATGTTTTAGTGTAAAATATTTTTACACTGTCATTCATTTATACTGTTATTTGAATGAGTTAATGCCAGTGTTTTAATTTTTTAGAGTCCTTCCTTGACAAACAGTATGTCTGAATATGATTTAATAGCCATTTCTTGCTGTAGTTAAAGAATTTCAGGTTTGTTGTTAGTATAAGTATTGGTTATTTTTATCCTATGATAATTAACTAAGATTTTAAATGACTCAATATCCATAGTAAACTCTACCCATTCAACTGACAAAATATGTCCTTATTTGAATTACAAACATAACATTCAAGAGTTCTGACTCCCGTTTAGCTATGCAACGTAAGTGTTTAGCCTTTAAAAACTATGAAATAAGCAACTTTGAAAGGCAGTCTTTTTGATTAAAGAAAACAATAAACTTACTTTATCAAGGTATTTTTCCACATTGTTCCTTTTGCCCATGAAGAAATTCTGACATCTAAAACTGTAGAACAATCTTTCAAATCATTCTCATTTCATTAAAAACATTTATAAATATGACTATTTAAAACACTAAACATGAGTATGAAAGTGCTTTGAATCAAGGTGCTGGTTCCCTTAATGTGGTCCTTGTCCTTTTTTTAGATTATGACCTATCATGTATCTGATATCTTTCATGCATAGATCCTGGTTGGGAGCTAATTATCCAGGGGCCCCTATGTTTCTGCAAAACTTGTGAGCAGAGTCACTAACAGCCTTTGTTCTGGAGTATCTTTTCAAAGACATTTGTATAGTGAACAACCTTGGAAGCACAGAGTCCATTAGAGCAAAGGGTAGGTTTGTTTACTGTCCAGTATAATAAAGATGATTCTACCTTCTGGGAAAGATCAGGCCCGCTTCCTTGCAGACTGTGATAAAAGGCTGTGGTCTCTAAAGTGTGGATTTGGTGGCTGTGACACAGCCCATCTGCATGCACAGCCTCCACATCACCCCTGTGAGATCTGGGAGGCAAAGGAAGCTGATACGCACATGGTGATGCTCATACTGCTTGCTGTGCATTGAGTAATAATGTCTCTTTTTCTGTGATTCAGGGGTTTTGTGTCTTCTGCCAGCATCCATGAGACCGTGGCAGGCTAACTTGTTAACTTGTGAGTAGAGTAAAATCTCAGACACTTCACATTTCTTGACAGTACTTAGGCTTTTCTAGTCAATTCTATACTTAACTACAAACTTACATCTCATAGATAATATGTTCAATGTTTTTTTTTTAATTAGTTATACAAGTATTTGGAAATACAAACCTTGAGCACCTTCTCAGCTCTTCCTAACTCTGTTCTTTTTATTGGTTGCACCTACTTCAGCTGGGTTGTCCCTCCATGCCATGGGTGTGACCTCCAGCTTTCCAAGCACCTACCAAAAGGCTCAGTCTACCTTCAAGGTCGATTGCGTTAGCTTTCCTTGCAATGGAAAAATTTCAGCCATATTTCTTCAAACATTTCTTCTGCCTGTTCTCTCTGTCTTCTCCTTCCAGAGTTCTAATTATGTTCATATTACAACATCTGCTGTTGTACCACAGTTCCTGAAGATATTTTCTTGTTTTTATTTTCATTGTTTTTCTCTTCACGTTTCAGCTTGAAAATTAACCATTGACTTCTGCTCAAGCTCACTGGTGTTTTCCTCCTCTGCATTGAGTTTCTGTTGTGACCATCTAAGCACTCTTCATTTAAGCTTCTGTGTTTTTTATTTCTGGCATTTACTTTTTGATTCTTTCATATGGCTTCCATCTCCTTACTGACATTGCCCAGCTAGTCTTCCTTGTTCTCTACTTTTTCCTTTTAAATCAATTAAACAAGGAGGCCTTTCCAAATAAGGCAAACATAGCCAATCAAATAATTTCCTTGCTTTGCTTCCAAGTTTTCTCTGAAAAATTCACTCCCTGAGCATCTGTCAGTAGAGCACTCCTAACCACTTCCATTTGGTGCTGCTTGACTAATTGATTTTTGCTCAAATAAACTTAAACCATTTTTAATATGCCTCAGTTTTTCTTTTAACATTCCTCTAGAGCCCTTTAACACTTTATTCAAAATAACTTCAACTTCCTGTCTGATTATTCTAACATCTATGTCATATCTGAGTGTTGTGCTTTGTCTTCAACCTGTGATTTTTGTTGCTTTTTGGGTACCGTGTAATTTTTGATGAGAGCAGAATGTGGTGTACAGGGCCGTACAGACTGGGGTTTAGTGTGATTTATGTTCATCTGGCCAGGAGTTGGGCTGTCTGTGAGGGTTGGTGTAAGAATGGGCAGCAGAGGCTTCATATTCCTCCTGTCACCTTGTCACCTTACTTTTGTCTCCCTGCTTGGTTTTGGTGTTTCCTTCTGTGCTGATCCTCAGCAAACACCTGCCTCTCTCCATTCTCCCAGGTGCGCTCCACTGTTATTGCAAATGAACTCTTATGGACTTGATGATAGGATATGGGAAAAAGGGGTACTTTCTACTTTTCTCATATAAGTCTCAGACTTTGGACTGCGCAAAGGGTCTGTGTTTCAGCAGTACACCTTCTTCCCTCGTCCTGCAACCTCTTCCTCAGCAGCAGCAGGGACCTTCTCCTAATCCATCTCTTTACAACCCTCTCCCTTGTGGAATGCCCAGCAACTCTTCATCTGCACTTTTTTATTGTGCTGTAATGTTGTTGCCCCCACAAAGCTCTTTGTTGTTATAAAACATCTAGTGATTTTTCTTCCAAATGTAAAAATCCTTTAAAAGAGAAAGGCTTCAGTGCAGTTATTGTTCAGGATAGTTTCACAAGAAAGTACCAAAGTTTCATTCTGTTAGCCTCAAAATAATAAAACACATTTTAAATAGATGTCTAAGTGCCTCCTATATGTTTATAAACAGTAGTAACTTTTTGCTATGGATAAATTAATTATTATTGGGGTAATTTAACCTTACCTTCATTGCCACATT
This sequence comes from Smutsia gigantea, assembly GCA_032199065.1. Classification (NCBI taxonomy): domain Eukaryota; kingdom Metazoa; phylum Chordata; class Mammalia; order Pholidota; family Manidae; genus Smutsia; species Smutsia gigantea. The sequence continues at coordinate 200,358 of JAVSCE010004756.1, read as the reverse complement.
CACTGTTGGGAGCCTAGGAGACATCATCTGATAGGATATAATGCTAGACTTTAGATTGTTTTGAATTTCTCTTATTCTTTTTTAATATTTTAATAAACTAGGCACAGGACATATTCTGTCCATTCTTATGAACTCACATATATACACTGTTGGAAATTTAATGTAGATATAAATCTCTAAAAAATGATTTGTATTTTTTAAGAAGTAAATTTAGGTTTATCTTAAGTCATTTCTAAAAATCATTGTTGCTGGTGTTATACATATCAAAGACAACATAAGTAAATTATAGTAAGAATGCTTTTTTCTTGTCAATGAATTTGCACATCTTTTATAGGGAAAATAAAGACTGATATAAATGTATGTATATAAACAGAATTATTGGAATTATTAGTACAGTTAAAATGTTATGGAGCTTTGGATACTCTATTCCTTTTTTCAGAACAGTTGTGGCAGAGGTTAAACTAATTTGGGGGAGACAATGACTATGTGTATGCATTCATATGTGTAAACAAAACAAGTGAATAAAACCACTGGTTTATGAAGTTACAAACTTAATTATCAAAAACCAGTTGCTCATACTAGTCCAGTTTTCAGCTCCTTTGATGAGGAAGATCTTGAAAAATTTACATCAGTATGGTGGAATTTGCCTCCATTTTGATGCTCCTTTAACTTTATGTCATTGATTACCACCATGATTGATTGTTTCATTCATATAGGATATTTTAGAATTTTTAAATTATTAAAATTCTTAAGGCTGGTCTGCGCGATTAGGATTCTGCAGATTTTGCTTTTCTGAAAATGCAATTGCAGCTTTTAAAAACATGAAACATCCCTCCTGCGATCACTGATAAAACGTATTCTCTAGAACGGTTGGCCACCCTTTTAGGGTAATGCTTAGAATGTGCAGAAATGTGTGTGTAATTTTGGAAACAGGTCTGGAGGATCATTTAGTAGTTTTTGCTAGGAATCTAGGAAAATCCGATCTTCAAGTAAGGACTTAAAGTTTTCCAAAATCCTTGCACCTGGATGAGATTTGTCAAGTAAAAAATGAACCCAGACTTAGTAAGGACAGACTTTATTCAAAATGATTATTTCAAGAAGAGGGGAAAGGAACTATTGTAATAGGAGAACGCTGTGACTGTAAGATCCACAAATAGCTCAAGAATTTGGCAAAAAAGAGTTTTCTTTTGTGTTGACAAGGGTAAACAACCAGGTTAAGGGAAGAGGGATAAAAGAGTATCATGGTCTTGGAGTAGATTAGAGAATGTTTTTCTTTTTTTAATTTTTAATATTATTATTTTTTATTAAGACATTATTGATATACACTCTTATGAAGGTTTCACTTGAAAAAACAATGTGGTCGCTACATTTACCCACATTATCAAGTCCCCACCCATACCCAATTCAGTCACTGTCCATCAGTGTAGTAAGATGCCACAGATTCACTATTTGCCTTCTCTGTCCTACACTGTTTTCCCCTTGATCCCCCACACCATGTGAACTAAACATAATACCCCTCAATCCCCTTCTCCCACCCTCCCCACCTGCCCTCCCACACCCATCCCCTTTGGTAACCAATAGTTCTTTCTTGGAGTCTCTGAGTCTGCTGCTATTTTGTTCCTTCAGTTTTGCTTCATTGTTATACTCCAGAAATGAGGGAAATCATTTGGCACTTGTCTTTCTCTGCCTGTCTTATTTCACTGAGCATAATATCCTCCAACTCCATCCATGTTGTTGCTAATGGTAGGATTTGTTTTCTTCTTATGGCTGAATAGTATTCCATTGTGTATATGTACCACATCTTCTTTATCCATTCATCTACTGATGGACACTGAGGTTGCTTCCATTTCTTGGCTATTGCAAATAGTGCTGCAATAAACATAGGGGTGCATCTGTCTTTTTCAAATTGGGCTGCTGCAGTCTTAGGATAAATTCCTACCTCTGCCCATTTTTTAATCGGATTATTTGCTTTTTGGGTGTTGAGGCATGTGAGTTCTTTATATATTTTGAATGTTAACCCCTTGTCAGATATGTCATTTACAAATATGTTCTCCCATCCTGTAGGATGCCTTTTTGTTCTGTTGATGGTGTCCTTTGCTGTACGGAAACTTTTTAGTTTGATGCAGTCTCATGTGTTCATTTTTGCTTTTGTTTCCCGTGATCAAGGAGATGCAATCAGAAAGAAGTTGCTCATGCTTATATTCAGGTGACTTTTGGCTATGTTGTCTTCTAAGAGTTTTATGGATTCATGACTTATATTCAGGTCCTTGATCCATTTCGAGTTTACTTTTGTGTATGGGGTTAAGTAAGAATCCAGTTTCATTCACTTGCATGTAGCTGTCCAGTTTTGCCAACACCAGCTGTTGAAGAAGCTGTCATTTCCCCATTGTATGTTCATGGCTCCTTTATCATATATTAATTGACCATATATGGTTGGGTTTTTATCAGGGATCTCAAGTCTGTTCCATTGGTCTATGGGTCTGTTCTTGTGCCAGTACCAAATTGTCTTGATTACTGTGGCTTTGTAGTAGAGCTTGAAGTTGGGGAGCATAAACCCCCCAGCTTTATACATCCTTCTCAGGATTGCTTTGGCTATTCAGGGTCTTTTTTGGTTCCAAATGAATTTTAGAACTATTTTCTCCCATTCATTGAAGAATGCTGTTGGTATTTTTATAGGAATTGCATTTTATTGGTAGATTGCTTTAGGCAGGATGGCCATTTTGACAATATTTATTCTTCCTAGCCATGAGCACGGGATGTGTTTCCATTTATTGGTGTCTTCTTTAATTTCTCTCATGACTGTCTTGTAGTTTCCACAGTATAGGTTTTCACTTTCTTGGTTAGGTTTATTCCTAGGTATTTTATTCTTTTTGATGCAACTGTGAATGGAATTGTAATCCCGATTTCTCTCTCTGCTAGTTCATTGTTAGTGTATAGGAATGCCACAGATTTCTGCATATTAATTTTGCTTGTATCCCGCAACTTTGCTGAATTCAGATATTAGATCTAGTAGTTTTGGAGTGGATTCTTTAGGGTTTTTTATGTACAATATCATGTCATCTGCAAACAGAACAGTTTAACATCTTCCTTTCCAATCCAGATGCATTTTATTTCTCTCTGTTGTCTGATTGCCTTGGCTAGGACCTCCAGTACTATGTTGAATAGAAGTGGGGAGAATGGGCATCCTTGTCTTGTTCCCGATCATAAAGGAAAAGCTTTCAGCTTCTCGTTGTTAAGTATAATGTTGGCTGTGGGTTTGTCATATATGGCCTTTATTATGTTGAGGTACTTGCCCTCTATACCCATTTTGTTGAGAGTTTTTATCATGAATGGATGTTGAATTTTGTCAAATGCTTTTTCAGCATCTGTGGAGATGATCATATGGTTTTTGCCCTCCTTTTTGTTGATGTGGTGAATGATGTTGATGGATTTTCGAATGCTGTACCATGCTTGCATCCCTGGAATAAATCCTACTTGATCATGATGGGTGAACTTTTTGAATTATTTTTGAATTCGGTTTGCTAATATATTCTTGAGTATTTTTGCATCTATGTTCATCAGGGATATTGGTCTGTAATTTTCTTTTTTTGTGGTGTCTTTGTCTGGTTTTGGTATTAGAGTAATGCTGCCCTCATGGAATGAGTTTGGAAGTATTCCGTCTTCTTCTACTCTTTGGAAAACTTTAAGGAGTATGGGTATTAAGTCTTCAATAAATATTTCATAAAATTCAGCAGTGAAGCCATCTGGTCCAGAGGTTTTGTTCTTTGGTAGTTTTTTGTTTTTGGTTTCATTAAGCTACAATCACTTGAACAACATTATGGTTACTAGACCCCTAATATCAAGTCCCCCCCACATACCCCACTACACTCACAGTCCATCAGCATAGTAAAATGCTATAGAATCATTACTTGACTTCTCTATAAATACTGCCTTTCCCATGTCCCCAGCTGCTGCATTATGTGTGCTAATCGTAAAACCCCTTTTCCTCCCTTATCCCTCCCTTCCTCCCCGTCCCTTTCACTTTGGTAACTGTTAGTCCATTCTTGGGTTCGGTGAGTCTGCTGCTGTTCTGTTCCTTCAGTTTTTCCTTTGCTCTTATACTCCACATATGAGTGAAATCATTTGATACTTGTCTTTCTCTGCCTGGCTTATTTCACTGAGCATAATACCCTCTAGCTCCATCTATGTTGTTGCAAAAGGTAGGATTTGTTTTCTTCTTATGGCTGAATAATATTCCATTGTGTATATATACCAAATCTTCTTTATCCATTCATCTCCTGATGGACACTTAGGTTGCTTCCATTTCTTGGCTATTGTAAATAGTGCTGCGATAAACATAGGGGTGCATATGTCTTTTTCAAACTGGGCTGCTGCATTCTTAGGGTAAATTCCTAGGAGTGGAATTCCTGGGTGAAATGGTATTTCTATTTTGAGTTTTTTGAGGAACCTCCACACTGCTTTCCCCAATGGTTGAACTAGTTTACATTCCGACCAGCAGGGTAGGAGGGTTCTGCTTTCTCCACATCCTCGCCAACATTTTGTTGTTGTTTGACTTTTGGATGTTGGCCATCCTAACTGGTGTGAGGTGATATTTCATTGTTGTTTTAGTTTGCATTTCTCTGATGATTAGAGATGTGGAGCATCTTTTCCTGTGCCTGTTGGCCACCTGAAATTCTTCTTTGGAGAAGTGTCTGTTCAGTACCTCTGCCCATTTTTTAATTGGCTTATTTGCTGTTTGTTTGTTGAGGTGTGTGAGCTCTTTGTACATTTTGGATGTCAACCCCTTATCAGATATGTCATTTATGAATATATTCTCCCATACTGTAGGATGTCTTTTTGTTCTTCTGATGGTGTCCTTTGCTGTACAGAAGCTTTTTAGTCTGATATATTCTGACTTGTTCATTTTTGTTTTTGTTTCCCTTGCTGGGGAGATATGTTCATGAAGAAATTGCTCATCTTTATGTGCAAGGTATTTTTGCCTGTATTTTTTTCTAAGAGTTTTATGGTTTCATGACTTACATTCAGGTCTTTGATCCATTTTGAGTTTACTTTTGTGTATGGGGTTACAAAGTAATCCAATTTCATTCTCTTACATGTAGCTGTTCAGTTTTGCAATCACCAGCTGTTGAAGAGGCTGTCATTTCCCCATTGTATATCCATAGCCCCGTTATCGTATATTAATTGACCATATATGTTTGGGTTTATATCTGGGCTCTCTATTCTGTTCCACTGATCTGTGGGTCTGTTCTTGTGCCAGTACCAAATTGTCTTGATTACTATGGCTTTGTAGTAGAGCTTGAGGTCAGGGAGCGTAATTCCCCCTGCTTTATTATTCCATCTCAGGATAGCTTTGGCTATTTGGGGTCTTTTGTCATTCCACATGAATTTTAGAGCTATTAGCTCTTGTTCATTGAAGAATGCTGTAGGTATTTTGATAGGGATTGCACTGAATCTGTAGATTGCTTTAGGCAGGATGGCCATTTTGACAATGTTCATTCTTCCTAGCCAAGAGCATAGGATGAATTTCCATTTATTAGTGTTCTTTTTTATTTCTCTTTAGAGTGTCTTGTAGTTTTCATGATATAGGTCTTTCACTTCCTTGGTTAGGTTTATTCCTAGGTATTTTATTCTTTTTGATGTGATTGTGAATGGAATTGTTTTCCTGATTTCTCTTTCTGCTAGATCACCATTTGCATATAGAAATGCAACATATTTCTGTGTATTAATTTTGTATCCCACAACTTTGCTGAATTCAGATATTAGATCTAGTAATTTTGGAGTGGATTTTTTAGGGTTTTTTATGTGCACTATTATGTCATCTGCAAACAGGGACAGTTTGACTTCTTCCTTGCCAATCTGGATGCCTTTTATGTCTTTGTGGTCTGATTGCCGTGGCTAGGACCTCCAGAGCTATGTTGAATAAAAGTGGGGAGAGTGGACATCTTTGTCTTGTTCCCCATCTTAAAGGAAAAACTTTCAGCTTCTCACTGTTAAGTATAATGTTGGTTGTGGGTTTGTCATATATGGCCTTTATTATGAGGTACTTGCCCTCTGTACCCATTTTGTTGAGAGTTTTTATCATGAATGGATGTTGAATTTTGTCAAATGCTTTTTCAGCATCTATGGAGATGATCATGTGGTCTTTGTCCTTCTTTTTGTTGATGTAGTGGATGATGTTGATAGATTTTTGAATGTTGTACCATCCTTTCTTCCCTGGGATGAATCTCACTTGATCATGGTGGATCATCTTTTTGAATTATTTTTGAATTCGGTTTGCTAATATTTTGTTGAGTATTTTTGCATCTATGTTCATCAGGGATATTGGTCTGTAATTTTCTTTTTTTGTAGTGTCTTTGCCTGATTTTGGTATTTGAGTGATGTTGCTCTTGTAGAATGTGTTTGCGAATATTCCCTCCTCTTCTACCTTTTGGAAAACTTTAAGGAGGATGGGTATTAGGTCTTCACTAAATGTTTGATAAAATGCAGCAGTGAAACCATCTGGTTCAGAGGTTTTGTTCTTCAGTAGTTTTTTGATTACCAATTCAATTTCTTTGCTGGTAATTCGTCTATTAAGATTTTCTGTTTCTTCCTGGGTCAGCCTTTGAAGGTTGTGTTTTTCTAGGAAGCTGCCCATTTCTTCCAGGTTTTCCAGTTTGTTAGCATATAATTTTTCATAGTATTCTCTCATAATTCTTTGTATTTCTGTGGTATACGTAGTGATTTTTCCTTTCTCATTTCTGATTCTCTTTATGTGTGTAGACTCTCTTTTTTCTTGATAAGTCTGGCTAAAGGTTTATCTATTTTGTTTATTTTCTCAAAGAACCAGCTCTTGCTTTCATTGATTCTTTCTATTGTTTTATTATCCTCAATTTTATTTATTTCTGCTTTAATCTTTATTATGACCCTCCTTCTACTGGCTTTGGGCCTCATTTTTTCTTCCTTTTCTAGTTTCATTAATTGTGAGTTTAAACTGTTCATTTGGGATTGTTCTTCTTTCCTGAGATAGGCCTGTATTGCAATATATTTTCCTCTAAGCATGGACTTCGCTGCATCCCACAGATTTTGCAGTGTTGAATTATTGTTGTTGTTTGTCTCCATATATTGCTTGATCTCTGTTTTATTTTGTCATTGATCCATTGATTATTCAGGAGCATGTTATTAAGCCTCCATATGTTTGTGAGCTTTTTCATTTTCTTTGTATAATTTATTTCTAGTTTCATACCTTTGTGATCTGACAAGCTGATTGGTACAATTTCTATCTTTTTGAATTTACTGAGGTTCTTTTTGTGGCCTAGTATATGATCTATTCTTGAAAATGTTCCATGTGCACTTGAGAGGAATGTGTAGCCTGTTGCTTTTGAATGGATTGTTCTGTAGATGTCAGTTAGGTTCATCTGTTCTAATATGTTGTTCAGGGCCTCTGTCTCTTTATTTATTTTCTGTCTGGTTGATCTGTCCTTTGGAGTGAGTGGTGTCTTGAAGTCTCCTAAAATGAATGTATTGCATTCTATTTCCCACTTTAATTCTGTTAGTATTTCTTTCACATATGTAGGTGATCGTGTGTTGGGTGCATAGATATTTCTAATAGTTATATCCTCTTGTTGGGCTGACCCTTTTATCATTTTGTAATGTCCTTCTGTGTCTCTTGTGACTTTCTTTGTTTTGAAGTCTATTTTGTGTGATACAAGTACTGCAACTCCTGCTTTTTTCTCACTATTAGTTGCATGAAATATCTTTTTCCATCCCATTACTTTCTGTCTGTGTATGTCCTTGTGTTTGAAGTGAGTCTCTTGTAGGCAGCATATAGATGGGTCTTATTTTTTTATCCATTCAGTAACTCTATGTCTTTTCATTGGTGCATTCAGACCATTTACATTTAGGGTGATTATCAATACATATGTACTATTGCCATTGCAGGCTTTAGATTCGTCGTTACGAAAGGTTCAAGGGTAATTCCCTTACTATCTAACAGTCTAATTTAACTTACTTCATATGTTATTACAAACACAACCTAAAGCTTCTTTTTTTTTTTCTCCTTTTTCTTCTTCCTCCACTCTTTGTATGTTATGAATCATATTCTGTCTAGCCCTTGGGTGACATCTATTTAGACTTAGGAATACTTCCATCCATCAGAGTACCTCCAAAATGCACTGTAGAGGTGGTTGTGGGAGGTAAATTCTCTCAGCTTTTGCTTATCTCAAAATTGTTTAATTCCTCCTTCATATTTAAATGATAACCTTGCCGGGTAGAGTATTCTTGGTTCAAGGCTCTTCTGCTCCATTGCATTAAATATATCATGCCACTCCCTTCTGGCCTGTAAGGTTTCTGTTGAGAAGTCTGATGATAGCCTGTTGGGTTTTCCTTTGCATGTGATCTTTTTTCTCTCTAGCTGCTTTTAAAAGTCTGTCTTTATCCTTGATCTTTGCCATTTTAATTATTATATGTCTTTATGTTGTCTTCTTTGGGTTGCTTGTGTTGGGAGATCTGTGCACCTCCATGGCCTGAGAGACTATTTCCTTCCCCAGATTGGGGAAGTTTTCAGCAATTACCTCCTCAATGACACTTTCTATCCCTTTTTCTCTCTTCTTCTTCTTCTGGCACCCCTATAATGAGAATATTGTTCTGTTTGGATTCGTCACACAATTCTCTCGGTATTCTTTCATTCTTAGAGATTCTTTTTTCTCTCTGTGCCTCAGCTTCTTTGTATTCCTCTTCTCTAATTTCTATTCCATTTACTGTCTCTTGTACTACTTCTAATCTGCTTTTGAATCCCTCCATTGTATGTTTCATCTCAGATACGGAATTTCTTAATGGTTGAATCTCCAACCTAAATTCGTTCCTGAGTTCTTGAATATTTTTCTCTACCTCCATAAACATGTTTACAATTTTGTTTTTAACTCTCTTTCAGGAATATTGGTGAGTTCAGTTTCAATTGCCCTTTTTCTGGGGTTTGTGAGATTTTGGTCTGAACCATGTTCTTTTGATGTTTCATATTTCTGTGTGGTGCCCACTAGCGTGCAAAAACTCCAGTCTCCTGAGCTGCTCAGCTTCTAGATTATGGTTCAGGATAGTAGGGGAGTGGAGCTGGTGCCTAGGGGAAGGAAAGATCTGTTTTCTGGTTTCCGTCTGTGGTGCCTGTCTTTAGTGTCAGAGCCAGTGGGTCAAGCACACACGTGTAAGCCTCTGTGCTTTGTGTCTTTAGCTGTTGTAGGTGGGGCCTCCCTCTTTCTGGCCTGTCGCCAGTACTGTGACTGCCAGTTTGTGAGCAGGTGCCGGCAGGCCAGGAGGAAGGCTCGACAGGTTCTGTGTCACAGTGGGGGGCCTTGGAGCTGAGAAGGCAGCCAGGGGGTTGGAAACCCTGAAGCTCTTCAAAGCTCCCAACCAGCTGGGCAGAGTGTGCCCAGACAACCTTGTCCAGCTCTCCCTTCTCCCGTGCAGCAAGCTCTGTGCAAACCCTGCCCCTTTAGCAGCCCTCTCGCTGCTAGGAAGCCTCTCAGACCACCCACCCTTCCTCTGACACAGAGCAGCCGAGTGTGGATCTCTTCCTCCACAAACAGCTGGAATGTTAGTCTCCCAGACCCTCCACTCATCCGATCTCCCCAATGTCCAGAGTACCACACAATATAGGCTTCCACTCACAAAGCAGATCTCCAGGGCTAAGTGTTCAGCAGTCCCAAGCTTCCACCCCCTCCCCACTCCTTTTCTCTTCCTCCCGCCAGTGAACTGGGGTGGGGGAAGGGCCTGGGTCCTGCCGGATTAAGGCTTTCGTAAATTATCTTGTTTTATGAGGTCTGCTCTGTTTGTGAGGTCTGTATGCAGTCTGGTTCAACCTTCTTTCTTCTTGCTGTTTTAGGATTAGTTGTATTAATTAACTATATTTTTGTACTATTTGTGGTTATGGGAGAGCTCTCCGTGTCACCTCTCATGCTGCCATCTTAAATCCGGGTCTTAGGTAAGTTTTTGATTACCAGTTCAATTTCGTTGCTGGTTCTTGGTCTGTTCAGATTTTCTGTTTTTTTCTGGGTCAGCCTTGGAAGGTTGTATTTTTCTAGAAAGTTGTCCATTTCTTCTAGGTTATCCAGTTTGTTAGCATATAATTTTTCATAGTATTCTCTCATAATTCTTTGTATTTTTGTGGTGTCCATAGTGATTTTTCCTCTCTCATTTCTGATTCTGTTTATGTGAGTAGACTCTCTTTTTTTCTTGATAAGTCTGACTAGGGGTTTATCTATTTTGTTTATTTTCTCGAAGAACCAGCTCCTGCTTTCATTGATTCTTTCTATTGTTTTATTCTTCTCGATTTTATTTATTTCTGCTCTAATCTTTATTATGTCCCTCTTTCTACCGACTTTGGGCCTCATTTGTTCTTATTTTTCTAATTTCATTAATTGTGAGTTTAGACTGCTCATATGGGATTGTTCTTCTTTCCTGAGGTAGACCTTAGAGAATATTTTTCTATGAGGCCAGCCTGTTCTCATGAGGAGTTATAGGCTGGCTCCTGATGAGGGTGGGCCAAAATTCAGGGCCCTGAGAGGAGAGAAGCTTAACTGAATTTTGGCTAACCAGCATTTTGTCCTGATTGATCCGTGGGAGCAAACAGTTTAGCCAATCATTTATGAGGCAGTTGGAGGGTCTGTGTCTTGCCTTGTTATATGTAAACAAAGGGGCAGCTAGCATCAGTGAGTCCCATCTAAGTGTCCAGAACACAAAAGAGTGCGGAAATTGCTTAACCTTTCACTATTTTCCTAGAGGACAGGGCTTGAGTAAATTTCAAAGTTATCAGATTAGATGTTTTCTTTAGCTATATCTGAGACTTTTTGACTCTGGGGCACTTGTACTTGCAAGTCCTGGGCCTTATGGGTCTTTAGAACCTAGAGAGCTGTGTATCATTTATCACAGCCCTGGGTTACATTAGGCCTAGAGAAGATAGAACTGGATCTGCAAGAAAGGTGAAAGGTGCTGCCCATATACCGGCCTGAGTGCTGTGTGGCAAATAGTGCGGACTTGTTTAGTACTTTTCTTTCTGGGGAAGGGCTGCAGTGAATGCCAAGAACTGCTTTCCCTTAAAAAACTGTCCTCTGACACTTTGAGGTTTGAGATGTTTGGTCGTAGGAAACTAAAGCTTTCTTCTACTTTGTTGCAAATTGAATATTCAGTTTGAATAGTTTTCTATTTTTTTTAACTGACTTTTAAATCCTTCTATAATTCTAATTAAGCTCATCTTCATCTCGGGAGGTTGGCTAGCTCTAAGGCAAGAAATAAAGGAAGCTTGCTCGCCAGGCCAGACTTCCTAAGCTCTCACATCTCTACTTGAATTGATTTGCATTATAATGCATATGGGCAGGAAGATAGGTAAATTGAATGTGTGATTAACTGAGCAAAGAATAAAGCCCATCTAGAGTTAACATTATTGCTAGGCTACTTGCAGGTCATTTCTGAAGGATGAAAACAGGTACTCTCTAAGAATGAATGTATGAAATATGATTATTATCTTATTGAATATAAAACATTTATTACATCATCCAGTTCCTTTTTATTTAACATGAAATGTGTTAAACAATTTCTAAGATGAGAGCTAATCATGCTATGTGGAGGTAACCCAGGGCTGGAAAAATGTGAAACCCAATGGATCTGGAAATGATCCTTTTAGTACTAACTGGGAGATATGGTGAAATAATACAACACTACCTGGAACAGTAGGATTTTTAGATAGTTCTGCAAAAACTGAAGTGATGTTTTTTTAATATTTGGTGAAAAAAAAAAGTCTCTCTCTATATATCCTATCTTAAATGTCTTTTGGGGAGTATTAGTGTAACCTAAAACATCTATCTTTAAAAAAATGAATCCTAGATGACTTAAGAAATAGTTTTGTGAAGGTATGCTTTAAAACACCACCCTTTACACAGGCAAGTTTTTTCTTAGCATGTGATAGCCATGTCACATGGCCTAAGAGCACCCAGAGTAAGCATCCTTTGGATAGTCCTCATGAATTCTGATTCTCACATTCTTGACAGTTTGTATAATGCTTTGATAATTTAAATAACACCTTTAGACTTCCATAACACAATTGCTCAGATAAAGTTTGTATTAATTGTAACAATACACATATAGAAACACTTTTATTTCATGTGTCTTTCTATGTAAGGGTGTCCATGGACAGATTTTGCATAGTCAAGTAAATAGTATTTGTGAATCTGCATGATACATATGGTTTATTCTCTGTCTTGGTTCTTTCCACCTTATTAAAACTAATCATAATAAGAAAATGTTTATTTCATAGGGAAAAATTATATTTGTATTTATTAGCAAACCATATAGCATGAAATTAAGCAGTGATTTATAATTAAATTGTATGCAATAAAAATGTGCTGGAAATGATGTTTCTGTCTATTCAGAATGAAATCACAAAAAATATATGAAATCTCTAAAAAAATGATTTGTATTTTTTAAGAAGTAAATTTAGGTTTATCTTAAGTCATTTCTAAAAATCATTGTTGCTGGTGTTATACACATCAAAGACAACATAAGTAAATTATAGTAAGAATTTTTTTTTCTTATCAATGAATTTGCAGACTTCTGACAGATTTTTTTTTATGAAAAGGCATTAAAATGGTGAATTTGGATACCTAATTTAGCATTCAGATATGACTTAAGGGGCATCCAATTAATATATAAAACTAAGGACATTAAGATCAATTATACCTCTTTCCTTTTATAAAAATAATTTTAATTACTTGCTAGAAATCTTGGAATTTTAACTTTAACATGTAAGTGAAAACTTACATGATACATTATTTACCTACTTTATTTTGTCGGATTTAAATTCAATTGAATTCCACCATTTTAAACAAGTGGTCTTAGCTGTCAAGGGTAGAAACAAAATGTTAGCCAATCAAAATACACCATACATAAATATGGTCAGAGTAGTATGGTACAAAAACACAATTCATAAATTCCATGAGATTCTCATGTCTGTTAATTCCATGGATTCTCATGTCTGTTAATAAGAGTTTAAAGAATAAGAAATAGTACAAAAGGAATTCAATCATGTGGTAATAATTCCAGGAAGAATTTAAAATTCTACTAATTTACCCAATCTAGTTACTAAACAAAGGCCCAAGTGGTTTGTTTATTTATTTATTTATTTATTTTTGGTGGGGTGTCAATTAAGAATCTCTATATCCTGCTTTTGACTTAAAAGAACACTATTAACCTTGTTCATCCATTTTAATTGCAAAACTGGTGAATGTATTCACCTTAAAGAGAATCATCCAAACCTGTGGAAATAAAACAGGAAAATAGCTTAGCTTCCTTAATGTCATGCTAGAGATTATGTAACAAGTTTTCCTGAGGTTGAGGATCATCTGAATTTCTCCGGAATGTAACTTTTTAAAATTTAGAATTCACACTTGACTAGATGTTTTACAAGTCTGAAAAGTTAGATGTTAACTCTTAGGAAACTAAGGTGGTGATTTTATTTTCTGTTCAGTAGAAAATTTAACTGTAAAGGTTACATATTCATTGAGCCATAGGATTAACTAATGTAATTTTCTTATCTTATTTTACCATTCTTATTTCAAAGGCCATACAAAAACACCTCCAGTTTTCTCTCATGATTTTTTAACTAGCTTTGCCATCCTGCTGGTTCCCACATTAATAAGTTAAATAAAATGTTGACAAGTGGTCACCATTTACTGGTGAGAATTATGTTTATTTGAGAATTATTCTTTAATAACCTATAGGTTTTTAAAAATACAGAATTAAAATAAGTAGAACTATAAGCAGCAGAAGGAGAAGCAAAATACAGGGAAGAAGAAATTAGGCATTTATGAAATTATTCTGGATGGTGCATTCATTCCAGTTGTGTTAAAATATAAATGTTTTAAATATTTTAATTTATTTGTGATGTCCTTTTTTAAAATTTATAATCCACTTTTGCAGCACATAATTATACATACAGAGTATATGTGTTACATCAAGTAATATTTGATATAAAACTGTGTGGAAAAGAGGATTTTTAATTCCTTATTCAATCTAGCTATGTTAGAAAGTTTCTGTTGAAGACTTTCCTGTCATAAATTTCAGTGAGTTTTATCAGTTCACATAGGTTTGTACATTCGTATGCTTTGTTATTAAATTTAAGATGTTGATTGCCCACATAAAACTTTTATATAGATGAGAAAATTTTCAAATGATGTTTAATATTGCATTGCTCATCAAATCAAAAGAAAAAAAGACACCAAATGTCGACACGTAGACAGGAATGCTTTGATAATTAAACCTAGAGAACTTTGGTTAAATTCTTCCTTTACTAGATGTGAATGATACCATACTTCCCTGAAATTAGTTTTGAGAAAAAAAAAGGACAAACGTGCACACACACACACACACATTTCCTCATTGAGGATGTCTTATATAAAAAAGGTCTGCATTTAAAAGACAGTCCAGAGACATCTTTGAAGGTTCTCTTTCAAAGCAGCTCCACTTTCCTGTATGTCTGGGGATTTCTGTTATTAATTGAAGTTAATTTTCTAGGTTATCAGTTTGCCATGCACGTGGGAAAGATTGATAGCCTCTTCGATTCTCAAGAGTGTTGAAAATGACACTGTTCCATCACCGGGTGCCTTCACTTTTATCATCACAAATCAAATTATAAACATCGGGGCAACCTTGCTGGAATCTGGCTTCAGGAGATTTCCATAAGATTAATTAGGCGGCCAAAGCTAAGATGGTAAAATAGAAAGGGGGAGCGGGTAGAGGGAGGAGGGAGAGTTGGAACCATTCATTCCTCACCGAATGGAAAGTCAATTCAACAATGGGTAATTAGCGTGGGCCACGGATTCTCAAAGGCACTGAGGACACTGGACTCTTTCTCGCACTCTGATGTTTAGTGCCGTATTGTGGACCCCTCATTTAATTAGTGCACTTTGATACCCACAGGAGTTTGAAGCTCCAGGGCATGCTAAACACAGACTGACACCAGCAAGCTTCTGCCTCCTTCCACTCTAATTAGAGACACAATGAGCTGCGAAGACAATGTTTTACTCCAAGATTTCTTCAGCAGATACCTCTGGCAGGAAACAATCGTTTATTTTGTGTCTATATTGGTATTCAGATTAAATTGTTAGCATGCAAAAAGATGAGCTAAGGGCACATGTCTATTAAAAATGCTTAGCAGGGTTCAAAAATGATGGAAGCAATTTGTGGGGGAAAATGTATTTTCCTTTTGGAAACTATTTATTTTGCTCTGGTCTAATTAGAAAGAAACTTTAACCCTTAATGCAGTTGCATTCTAAAGTAAATAGCAGTACTTCTTAAAATAACCATCAGTTTTATGTCTGAAACAAATGGTTCTAAATCTAAAAGGGAGAGGGAGACAAGAGGGGAAACCCCTCTCTTACTCTGAATTCAACTGCATTGAAATAACTAGCCAGCACTAGGGAAAATGACAGAGGTCATTTTTACAGGAAGATTGCTAATCTGTCTAGAGCTCTTTAAAGAAAGCCTTGAAACATTCACAGTGCCAAGTTAAAACATTTTTTATAATGTTAGTTTTGATGGACAGTTCCATGCTGATTGGAAGAATATAAATATCCTAAGGGAGACTGCATATTGAAAATTAATCTCATCATTCACAAAAAAACTAGTATGTGTTGCTTTAACTATACACTATAAATCCTGAACCCCTAAAATTTAAACACAGGACAAATGTTTTCCCTGTTATTGTTGTCTCTTTATGTCCATAACACACAGTCAACTTGCAATATAAAATGTCCCAAAACATTGTCAACTGAAGCAAATCAGTGTTATTATTTCTTTATGCATCTATACGTCCACTTAGCTAACTTACCTGTTCTCCAATACTTATCTAACTTTTGAGAAAATGAAACCAAAAGGCCCCAAATGAAGAAGCGAAATCCATTCTAAGAATGTCTCCACAAAACGTCTTAACTAACTTCCTGGGCCCTTTGACCCTGAAAAATCCCTGCCCCCCTCCTTTCATCATTCATTTTGAAGTACATCTGGAAGGAAAGACATTGTTTCTGTAGGAAAGTGGCTTGTTCTGTTGCTCAAAGTTGCCCTGATACTTTGCTTAGCCTTTTTTTTCCAAACCCCAATTTGAATTTACATGTATATAAGGATCCACACAAGGATTGTTAAATAACTCATCTCTAGTGCCAAACCCAACAGAGTGTGAGGATCTCCTGGGAGGACAGTTTTAAGAAAGACTGTAGATCTGGTGGGAAAGAATGCCATGATTATTTAGCAGTGTCTTTCATTGGCTTGCTTGGAAGTGAGAGAACAAGAGGAGTGGTGAGATCAGCCCCATGATTTTGTTAGCTGCCCTGGACAGAAGTGCTAGATGTTTAGACCTAATTTACCTGCTCTGCCGATTACCAGTCAATCCTTTATAGTTCAGGGAATTTGTGCCCAAATCTAAGAATCTAGTGGGGTCTATACTAAGTACCTCTTTGGATAAACTCATTATGGCATTGTAGATTCTATTTCTTAAAACCATAATATTCTTTGGGTTTTTTGGCAGATTATGATCTGTTATTAATTTACTTTACACTAACCTTAACCTTGACTGTGAATATTGGATATGTCCTATGTCTGCCTCAAATCTCAAAATGAGACATCCAGGCTAATTAACTTTAATAATCATCTTTGATAAGCTTCGATAAGCATTAGTGATGAAATTTTCCATCTGGAAATGTCCTGTTATGTTTCAGCAGTTCAAAAATTTCTGGGTTAGTTTAATAAACTATTGTCCTGCTCTGGGGCCCCATATGTTTTTGTTGGTTTTCAGAAACTGATAAAAGAGTGTCCTGTCTCCAAGTGTCTGGAAAAGACTATACCTGTGGAAGGAATATTTAAAATTCACAATTAAACCTCAATTAAACTCCTTTCTTGCCCCTTTTAACCAAGCAGATATTTTCTAGGCATTTATGACTATGTCTATATTAAGCACTTTATAGTTTAAACCAGGAAATTATGTATTTGTACCTTTTGAAAGAGTCAGCAATAACATGTACTATATAACTTAAAGTAATATTTCTTTAGTTAGCACCACTTCAAAGCAGAATCCTGTCTCCCAGAAGTAACCTATTCCCCATCTAAGTCACTGAGGCATCCGTTGAATAATTAGCGAGCAATACCTTACATATTAATGCTTCAAATCATCCATCACTTAAAGTCCTGTGTTCAGCCTGAGCACCCTTTCCTGAAAAAAGATTCATGCTCCCAGCTAAGAAAGCACGGGGTTCTTTTCAGACATAATAGAAGATAAGTGTGCTCAGGGAGAGACAATCAGTCCAATTATGAAGTTTACAAATGGTTAATATGCCTTCATATTTTCTGCATGTCCTATTGAAAATCATCTCATCTATTATTAAGTCGTGCACTAGATTATAGGTGCTTATGGGCAATACTTAATGTATTTTTTTAAAGCAACAGACTAAGCAAAAATTCCTTGAATATGCAACATTCAGCGAAAAGTTGAACTTCGTTGGTCACAAAGGTGGGTAGTGTTCCCAAATCACCTTTTGGCAGAGTAGAATTACATTACATAGATTTGTATTTAGACATCCCTGAAGATAGATGAATGTTAAATGCCATGTAGCATTTGGTTAAATGTGACAGCATGGAGCACCGCACTATGACATTATTTTAGATTACAGGCTACGCCAAAAGCCATTTAACAGCCGTATCAGAAAGAAGTGAAGGGACCCCAATGAAAGGTTTCTCTGCTCATCACACCTGCTTTTTAAATTTTCCCTAATTTCCATTAGCTTATTTTCTTCCTGTTCTTCTCTATCTGCCCTTTTTATTTAGAAATTCATTTCATTCCCTCCTGTATTCAATGATGCTCCTTGCTTCAGGGGCCCTTTATAGTAATTTATTCCATAGGCTTATTATCTTTTGTGTAAAAGAGTTTCGCCACCTTCTTTTTTTCCCAGTTCCCAACTTTCTAATTTTCAGATCATATCTACTCACTTCTCTGGTCTTGAAGCATAAAGAGTTTGCTTGGATCAATTTTATCAATCCACCTTATAATTTTTAAAACTTCAATTGGGTTACATGAAGTCTTTTCTTTTCCACTGAGAATTTGTTCAACTTTCCCTGTCTTTTCACATAACTTAATCGTTGAGTTCTGGTATCATTCATGTAATTGCTCCACACTGTTCCCCTGAAGAGCAATTAAACCTTGCAAAGATTTGGTGACCAGCACTTTTTAAATTATATAAGGCAAAGTCGAGGAAAGTTCTATCTATAGCAATACTATAATGCCTTCAATTGATAAAAGAACTGACTGCCTCAGTTTCTATTTACCATTACTAAAAACGATTGTATTACACACTTCAGTAAACATTTATTTATTTATCATTTGTTAATTAGAGGAGTTGTGTGTGTGTGTGTGTGTGTGTGTGTGTGTGTGTGTGTGTGTTTTAATAATCCATTAAGCCAGGTAAAGACATACCTTTTCTTTGCAAAACACATCAATGCCCAGGTTTCTATTAGGTTTATTTCCAGACAGTTTGGAGGGCTGGTTTAATAAAATCACATTAAGTCATCAGGAGGCTTATTCAGGCTTCCCCTGCCCCATTAGATAGCACTGGTACATTTTAAGTAAATAGATACTCCTGCCTGTACCTATAAGTCTCTATTTCCAAATGGTAAAAAAGGGATATTTATGAACAAGGTAACCAAGTAAACAAGACATATACCCTCAAAAAACTACAATTTAGATGGGGTGTTCCTAATTTTTTATGATTCACCAGTTTCGATTTGTAATAAATACTGAAATGAAGTCTTAAAGGGTTTAGATGATGGAAGCTTTAAAAAATCTCTGTTAATGGTGGATTCTTTCTCAAAAAGAAGAATGCTTATTTTTAAAAGCCTTGCTGTAACCTTTACTTAGGATGAATTAGGTGACTTGGAAAGAACTAGTTCTCTGGTAACTGCACTTATTTAAAAATTGTTCAAATGAAGTTAAATTATAAAATGATTATTTTTAAAGACAATGAGAAAAGCTTTTTAGAGGTTTTTCTACACCCAGATGTCTACAAATTGCTTGTATGTAATATCCAGTTTTAAAGCTTTGAGTATAGATGGAGGGCAAACTGCCCAGATCCTCATATTATCTTAATGACTCGGAGCAGCAATTCGCAACCAAGTCACTGTCCTCTACTTTGATGTTCACTCATACTCCATATAGAGACATGGGCCCCTAAATAAGAATTTTCAGCATAGACATACTTTTAACTAATACCCACCACTTAAATGACTTTATTTTTTACTTAAGAACAAAATGATGGGTAGTTTGGGTAATGGGGTCAAAGGAGCAATGTTATTTTTCTTAGATCAGTGATTCTCAATTCATGATGCACATTAATATTACCTGGGAAGCTTTGAAACATGCTGGTGCCCAAGTCTGTCCCCAGGCAAATTTAATCAGTAGCTAGGGGTAGGCCTTGGGATTTGGTATTTTTAAGTCTGAATGTCTGAATGTTACTAAGGGGCACTCAGAGTTGAGAAGCATTTATTTAAACCAGTAGTTCTCACCTGGGTGGAGATGCCTATCACAGTCACTAGAAGGTATCTTCCAAAATTCACAGGAAGTAGAGTGAGCTAGGGCAAGTATTTCCAAAAGTTCCTACAGATTATATTACCATTGTTGTCTCTCCAAAGAAGAATCTGAATGACATATCAATGTGTATTTTTACAACAGTCACCTGTGATTCTGATAAATGCCCTTCCCTCAAATTTGAGAATCACTTAGGTAATTTGTCCAAGTTCATATATATTAATAATGTCAAAGCAGCAAATTAATTGGTTCTAAGAGCTGTAGTTGTATCCTGCAGACCTTTCCTGAACTCAACATTTCTGGAGTATGCCAGGGGTTACCCAAAAATTTTATTCAGAACTGGGAGATCTGCTACATGTACATGCTTCTCAAGGTGTGTTCTTTAGAACAAATTCTTGCAGTGGGATAATAGTTACATCATTCCCCCCCAAAAAATACATCTTTGGGGGAGGGGCAGTTTTTTGATCCAGTAAGCTTGGGAGATATGGTTTCAACCAGTGCTAAACAGGTTTCTTTCATGAATAATTTATCAGAGCCTTGAATGTGCTGATATACTGGGAACCTTCTAGAGCAGTGCTCCTCAAACTTTAATGTGTATATAAACCTATTTGGTGGCATAGTAGAAAGATACTAGCTAGGAATCATGCCACTGCTAATAATGTCAAAACAGGGAAGAAGGGGGCATGAAAGGAACTAATATTTATTGGTTGACTACTATTAAATAATTTAATCTGGTTAATACACCTATGAGGTAGGTAAAATTTCCCTATTTTACAGATGAAGGGACCCAAGTTGAAAAAGATTAAATAAATTGCTCAAAATCATACAATTATCAAATGAAAGCTGTGATTCTGAGCCTAGATCTGTCTTGTTTCCAAACCTGTGCTCTTTTCACCATATCTTTTTTTATTCATTCCCTTTTTCTTTTTAAATGATGTATACTTTTCATAGTAAATCTTGTGTGTAGCTTGAAAATTTTTAATGTATGTTTACACTCAAGTAATTATCACTTAGAGCAGACTAGTGTATTTCATTCCCCAGAAAATTCCTTCATACTCCTTCCTAGATAATAATCCTCCCTCTCAGAATAGGCTCTATCCTGATTTCTATCACTGTTGATTAGTTTTTGCCTATTCCTGAACTTCATACAAATGGAATTATACATTATATACTCATTTATGTCTGGCTTCTTTTTTTTAAATACAGTTGTTTTGAGATTCATCCATGTAGTTGTATGTATCTGTGGTTTGTTTATTTGTTCACTTATTGGTAGACATTTAGATTGTTGCCAGTGTTTTGCCTATGATGAATAGAGCTTCTATGAATATTCTTTGCAAACCTGTTTTTGTGGACATAGCGCTCATTCCTTTGGGAGACATACCTAACAATGGAGTTGTTATGTCATAGAATAGGCATATATTGAACTTTATTAAAACCCCTTCAGCAATTTTCCAAAGTAGTGGTGCCATTTTACAAAGCCTTCATACTATAGGCAATGAATAGCAGTTCCAATTATTCTACTTCTTAACTTTTTTTTGTTTCTTTACTGTTTTAACCATTTCTTCCTAGATAGGCAAAACCAAGAAAAGGGAAAATGTATCTCCTCCAAGAGACTGTTGTGAAAAGTTATTGGAAAATATTTCCTTAACAACTGCTTCCCAATTTTAAGGGTGATTTTTAAGCAAAGAAATAAGCGCTCAGTGAAATGACCGGCACAGAACCCAGAATAAGGGCCGAAAGAAACCACTGATAAGAAAAAGATAGAAAGGAATATGAACAGACAAGATGCTTTAGAAAGAAAAGAAGGGTTAAAGACTGGGAGAGTAGGAGGCATCAAAGAAATAGGAATGTGGAAGAGGAAGGCTTGTTGCAAGGTGGCTGGGATCCAGAATAGGTGATAACCCCGAAAACCTTGGATGGCAGGGCAGACACTGAGCACGGGAGGAGTGGCAGCCAGGGAGGAGTCAGGAGTCGCTTACGCTGAATGGGTTCTGTTTATAAGCCAAGCATTGAATCATGCTTTCACACAACTATTTCCTAAGATGAGTCACATTTCCACCCCACCCGACCCTGCTTGCTAATAGACTAATGTGATTTTAGTCCCCACTTTTGTTCATCCATCATTCTTTTTCATTCATCAGCCTGGCTTAGTTCAGGAGCATAATTTACTTTCTCCCAAGTGTGCTGAAATCCCTGGGTGTGGACTCATTTTGGTTTTGCCTCCTGCAAAGCTACCTCAGGCTGCGGCTGCTCTTTATATAACATGCTTCTGTTTCTAGGCCAAACCTTCAACTTCCCTTGGTCAGTTTCAAGAGCTCAGCAGTATCTCCTAAATCTGGAACTCTGAATCAGTCTCCGGGCTAAAATTAATCACAAATCTCAAAGAAAGCATTTTAAAGACACTCACAGCATGAGCTTAAAAGTAACTTTTTTAATAAGTAAAAAATAAATAACACTCAGCTGACTAATATATTCTTGCCCATTGGCTCAGTTTGGCCATGGATTTTTTTTTTTCATTGGTGGACAGTTTGCTATATGTGGTGACAGGAAATTCAGACCCAGTTTTTTATGAGCAGCTATCCCACCCGCCCAAGGAATTTCTTAAAACCCGTTGATGAGACTAGAGCATACTGAGCAGCAATTGTGCTGTTCTCTAGCCACCCCCACAGTAGAAGAGCCATTAGAAAGAAAATAGGCCTTGCCATTTGACTAGTGCCTCTTGTAGAAGTCGCAGTTTGATGATGCATGACCAAGAAATACAAGTGATCTGCAAATAGCAGAGTAATTTATCTAATTCATTCATCTTTCTTATGTTTCATACATTGCTGACTAGCAAACTTCAAATGGATATATCAAATACATGAAGTATTACAAAGCAACAGCCCAGTTATATCTGATTGTTAATTTCTAGTTGCTATCCATATTTGGTAATGAAAAATTTTTCAAAGGATTGATTTTTGAAAAGCATGGTTAACCAAGGAGCCTCTCTTGCAAAAAGTTGCTAAATTTTTGTCTTGTTTATTTTCATTAAAAGTTATATAGAGTTTCTGTCTTCTTCGATACTTACATAATCGTGTAAAAACCCCGTAAGAACAGAGTGCAGCTGATAGGTTTACTGGTTAGTGGGTGATGAAAACAAGAAATTTACCAATTTTTTTTTGTTTCAAATATCAACCAAGAGTAAATAAAACAGGAAGTAATCTAGGAAAGCTATATGTGGAATATAATTATATGACAAAAGATATTAACAAAATTTTGAAATAGTCACCTACATTTTTTTTAAGTTTTAAAATGTACCTAACTGTTACTAAAGGAAAAATAAAAACATCATAAAGACTGTAAAGGAAAAAGCACTTGCCTTTTTACAAATGGACTAAGTCCCACTGTCTCATAAAATATACACTGGGGTCATAATCCCCACATATAATTTATTTTAGTTTTCTATTTAAAAACTCACTATATAGGAACTAAGAAAAGATCAGTTATCACTTACTGAATAATACCCTTAAAATTCCTCAATATATCTTTACCATTTCCCTTCTTCATTGTATGTCCTCTTGTTACAGTTTCTGTCTGCCAATTAACATATGATGCAAGAAATGCACATAATATCAAAATCAAATCACTGACTATAAGTTTTTTCTTTCCAATTTTCTTTTTAAAATAAGAGAATCAAAGACCTTTTCTTCACTCTATTGTTTTTATTTTAAAAGCCACTCAGCTCTTAATAAAAAGGAATAGTAAGTAGTAGTTGTAAAATAATCTGTCAATCAATCAGGCACTTAAACTTTGGGCAGACCACTCCTAGAGCTTTAGAAAGATTTTTTAAAAACACAAATAAAGGAAAATCTCAATTAAATTAAATGCAGATTGGAAAATTCCATTTTATATTTACTTTATTACTAGAATTTGGAAAGAAGCCTGGTGACTATATTAAGCTGATGTTGAAATGGGTGCATTGAAAAAAAAAAACAGAACCTTGGCTAGTTGATCATGGAGTATGTGTTCTGAGTTCTTCATTCCAGCACCTGGGAGGAGGAAAGCCTCCCTTCTGTTTATTTGTAAGTGTCCTGTAAATCTCTTGATTCGTTTTCTGTATTTTACTCTATTGTCTATAATAGAGAAGATGAACTAAGGCACTCAAATCCCCAGGAATAAAATAGGAAATAATATGCCACCTGATTTCTTTTATGAAGCTTATTGCTAATAATAATGACTTGAGTGAAGACTTGAGGTCATGTAATATGTTTTATTAATTATTTCTAAATTCTATCCTGCTTTTTCCTTTTTCAGATAAAAACTTTGTGGATGTGACTAAACATCCAGGTTTCCAAGGATATTTTTTAGGGGGGAGGGGTTACTCTACCTTCCTTCAACATGGCTTCTAAGATTGTGTGCATCAAATAATATCCTCAAATACTGCATTTTTATCTAACTACCAGAAATATTTGCACAAATAATTTGTGTTTGCAAATTTAGAGGCTGGGTTAAGACCATTTGCAAAAATTGGCCCTGGAAATGTCAAGTACATACAGCCTTTATATAGCATCATAAATATTAAAGGGTAGAAAACCTAGATCATTAAGTTCCAGAGAAGTAGTAGTACACCAAATCTACTAACCTGACACTCAAAAGAACAAGAAACTTCGAGTTTGCGGGGAGTGGTACTTTGGTACTTGGAGTTTCAAATTTAAAAACCCCTATCTTAAGCACAATTTGTAACACATCATACATTTTTGGATTTAAAGATAAATAGAGCGAACTTTAAAAAAAAAATGGACATTTTGTGTTCCACCAGCCTGTTGTGACTGGACACACCTTGAGAAGGAGGTTGTCTTCAGGACTCCCTTGCATTGGCCTGTGAGGAATGGGTGTGATAAGCATTTAGGTCTTACAGTACAATTCTAGCTGCAGCAAGTCAAAATTGATCTTGCTTCCTATTACCTGTTTTAAAAATATACAGTGAAAAGTTAAACATGGACAGTCTGAGATTTTGGAAATGGAGAACATAGGCTTTCATGACATTTTTGTATAAACTGTGTTCAGAACATAATGTGTCAAAGGTTAACTGTGACCAACCTGTAAGATTCTGGATAAGACTCTAAATTCTATATGAGAAAGAGATTTTGTTGAACAATTTCAGAAAGAAAAATTCCTTAAGGCCGCTTTTTTACTTAAAGGTAGATTTAAAAAAATAATAGCAAGAATAATATACCCAATAGCATGCCTAATGGTCAGTAAACTATCTTATTGATCTTTATAACATCATGGATCATTGCATTATTACTCTTATTTGCACACTGAGAACACTGGAAGCCAGAGAACTAAAGTATTTCACAAAATTTTACACTATTAATAAGTTGTACGTTCATGTTTCAAACACATTGAAGTTTAATTCCAAAGCATAGGACAGTTCATTGAGTATCTAAAAAGTGCTATTTTTGTTTATTTTTGAAAACTATCCCCAAATATATCTGAAACTATTAGAAATCTCACAAGGCTTGTGAAAAAGGGAAGTTTATACTTTTGGACTTTAATGTTTCTGACCAAATAAGTAATGACATAGCTTTCTGGATTTTTACTTTATTTTCCAAATTGTTTTACTTACACAGTATTTGTGCTTCTCTGTGACAACAAGAAGGAAAGGTTTTCATTGCATGGACTTAAAGTTGCTTGAAAGCATCACTTATTACCTGTGGGTTCTTTGCAATGGAATGGAGCTCTTAGTCTTTAACCTGAGAATTCGAAAATTGTTAGTGTTTTAAGATTTGGGCAACATTATGACCTGAGCATAACAAACTCCATTCCTGGTGCCCTGGGTTGCACAGCATTTCTAGACACAATTCAAGAATAAGAAAGTAGAACAAAGCATAATGTTCTGTATGGTGGGGAGTGTGACTTTGCACCTACTTCTTTACAGGACTTTTAGACCTTTCTGGTCTTCTAATGTGCATCTCTTATTTTGATCTCTGGTCTGACCATAACCTTGGCTTCAGTGTCCTAAGACTTCTTACATTTTCAAAATAAAAATTAAAAGGTTTAGGAATTTATGGAGACAATGAGTCCAGGACTGCATCCTGCCATCTTGCATCTATGTATTAGTTTGCAAGGGCTGCCATAACATAGTACCACAGTCTGGGTGGCTGAAGCAACAGAAATTAATTTTCTCACAGTCCTGGAGACTAGAAATCTGAGCTAAGGTATATTGGCAGGGTTGGTT
The DNA here is from genome assembly GCA_032199065.1 of Smutsia gigantea. Classification (NCBI taxonomy): domain Eukaryota; kingdom Metazoa; phylum Chordata; class Mammalia; order Pholidota; family Manidae; genus Smutsia; species Smutsia gigantea. The sequence continues at coordinate 174,550 of JAVSCE010004756.1, read as the reverse complement.
TCTTCTGAGGCCTCTCTCCTTGCCTTGCAGAGGAACATCTTCTTCCTATGTCTTCACATGGTCTTCCCTGTGTGTGTGTTGGTGTCCTAATCTCCTGTTCTTATAAGGGCACGAGTCATATCAGATTAGGGCCCATACTACTGAGCTCATCTTAACTCACTTAGCTCTTTGAATACCCTATCTCCAAATACAGTCAAATTTTGAGAACTGGACTTTAACGTCTGGGGTTTGAGGAGACACAATTAGCCTGTAACAACACCTTGCTTATTTCTTCACCATAACTTCCCTTTGAAAAGGAGTTGCTTATGTGTTCAGTCCCCGGGACACTGATGGAGCCATTTTGCTTGGCGGCATCACAGGCCAGTAGGAAGCCATGCACGTGGGTGTTGTTCTCCATCATCTCAGCTCTCTTACACTCACACAACAAAGTGGTGCCTGAACCCAAGATTTGACCCTAACAGGCATCTTTTTCTGATTCCTCCATCTGTGTGGATAAAGAAAGAAAAGTATCATTATAATGTTCCCTAGTGCCAAGCAAAAGTCACAAAATCTAAGCTTTTATTGAAAAGATGTCCAAATTAAAAAAAAAAAAGAAACCTCTCTTAGTCCCATGTACCCCACTGGCTTCTGTAATAGCTCTCCCTCTCATGTCCCAGACATTCTGAAGTTTCCATTTTCAACCTCTCCTTTTTTCTTTCTCCTGCTGCAATCTGGTTCACTTTTTAGTCAGTTCACCAACACTGCTCTCTTGAAGATGACCATTCAATTCCCTCATACCACATCCAACTGACAATCTTCTTTCCTTACCGTCTTCATCAGAATTCACACTGCAGTCTTTTCTTTCCCCAATCCATTCTCAAATCCACTTCATGAGTTCTATATTGTTTAAAGATTTTTGTAACTTCCTGGTGGATTTTTCATTACTATTACATGTTGACATTGTATATTCTCTTTTACCTTAAATTCTATTTTGTCTGATATTAAAATTACTAAACTAGTTTATTTGGTTAGTATTTGACTTACATATATTTTCCCAAGACATTACTATAAATTGTTCTCTGTGGTTTTGTTTGCCATTCCTTTGAAGATAACCTGCCTTTTCTCTCTGGGTGATTTTCTTTGTGTCATCAGTTTCTACCATTTCACTATGATGAATTATAATTTGCATTTTTTTAACTGTCCTTCTTGGATTTTGTTGGGCTACCTGCATCTCAGATTAGCACATATCTATGATGTGTGTATATATATGCATATATATACATATACATATATATGCATATATATATCTTTAATATATATATATTTTTAATGCCTTTTAAATATTTAAGCATGTGTTTCCTAGTCACTCTCATACCTGAAGACTTGAAATTTTATTCACTTGCCTCTTTGTTTCTGCTTTCTCTTGCTCATGGTATCTTATTTCCTTGTTTGTTTGTAGATTTTGACTGTGGGCTTATTTATCTTCAAACTTTATCTGTGGTAGTTCAGTGATGGAAAGTAGATGGGTTTCTCCAGAAAGATTTGAACTTCCTTTTGCAGCCATCTGGGGCAACATCAGTCCAGAACCACTTTATAATTCTGGAATACCTATTAGCTATTTATTGAAGGCCCTTGATCTACTCTTCATGTCTTGCAATATTCTTTCCTCTGTTTTTTCTTTTTTTCCCTTTTTCTCTGCATGCTATTTTCTGAGTTAATTCTCCAGAAACATTTCATTTCATTTCTTTTCCCTCCTGTGTTCAATATGAAGTTTATTCTAGGTATGCACCTTTGTATTTTAATAACTACTTTTTATTGAGAATTTAGAATTTGTTATTTTCACATCATATGCTCATTATTTTTGTATGGCTGTTAATGAGACTTTTAACATCCTAAACTTTTTTTTTAAACATACTTTTCATTCAATTCTGTTATTTTAATTCTATTTAGTTTTACTGTTTTAATCCCATTTGGGATGAATTGACTTCTGGTTGTATACTTTTGGCAACCTTTTTAATGTTTTTGTACCATTTCTCTCCTTTTCCTTCTCTTTTCTCTTCTTGTCCTTCCCCTCCTCCACAAACACTCCTCCTCCTCTTATTACTACTTTCTCTTCTTTTTCTCCTCTCCCTCCTCCTCCTCCTTCTTCTGTTCCTCCCCCACCCTTGCCTGTACTTTCACTCTTTCTCTCTTCACTATCCCTGTCTGATTTTTCACTTACTGCAATTCCAAATCCATAACCAAATAATTGGAATGCCTCCTGCAACAAAGTTCTGTTGGGTCTCTTGCATACCAGTCCCCAGACAATTTTTATCAATTTCCTTGTGATGCTGTTTGTATTTTCAACTGCCTCTCTAAGGCTTGAAATCTTTATATAAGGCAGAGTTCCAGTGTGTCTCATCAACATCTTGGAATCCACAATATCTTCTGGTTTTAAGAAATCCTCCTACTGACTATACAAGGTTTAATCCTGATTCTGTACATGAGCTGAATCCCACCTACCTCTGTTTTCTCTGGACTTTAACTTCAGCAGGCTAATTGTTTCTGCCTATTTTTTGCTTTGTTTGTGTGGTCTTAGGGAAGATTATCTTATTTTTGTTTCAGGTTGGGTGCTTATTTTATTTTATTTTATTTTTGTATATGATCACTACGTGGTTGGAACAATGGAGTTACCAAAAATCATGAACTTTCAGCGTCACTTGGCTAAAGTCCAAACTGTTTCCTATATTGCTACTTATTTTTCTAACACACAAATTTGAGCATTTTACTCACTTTCCTAAAAGAATGTATTGACCTCTCAAAGTACTAACATGTTAGAATAGAAAAGTTCCTGTTTCAGAAATTTTAAATTAGAGGAATTTTTTTATTATTAAAAAAGTGTTATTTGAATCCTTGGTGACAACAAATTTCCATAGTGAAATCTCAAAATTATAGCTCTTTAGATGAACTATTCTAACCTTGTTTTAAAAGGCTCAGGTCCAATTTAACCAGCAGTAACCTATTTAATATGTTCCCATGAGAATTAGCTTGAAAATTTATATCTTCCTGAGTAGATTTTCATATGGAAAGAGAACTGGTTGTAATTTATGAATCAAATAAAATAATATCAAACCTCAGGTAAATTTGGTAGGAATGCAGAAAATTGATGCCTCTATTATATGCAAATTTACCAATTTTAAATATCTTTAATTATAATCTCTTCAGATAGAATATACCTGCTGGTCTTTGTAAGATGTCCTAATACATTTGAAGAAGTTGAATTATATCAGTTTCCTATTGCTGCTGTAACAATTTGTCACAAATTTAGTGGCTTAAATAATCCAAATTCATTGTTATACAGTTAAGGAAGTCAGAAATCTGAAATGGGCATTAGTAGATTAAAATCAAGATGTCAGCAAGGCTACATTCCTTCTGCAGGTTATGGGAAAGTCATTTTTCTAGATTCCGGAGGCCAGCAGATCTCCTTGGCTCCTGACCTCTTCCTTGTCTTCAAAGTTAGCAGCCTAGCGTCTTCAAGTGTTACCTCTGATTCTGGCTCCTTCTCTGACTTCCTCTTCTGTGTTTTTAGGACCTCAGTTATTACATGGTTCCATCCAGATAATAATGATCTCCCTTTTGAAACTTGATTTTTAAGTCAGTTGATGAGCAAACTTAACACCATTTGTAATCTTAATTCATCTTCCCCATGTAACCCAACATAGTCACGGGTTCCATAGATTGGGATGTGAGCATTTTGGGGGGACAGTTATTCTGCATAACACAGGAATATTTAAGAAATGTGAAAACTCTACTCCAGGAAATGCTTTAGGGTTAATACTGGACAGTTTGTTTTCAGTATTTTTTATCTTATTTGACTGTTTTATGTTGTAAAAAGTGCTTCTGACCTTAAAGATCCTGATACTTATAATTTGGAAGTGTGAGATATTGCTCATGACATTTTCAGATTAAACATTATATTCACTTCTATTTAATTTAGTATGTTCTATTTTGTAAGGTTGGAATTTATTAACTCATAAAATAAACATGTCAGAATATCAAATTTTCAAAATATTTTCTCTCATACATAAGTGTAAATAATATGAATACTTTATTACTTTTTTGAATATTAATTTTAAAATTAATATTTCATTATTTCCTATTTTGCTTGCTGCATTATTTTTTTGAAAAATTAGAATTTGTTTTTAATTTTAAGCATGCCATCAGTCCTTAAAGTAATTTTTTAAATTACTTTTTTAAAGTATTTTTTAAACCCATTTCTGAAGCTTTACACCTACTATTCCTTGTAAAGATTTTATATTTAAACAGATTTATTTTTTCTAAACATTTATTTTTCTATAATGGACAACTTTGTTAAAACTATTAAGTTATTCGAATCCCCAAATACAATGACCATAAGAATGTTTATCATTAATTAGACAATGAGAATTTTCTAAATTTTTCTTATTTTCTTCAATATAAATGTCTTATATTAATTTTCCTGGAAAATTATAAAACAGTACCAAGCAAGCTTTGTCAGTACCTTATCACAAACACATCTTACACAGAAAATAAGAGAAAAAATTTAAAGTATCTACAAACACAAAATAAGAAATATATAATCTGATTGACCATCTCTCGGTAAACAACCTAAAGTACTGGATAAAAAATATTTTGAAATGTTTTCTTGGGTGGTTCAGTGAGCTGGCAAGGAATAAAAGAAATATCAGGCCAAAATTGACTGCAGGCATAAAACTAGAAAGTTAAGTACAGCATGGAAACTAGCTTTTGTGAGTTCTGCAAAAGAATTTAATAGCTCCAATATGTTGTGAAATTAAAAATTGCATGTATAAATAAATCATAGATCAAAGCCAATGTCATAATGAAAATTATAAAATATTTAGAAAAACAATAATAATGAAAATGCTATTTATCAAAACTTATAGAATTTAGGTATTATTTAGAGAGACAGCCATAGCCTTATCATAGCCAAAAAAACTTACATTAGAAAAGAAGAGAGGTTAATAATTAATGAACAAATTATGCACATAAGTTAGAGAAGGAAGAGCATTATAAACCTGAAGTAACACAAAAGAAGGAAAAAATAAAGGTGGGGAAAAGTTAATGGAACCAAACAAATGTAAAAAGGATCAAACAAGCCATATTCTGTCTCCCCTCAACATCCTCCCAAATTTGCTAAAATTCACAGACCTTTGGCAAATCTCTAGATAAAAATAGAGAAGCAAAAACAATTTTAGTAATATATAAAGGGACATGCATACAAAAAATAGGATGAAGAAAAGATCATAAGAAAACAGTAGAAACGTTTTTATGACAAGAAATTTGAAAACTTAGGTGAAAGGACAAATTCCTACACAGATAAAACATGCCAAAGTAAATGGTGAGAGTAGATATGAGAATGGATAGAAATGAATATGTGCAAAGGATTATAGCTTTTAACAGGATTAAATCTGCAGTTTAAAATTTCTTTGTTCCGCAAAAATTTCAGCCTAAAGAATTCTACTAATAAGTTCTTCCCAACACTCATTGAATTGATTTAATAATTTTACACCAATTCCTCCAAGAGCATTTTTATAAGTGTATTTCCTAATTCATTTTATGAGGCTGACTTAACCTTAATAGCAAAGCTCAGTAATGAGGAGAAAGAAAATTATAAGACAATTTCACACAAAAACACAGATGCAAAACTCCTAAACAAAATATTCGGCATAAAATTAAAAATGTGGAATCAAACCAAACAGCAGGAAGGAAGGAAGGGGAAAGAGACAGAGACAGATAGAAAGAGAGAAAGACAAGGTTGATTTTGCCAAGCAATGCAAGGTTGTTTTAATACTTCAAGAAATCATTTTGCAATTTATCACATTAAGAGTTAAAAGGAGAAAAACCATATGTGAACCTTAAGAGATGCAAAATAAGTATCTGATGAAGTACTTTAATGATAGAAATCTGTTGTAACTTAGACATAGAAAGGAATTCCCTTAGCCCTGATACAGAATATATACCATATAGGTGTGGGGGAAAAGATGATGGCATGAGCAGTAAGGCAGAAACCTCCTCCCAAAAGCACATAAAACACAAAAATAAAGCAAATACAACTAATCCAGAAAGAGTTACCAGAAGACTGCAGAACATAGAGCCTACATCTGGGGAAGAAAGAAGACCTCACAGAAAAGGGTAAAGTAGCAAAGGGGTAATCTGGTGAGACCCAAGCCCTCCCCAACCGCAGTCCATAGGTGGAGGGAAGAGAAACGGAGTAGGGAGGGAGTAGAAGCTCAGGATTGCTCAACACCAAGCCCTGGAGATCTGCTCCAGGAGTGCAAAGCCACATTACTCTGAAGATTAGTAGGGTTAGAAAACAAAGATAGGCGGAATACTCAGAGACTGAATTCCAGCTGCTTGAGGAATACTCAGAGACAACAGGTATGCACAAATGGCCTCCCTGGGACAAAATAAAGGCAGGCACTTTGAAAGACTTCCCAACAGAGAGGGGCACTAAAGGGGCCAGTATTACACAGAGTTTGCTGCTCAGGAGAAAGGGCAGCTGGATAAAATAATCATGGCAGACTCAGCCTAGCAGTGTGGGAACTCTCAGGAGCTTCTGATGCTCCATGCCCCTGGCTGGCAATGCAGCCCTGAAGCTCCACACTGCAATACACAGCCTGGCGCTCCTTCCTCTTGGTAGGCAGCAGTCCTAGACACCTGCTGCCCATGCCATTGTGCCAGGCCTGCTGAAGGGTGTCCCTGCCTATGGCAGCTAGAGGGGCATAGCATACAGGCTACTCCCTGCATGCTTGGTCCACTGGATGTGGCAGTGGAGGCAGGCACTAAAGCCAGGAAGGCAAGAGAGAGCTCTTTCCTCCTGCCAGGCACCAGTGCTGCTCACCTGTGATCCCTGCCATTGCTCCAGGTGCTCAGCAGCTCCAGAGAGTGGAGCTTCTGGTCACTATAGGTTGCCACCTACACAAAGTTATTTATTATTCCATAGGAATCACTGAAAAACTAAAATCGAAAAAAATTTTGTCCAAAAAAATATATAGGAAAAGACGTCAGGAAGAGGGCTAAGTGAAACTAAAATAACCAATCTTCTTGATAAAGATTTCAAAATAAAAATCATAAACATGCTCACAGAGCTACAGAAAAATATTCAAGATCTCAGAGAGGACTTCCAGAAAAAGATAAACTTTGAAAAAATACAGTATATGAAATGAAACATACAATGGAGGGATTTAAAAACAGATTAGATGAGGTAGAGGAGACAGTAAATGAAATAGAAATTAGAGAACAGGAAAACAAAGAAGCTGAGGCACAGAGAGAAAAAGCAATCTCTAGAAATGAGGCTAATAAGAGAACTGTGTGACCAATTCAAATGGAACAATATTCACATTATAGGGGTACCAGAAGAAGAAGAAGAGAGAAAAAGGGATAGAAAGTGTCTTTGAGGAAATAATTGATGAAAACTTCCCCACTCTGGGGAAGAAAATAGTCTCTCATGTTATGGAAGGGCAGAGATCTCCCAACACAAGGGACCCTAGGGAAGACAACACCAAGAATATAATAGTTAAAATGGAAAAGATCAAGGACAAGGAGAGAATATTAAAAGCAGCTGGAGAGAGAAAAAAGATCACATAAAAAGGAAAGCCCAACAGGCTATCATCAGACTTCACAGCAGAAACCTTACAGGCCAGAAGGGAGTGGCATGATATATTCAATGCAGTGAAACAGAAGGACTCCATCCAAGAATACTCTACCTGGTGAGATTATCATTTAAATTTGAAGCAGGGATTAAACAATTTCCAGAAAAGCAAAAGTTGAGGGAATTTACCTCCCCCAAACAGTTTTTACAGTGTATTATGGAGGAAATGCTATAGATGGAAGTGCCCCTAAGGCTAAATAGCTTTCACCAGAGAAAATAAAACCATGGTAAAGGCAGTAGAGCAAGTAATTACTAAGCAAGTGCCAAACTAAATAAACTACCCACAAAATCAGTCAAAGGATATGCAAAGAGTACAGAATTTAACACCTAATATATAAAGAGTAGAGGAGGAAGAAAAATAAGAAGGGAGAAAAATAAAATAACATTTAGATTCTGCCTGAAATAGTGTAATAAGTCAGTTAAGTTAGAATGTTAGATAGTAAAGAAGCTTCCCCTGAACCTTGGTAACCATGAATATAAAGACTGCAGTGGCAATAAGTACATGTCTATTGATAATCACCCTAAATGTAAATGGACTGACTGTACCAATCAAAAGGCATAGAGTTACTGAATGAATAAAAAAACGAGACCCATCTATATGCTGCCTACAAGAGACTCACTTCAAATCCAAAGACGTATGCAGACTAAAAGTGAAGGGATACAAAAAAGATATTTCATGTAAATCATAGGGAGAAAAAAACAGGAGTTGCATTACCTGTATCAGACAAAATAGACTTAAAAACAAAGAAAGTCATAAGAGACAAAGAAGGACATTATGTATGATAATGTGGTCAGTCCCACGAGAGGATATAACCATTATAAATATCTATGCATCCAATATAGGAGCACCTACATATGTGAAACAAATACTAACAGAATTAAAGGGAGAAATAGAATGCATTGCGTGCATTTTAGGAGATTTCAACACACCACTCACTCCAAAGGACAGATCAACCAGAAAGAAAATAAGTAAGGAGACAGAGTCACTGAACAAAACAGAACAGATGGACCTAACAGACATCTGCAGAACACTCCACCCAAAAGCAGCAGGATACACATTCTTCTCAAGTGCACATGGAACATTTTCCAGAATAGATCACATACTAGGCAACTAAAAGAGTCTCAGTAAATTCAAAATGGTTGAAATTGTGCCAACCACCTTCTCAGACCACAACAGTAAGAAACTAGAAATAAATTATGCAAAGAAAATGAAAAATCCCACAAATACATGGAGGCTTAACAACATGCTCCTAAATAATCAATGGATCAATGACCAAATAAAAACAGAGATCAAGCAATACATGGAGTCAAGTGAAAACAACAACTCAACAGTGCAAAACCTGTGGAATGCAGTATAGGCAGTTATAAAAGGAAAATGTATTGCAATAGAGACTTATCTCAAGAAAGAACAATCCCAAATGAACAGTCTAAACTCACAAGTAATGAAACTAGAAAGAGAAAAACAAATGAGGCATGATTCAGTAGAAGGCCCACCATAATAAAGATCAGAGCAGAAATAAATACAAGAGAAGAATGAAACAATAGAAAGAATCAAGAAACCCAAGAGCAAAATGGGCATAGAGGGCAAGTACCTCAATATATAAAGGCCATATATGACAAACCCACCACCACATCATACTTAGCAGCAAAGAGCTGAAAGCTTTTCCTCTAAGATTGGGTATAAGACAAGATGCCCATCCTCCCCACTTTATTCAACATAATGCTGGAGATCCTAATCACAGGAATCAGACAACACAAAGATATAAAAGGCATCCGGATTGGTAAGAAAGAAATTAAACTGTCACTGTTTGCAGGTGACATGATATTATACATAAAAATCCCTAAAGAATCCACCCCAAACCAACTAGAACTTATACCTCAATTCAGCAAAGTTGCATGATACAAAATTAATACACAGAAATCTGTTGCATTCCTATACACTAATGATGAACTAGCAGAAAGAGAAATCAGGAAAACACTCCATTTACAATTGCATCAAAAAGAATAAAATAGCTAGGAACAAACATAACCAAGGAGGTGAAAGATCTATACCATGAAAACTACAAGACACTCATGAGAGAAATCAAAGAAGATACCAGTAAATAGAAATACATCCTGTGCTCTGGAGAGGAAGAATTAATATTGTCAAAATGGTCATCCTGCCTAAAGAAATCTACAGATTCAATGGAATCACTATCAAATACCAACAGCATTCTTCAATGAACTAGAACAAATAGTTCTAAAATTCATATGGAACCACAAAAGACCCCAAATAGCCAAAGCAATCCTGAGAGGAAAGAATAAAGCTGGGGAGGGTGGTGTTACTCTCCCCAACTTCAAGCTCTACTACAAAGCCACAGTAATCAAAACAATTTGGTACTGGCACAAGAACAGACCCATAGATCAATGGAACAGAATAGAGAGCCCTTATATAAACCCAAACATATATGGCCAATTAATGTATGATAAAGGAGCCATGAATATACAATGGGGAAATGACAGCCTCTTCAACACTTGGTGTTGGGTAAACTGGGCAGCTACATGTAAGAGAATGAAACTGGATTAATGTCTAACTCCATATACCAAAGTAAACTTGAAATGGATCAAAGACATGAATACAAGTCATTAAACCACAAAAACTCATAGAAGACAACATAGGCAAAAATCTCTTGCATATAAACATGAACAACTCTTCCCTAAATGAATCTCCTTGGGCAAGGGAAACAAAAAGAAAAATGAACAAATGGGACTACATCAAGCTTAAGAGCTTCTGTACAGCAAAGGACAATGTCAGCAGAACAAAAAGACATCCTACAGTATGGGAAAATATATTCATAAATGGCATATCTGATAATGGATTAACATCCAAAATATATAAAGAGCCCATGTCTCCACACCCAAAAAGCAAATAACCCAATTAAAAAATGGGCAGAGGATCTGAACAGGCACTTCTCCAAAGAAGAAATTCAGATGGCCAACAGGCACATGAAAAGATGCTCCACATCACTAATTATCAGGGAAATGCAAATTAAAACAAAAATGAGATATCACCTGATACCAGTTAGAATGGCCAATGTCCAAAAGACAAGGAACAACAAATGCTGGTGAGGATATGGAGAAAGGGGAACCCTCCTACACTGTTGGTGGGAATGTAAATTAGTTCAACCATTGTGAAAAGCAGTATGGCGGTTCCTCAAAAAACTAAAAATAGAAATACCATTAGACCCAGCAATTCCACTCCTTGGAATTTTCCCAAAGAAAACAAGATCACAGATTCAAAAAGGCATATGCACCCCTACATTTATCACAGCACTATTTACAATAGCCAAGATATGGAAGCAACCTAAGTGTCCATTAGTAGATGAACAGATAAAGAAGAGGTGGTACATATACAAAATGGAATATTACTCAGCCATAAGAAGAAAACAAATCCTACAATTTGCAACAACATGGATGGAGTTAGAGGGTTTTATGCTCAGTAAAATAAGCCAGACGGAGAAACACAAGTACCAAATGATTTCACTCATTTGTGGAGTTTATCAACAAAGCAGAACTGAATAAACAATACAGCAGCAAACTCACAGACTCCAAGAAGGGTCTAGCGGTTACCAAAGGGAGGGCTGGGGATGGCAGGTGGGAGGGTGGAGGGATAAGATGATTAAGGGGCATTAAAATCAGTGCTCATTATATACATAGGGAAGGCAGGACAGCACAGAGAAGACAAGTAATGATGCTATAGCGTCTTACTATGCTGATGGACAGTGACTGCAATGGGATGGGGGGGGATTTGAGAATATGGGTGGATGTTGAAACCACAATGTTGCTCATGTGAAACCTTCATGAGATTGTATATCAATAACACCTTAATTAAAAAATATATATATATAACAGATTACCTACAGCAAACATCACACTTAATGCTAAACACTGTATTTTAATGTTCCAACATTGTAGAATGATCTTTCAGATCAATGGGGAAAGGTTGAATTTTCAATAAATGATTCTGTGACAATTGGTTTATTCTTTTGGGAATAATAAAATTTGACCATTACCTCTGATAGATCCAAAAAATTTCAAGTGGATTGAATACTTATATATAAGTGAAAATTTATGAAAATAATGGTAATAGGACAAAATAACTGATGATGTTGGGATATGGAAGCATTGTTTACACAAGAAATAAAAAGCATAAACCATAAAAAAGATGAAGATATCAAGCTACATTAAAATTCTAGTTATTTTCATCAGATAACACAATGTAGAGATTGTTAAGACAAGCTACAAATAGAAACATATTTCCAATCTATATCATTGAGAAATGATTAGTATCTAGAATATTCAAATAACTCTATAAATTATAAGAACAAGATAAACACTTCAATAGAAAAATGAGCAATAGGTTTGAAACCTCATTTCACAGAAGCAGCAGCAGCCCCAATAACTGAATAAACAAAGGCTCCTAGAGAAAACTTTGCCAAACATTAATGTTCCAGTGTTGCAGAACTGTGCTTGATGTTTAGAGAAGATAACAGTGCCCATTGTCACTGCTCCTATTCAACATATACTGGAGATAGGAGTATTTGAAAAAGCCAAAAATTAAGCAATCTCTTACAAATCTATTAACAAAACAAAACCCAAGTATAAAAAATGAGAATGCTTTGAGGGATATAACACCATATATGGATTCTGAGCAAAAAAGGAAAGGTAATTTCCAGGAAATACTATGTATACTAAACTAAGCTCAATTAGAAAATCTGACTATGTTGATAGATTCTTAGTGTTTTTTTTAATAATATTTTCTTTTAAAAGTATTTTGCCCCACCCTCCCAAATTAGTGAGAATGTTTGACATCTTGATGTGAATAATAGATTCATGAGGGTATACACATGTTAAAAATTGTCAAGCTGTATACTAAGATTTGTGCACTTTATTCTATGTATCTCAATTTAAAAAAAAGTATTTCTTCCCCTATACTTTGGTTCTCTCAAATTTTAATTATTTTTTATTCATTTAATTTTCAGTTGGCTTGAAACCTAGTCCTACCTCCACGAGGAAAGATATGTTTTCCAAGCTTTTGTAAGACTTTTCCAAGACTTGAATATGCCAGTCTTAAGTCTGGCTCCATTTTTTTCTGCTTGTATATTGCAGATGCTAATCTCTTGTCAGTTTGCTTTTGTTTGCTTGCTTTCTTCCTGAATGTCTATAGATTTTTGCCATCAAACTTTTCACTTGGTATCCCATTATCTTTGAAATTTTTTGTTTTTAAAATTTTGTTAAAAAGTTTTAACCTACTGAAGAGTTCCAAGAATACAGTTTTCTACCCTTCACCTAAATTCATCTTTTGCACGTGCTGCTCTCTCGTTTTTTTGCTGAACCATTTGAATGCTACAGACATCATAACCTTTCACTCCTAAATAGTCAGTCTTTGTCTTTTAAGAACAAAGACTTCTCATTTCCCCATAATATATCCAATGCATACAATTTAATATTGATACAGGAACATGTACCTAACATTTATTTGAAATGCTAATTTTTCAAAAGGGTCCTTTATAACTTTTTTTCTCATCCAATATTCACTCCAGGATCACCCCATACATGTAACAGTTATGTTGATAAAGGTTTTTCTGGTTCCCAGTGAGCCTTGTTGGTCCAGAGTCTGTTTTGTCGGTTTATTCATATCTAAGATTCCTATTATGTAATTGTTGGGTCAATTGTTAGATCTCTTCTCTGTGACTCTAATATTTCCTTTCTTTTTTCCTCAGCCCACGTCGGACAAGTGCTTACATCCTGTGTATGGCGTCGACAGCGCCTTCTGCCCTGTCCTTGTGAGCGCGGTACCACAAGAGCTCCCTGTCTGAGAATTAAGTGCAGCTTTTGTGTGGCCAAAACCAACTTCTTGGACCCAGCGGGAAGTTCCGAGGAAGCAAACTTGAGCTTCCCAACATACTGCTGTCTGCAAACTTGCCCCTTGGCCGTCACAGACAGCGGCTGCGAGGAGAAGCATGGCAGCCAGGTGCCAGAAATGCAGGGCCGACTACGCCGCCAGGATGCGTGCCCACCAGGCCCGCGCGCCGCCGCCCGGCATGCTCCGCGCGCAGGCCTCCGCGGGCCGTAGAGTTGGGACCACGTGACGCCTTTGGTGAGGAGCTCCTAATACTTATTTTCCTCCTTTTTTATCTATCTATCTGTTTGAAATTGACATTGTGTGGGTTTTCTTTATTATTTGATTTTCTGCTCTATCCAACATGAGATTCAATCCTTTCGATATATTTTTTAAATGAGCAAATCACGTTTGTGTGTTTTAAAATATCTGGTCTTCGCAAAACTCAGGTTCTTTTTCCTAACTGCGTGCTGTGGTTTTATAGATGCCATATCCTCTGGAGAACAGCATAAGAATGTTTAATTACACTCCTAATTTTTAGAGTAAGTTTTTTCTGAGAGAAAGGTTACTTCAAAGCAATGGTCCTTTTTCTGGCTGCATTTTCTGTACGTATATTGAGTAACCTCGGTTTTCTTGCTGCAAAACCCCACTGTGCCGGCCTTCTGCTTACAATGACCACCTAGGTCAGGAAGAAAACTGGTCATGCTGACTTTCTGCTTGTTGTGTCTCCTGACAGAAGGCGTACCCTTATACTACTCTGTTAGAGACTATTTAGTGGAGTTTTCCAGTTTCTCCTAATAGTTTGGTACTCTAATGTGTGTGTGTGTGTGTGTGTGTGTGTGTGTGTGTGTGTAGATATGTCACTTTTGTGAGAATATTTGGTGTGAGAAAATAAGGAGTTACATACCTATATTCTTGTTAATGTTTTACCTGAAAGACCTTATTGAGAAACCACTGTGCATGTCTGCATTGAGTTAAAGTAGTTCATACTCTGTGGTCTGATAATACCATTTGTAGATTTTTATCCTAAGAAAATATTAAAGGTATATCCAGGTCAATATAAATATTCTTACTCTAGTTACATTTGTAGTTTTATAAAAATAGTAAGAAATCTGTCAATAAGTGAAGTTGGGTAAATTTTAAAATATGTATGCATATATCTAGACATTATAAATCTTATCTTCAAGATGTCTTTTTTTTTAAACTGGAATACTCACTTATCATGTTAAATGAAAATGGCAGGATCCAAGAATATGTGTAAAATGTAATCCACTTTGGCTTTATATATTTACGTGTGAGGGGGAAAAAGTGAGAAGGAAATACATCAAAATTTTAACAGGGTTATTTTAAATGTCTTCCTTCTGTTTTCCCCTATATTCAAAATTATCTACAAAACCAAGTATTACTTTTGTAATACAAAAGAAATAATAAGTATTATTTTAAATTAAATCTCATTATCTAAAATTGAATTCATCTTCCTTCCCAAATGTTCTTCACTTACTGATATTTCTGTCACTACAAATGGAATCATTTTTCTGGTTTTCCAGACTTAAAACTCTAGATAATTTCTTCCACTCTAGTATATTCTACCTACAGCACAACATCTTAAGCACTATGGAAAAAGCATATACGGTTGACTCTTGAACAACTTGACTCTTGAAAAACATTTTCTCTAGCTTACTTTATTGTAAGAATACAGTAATATAAGACATATACAAAATATATGTTAATTGGCTATTTACGTTATTAGTAAGGCTTATAGTCAACAATAGGCTCTTAGTAGTTAAAATGTTGGGAAGTCAAAAATTATAGGTGTGTTTGCAACTGTGCATGGGTTTGGTACCCCTAACCCCATGTTGTTCAAGGGTCAGCCTGCATACTCTTCTTGTGGGAGTTGCAAGCAGGGTGGAGATGATAGCTGGAAACAATATTATAGTATATTATTCACGTTGTGATTGGCCAGGCCTGTAGCTCATGCTTCTACCCTGGAGCAATGGTGTAGCTTAACTTGTTCCACATGCATGGAAAATGGAGGAGAGCTGGCACCTCAAAGGAAATTTGTAGTGCTGTTAGCAGAAGAGGAATGTATGCTGGAAAAAATTTTAAAAATGCCCACGTGAGGCTTCTACTTATTGTTTGGAGATGTACATGCCAAGGACTACCAAAAACATGTTCTTTGTTTGGTTCTACTCATTTTGATCTGAGACCTGGCTTACTGTTAATTTAGACTGTGTGTTTCCTTAAGGCAAGGATTATGCCATTCACATTTTTATCCCTGGTACATAGCTAGTGCCTGGGTATGACATTGAATTGCTTTCATTTGTTAGTTGATTATGTGCCCTCTCATGTGATATTTACTTTATTGTCTTCTTTAACAGTCATTTAAACATTGTGTGTTCCAAAGCCTCTATTCTTGTTTCCTTATCTCACAGAATTATGATGTTAATGCTCTTTGTAGTTTTCAGACTTTATAATCCAAATATATTTGCTAAAGAAAAGAGATTATAAATACATTTAATTCTCTTCCATTCAAAAACTATCCCTTCTGTATCAATGAGTTTGCATTAAGCAGCAAGTAATAGAAATTCACTGGGAATACATTTCCTTTAAGAATTTAATAAGCTTTCAGTCTGTTTTCTTCCTGTCAATTTCATGTGCTACATCCAAAAATTTTGCCTTGTAAAATCTTTCTCAGATTTTAATATGCTTATGAAACACTTGGGAATCTTGTTAAAAATGCAGATTCTGATTAAGTAGAACTGGGTGGAGCTTGAGATTCTAATTCAAATAAAGTAGAAGATGATGCCAATGTTGCAGTGGTAGCTAAGAATCTAGAGTTACTCTTACATTTATAGAATTCTTGGCATTTAGACTTGGTGTTCTGCTCAACTCCACAATTCTCAATTTTAATGTCATCTATGTGAGTTTTAAAAAACAGACTTGGGTGGAAGAAACCACTTAAAAAACTGTATTTATTCCAGATTGACTTGCTTGTTGGAAAGCACTCAGTAAGAGGCTCCAACTTATTTATGTTCTAATTATCTTTCCTTTCCCTGCCTCTTCAAGATTCCCATGCTTCAAGATCAGAAAGGCTAGATCTTCACTGCCCTTGCCCTAACTCTTTCACTCAGTCATTTCCACATTTTTAAATCAGTTATCTTGCAAACAAGAAGTCCAGAGGCAAAACAGTTCCAAGGTTAACTCAGTGCCTCAAGGACATTCTCTAGGAACCAGGTTCTTTCCTTTTTTCCTCTGTGCCAGCCTCAGCTTATCAGCTAGTATCTTAAGCTAGTGTCTTTCATTTTCCCAACATGTTTGCTTTAGATTCAGGTATCACATACATGTAATAATATTCAGAGACAAAAAAGTTCTGTTTCCTTTACACCTAACTTATTAAGAGAAGGACTCATTTCCAGGAAGTAGTTAATATTTCATTACTTATCCTGTCAAGGAAAACACAGTTCCATGACTGGCTTAGAATATTCTAATGTTTTAATATTTTATTTATAATATTAGTAAGTAAGCCTGATAAGCATCCTAGACTGTTTCTTCCTCTTCTTTTAATGTCCAGAGCAAGTGTCCTGTTGATTCTATATTCTAAATATTTCTTTGTTCTATCCCATTCTCAAATTCACCAAGGCTACAGCCTAGGTTAGGTCCTTATTTTATTTTTCTTGGATTATCAAAAGTATAACCCAAATAAAATTGTGGCCTTAGCCCCTACCTGGAATTACAATTGAAGAAACAGCAGTCCAAAGGAAAACTAGAATCAAAAGAAATGCTAATCTCTAACCTAATCTGTCTAAGAAAATACCCCAAGGGAGGAAAGATACTGCTAATAAACAGCAATTGTACTTTAAACTTCCCCACCCCATCTCAGCTTTGCTCCACCCTCCATGTGGATGACAGCTGCTTCTCCCAAACACTGCATACCGTCACAAAGCTCAACTTTAGTATATCTTTTTTCTTCTGCTTGTGATTTCTTCTTTTGTCCAATGTGAACTTTTTAAACACTCTAGTCTCTCTTTTATGAGATGGTCCTTTAACAATTATCCGGATTGTCCTTCAGAAGGCCTTGGTGCTATGCAGGAAGACACAGACTCAGAATTTGGAGAGAAAGAAGAAATCAGGGAAGTGGAGCCGAGCAAGGAAGGTGTTAGTTTGTTGACTCCTGTGTTTTCTCTAGAGAACTAGTGAAGGACCATGCACCTATTCCTGCTATTTGGAAGGTCCTGTCACTTTCCAGCCATCAGCATCTTGTCATTCCCCACTCTCTTCTGTTGGGTCAAGTGGCATTACTTTTGATATCTATGGGGATATTGCCTAAATCTACCTCTTTGTATTCTTCCAAATTCCTGTTAGCACACTGGTCAGCTAACCTGCCAGTGTTTTGATTTAATAGATCTCTGCTAGGGTAAAATGATGCCTCATTCATTGAGTTGTTTTTTCTAAAGTTTCAGTTAGCCATGCAGTGTGTCTCTGCCATGACTGATAAAAGTATGGGCCATCTATGGGCCTTCTGATGTCTGGGAAGGGCCAGACATATAATTACAGTCATTGCCATCCTGCTTGTGATCCTGGCACATTGTTAGGCTTTTTCTACAAATTTGGTGTAGTTTGGTTTTGGGGGTTTTTCTGGCAGAGAATGAAATATCTGATTAAATGACTAAATGTGTGGCCTCCCCAAATTCATTTGTTGAAATATTACTCCCCAGTGATGGTATTAGGAAGTAATTAAGTCATGTGGGTAGAACCCTCATGAATGGGATGAGGGTCCTTATAAAAGAGAGCCCAGATTGTGTTCTTGCTCTTTTCTTCCATGAGAGTCTGCAGTCTGGAAGAGGGTTCCCACTGGAATTCAATCATGCTGGCATCTTGATCTTAGGTTTCTAATGTCCAGAACTGTGAGAAATAAACTTATGTTGTTTATGACCCCAGTCAGCTGATTGTACTTTGTGATAGTATTGCTGGGCAGCTGCATCTGGGAGGTCTCTCCCTCTGCATCAGGTGAAACCTCAACCTGGACAGTGGAGGGTTCTTGACTTTGAACGAGGAAGAATTCTCGAGCAGGTTGGAAGAGAGTAGGTAAGGAAGGAATTCATTAGAGCGAGAGTAGAAATGAATGGCAGTGGCCTTGCAGGCAGCTGAGAGCAGGAAAATGCAGAGGTGCGGAGGGAAAGTTTGCTAAATATTTTCTTGGTATAGGTCAAATTCCCTTGCCATCTCTTAAGGCCAGGGTCACTTGGCATCCCATGTCCACTTGGGGACTAGCTCCTACCACCCCAGGTTTTGGGGAGTCACGGAGCATGGAATGGAGTGAGATTATATTCTGAGAACTTCCCAAAGAAGGGGGATTTTTCAGGCAGGTTACTGAAGCTACAGTTCTGTCCAGCTCACGCAGGTGACAGGAACTTGTAGGCCCAAATCTGAGCTCTCAGCAGCCCCTCCCTACTTATCAGGGGTTAAGTGGGGACTTGGATATAGAATGAAATTAAAAAGTCAAAACGCAGTAAGTTAAGCAGTGAGAAAGCTTTATTTAAAGGTACATACTTAAAGAGAGAAAAAGTGCAGACATTCTCAGGGCAGAGGCACACTAAAATGCTGGGGGTTCCCTCTTTTAAGGATTTTTCAAAGGGCCGGGGGATATAGACTTGTAAAGTGATCTCAAAATGCTTATCTGTGGTGGGAGACATTAAGTTTCTTCTCTTCTATTATCAGTCCTCCAGGTAATTCTGCAAAATTAACTTAACGCAAGAAATTGGTCAGTTGCTTTTCAGGATAGCAGCTTCCCTCTGGGGACATATTATCAATCAAGACCTCCAGCTCTGCCACCAAAGTGAATTGAGTTATTGTCTGTTTGCTAAAGAATATGTTAGGAATCTTACTTCTTAACTTTCTGGTTTTTAAAATTGAATCTTAGCCTTAAGAGGGAATCCTCCTTGTTCTTACTGTACTGTTTATATCTCAGAATTTTTCATCACAGGCAGGAAAAGTTAACTATGATACTTGGCCCAGGCCCCTGCCCTACACCAGTAGCAGCCCATGAGGACCAAGACTCCTGGCTACTCATACCTACCACAAACTCTCCTCCTAAAGGGCTTATTTCAAGAGGCTGAAGTGTACCTGCAGCACTTCATGGATCCCATGTCTGTTCTTGAGGGAAACAGTTGTCTGTTTTCTCCTTAATGTTGATTAACAAGCTTCATCAATAGGTAGAAAGCTTTGGGTTGATCAATTTTAAGATGAAAGACAAGACCATTTCATTTTTTACTATAAATACTCATAGAAGGGACTGCTCCAAACTATTCTGATTCCTGGTCTGTGGGCCACTATAGTTGTCTTTCAAAACTGATTTTTTGAAAAAGGTAGAACATATTTTTCTTGTTGGTTAATGCATGATGAGGAATTTAACGCAAGAATTTCAGGCATTCTATGTCCTGATTTACAGTTACCACAGGACGGTCTTTTACCATAACGGAGATCCTGGTGGCCTTGAAATCACGATTAATCTCCAATGCTGGGTCCTTTGGATGCTTGCTTTAGATGTCAGCATTCCCTCTGCCCGTGATGCTTGCCATTCCTACAGAATTTCAGTGGTGTGTACTAATCATGATGTAAATTGTTGTTTCTCTGATCCCATTTTTTATGCTAACAGTCTTATTTCAGTTCTGCAGCCTATGTGACCCCCATGGTGTGATTCCCAGGGAATCATGTTTCTGCCTTCCTTCTAAGGATAATTTGAGTTTCTTGGTAAATTCGATATAGATTAAAAATAAATTTTCAGCTTAAAATTTGGGTGTGAAGGAATGCAGAAAATTTGGGCAGTGGCTGGAATGAGAAGTCAGGATTATGGGAAATATTTTAAGATTGGTGAAAATTAAGCCATATTATGCTGACAGGAATATTTCATCACAACAACTGGACATTCAGGAGTGAAGGGAATACTGTAGGAGCGAAGTGCAGGAGAAGATGAGTGGGATGACATCCAGGGTGCATATGAGTGGAAGTGTTTCCCTTTGACTGCAGTAAAACTAAAACCCCTTTTCTTGAGAGAATGGCCAACAAGGAGCCAATGTAAAGAGTGACTACTTCTGACATTCACTCAGCTCTCTTCAGTTATGCCTATCCAGTAGTAAATGAATTTTATCAAAGTCACCAGTTTTTTTCATCTTGCCAAACTAATGATATTTTTTTTTTGTTTTTATTTTTATTGACCTCTCATTAGTATACTATTCAACTGCTCCTTTACTCATAATATGTTTCTGTTCAAGGTGGCTTTTCCTTAGTTTCCTTCCTTTATTTCTCTTTCTGCACCAGACTTCTGAGTGTTAGAATTGCCCAGGGATCTGTTCTTCACCTCTCCTTTCTCTGTCTGTAGTCTTGGCTTCACATAACATCTCTGTCTGTTGATGATGTTCAAACTGATCTCTCTCAAAGCAGTTTCCCATTATTGTGAATTCATATAAATGTCTGTCAGGCATATCAATTTATCATGGCCAACACAAAACTCTTGATTTCTTACTTCACACCTCCCCTCCCCAAACACATGCTCCTTCCTCCTAGCCACCAGTAGCTTGTACTGCCTGAATGACCTCCTAGCGCTTTGCTCTGTCTTTATAGCCCCTACCCCCACCCCAACTACCACTACCAAAAGCTTAGCCATACAGCATCTAGAGTTATCTTTCTAAAACCTCAAATAGCTATCATTTCTCACCTGAAACTCTACAGTGATTCACAGTATAGCCAAAAGGCAATCCAAAGTCTTTTCTGTGGCCTCTAAGATTATACTACCTGGCTGTCACCTACATCTTTGACCTCATTTCCTTCTATTTTCTCTCTTATTTAGTACATGCTGGCCAAACAGGCCTTCCTTGTGTTCCTCTAACCCTCAGTGTTCCCACTGAGGTTTTCCTTCCAGCCTTGTACCCTCCTGCTTTGATGTGTGAGGTGTTTTGCTGTTGCCCCTTATCGTTTAGCACTCAGGCCAGAAAGCTCATCTTCTCCAACTAGTTTAGCTAGAGGAGACTCCATATGTTTCTATTTTGTTTACTTAATAGTACCTGAAGTTATTTTATACTTCTACAAAGTTGTTAACTTCTAAAAGTCCTATTAAAATACAAGCTCCGTGAGAGTAGGATCTCTGTATCTCTAAAGCACCTCAGTATTTGTTGACTGATGTGAACTCCCAAGGAGAGTTTTTATACTGCTTTTCATTTTCAAAAACACATATGTCTGGGTCTCAGCCTGAAACACCAATTCCTTAGCTGTACTTTTTCCCCAATTTGCAATTCCAATCTCAATAATTTCTCTCCCATGTTCCTTTGTTTTTCTGGTAAAATTTCAAGAATAATCAGGGCTACTTTATGCATTTCATTATATCACTTAAATATTTCTTTTTCATCTCTTCTATTCTCAGTATTCTTTAGATGGATGTCAGCTATTCATCCCAGTATTTCTTCCTTCCCAATATCTCAATTTCTAACATAAACATCTCAAAATATAACCCTTAACATTCTGCTTTTCTCCTGCCTCCTGTAGAACTACCTAATAGTTCTACCCATTTTCAAAGTAAATCCTGTTATCTTCATCATATCCACTATTGCAGATGTGTCTCCTCATTATCCTTATGAATATGATCAAAGGCTCAGGAAGGGAGCAGGGAGAGATCCAGAGGCAGTGCAAAGAAAGGCCCATGTACTAACAAAAGTTTCCATTTCTCTTCCCCTGGAGCCCACCCCCTACACTGATGGCAGAGTGGTCTCTCTAAAATGTGAATTATAACTTGCCAGTTTCCTGCTTAGTCAGGTCCAAGGTTTCTAACTCTAGATTATGAAGACAATGAAGTTATGGACTATCCTATAGGTCTATTTCACCTCTGTTTATTCACTAACTAGTATAATTCCTGTCTCATGATAGGCACTCAGTAAATATTTGTTGAATGAACAAATGGATGACAGCCTTTTATAATGTTCCTTTATATTCTATAAGCCAAAACATATTTGTTCTTGTTTATCAATTTACCTTGAATTGCAATACTGGATTATTTGAAGTTCCAGAAACACACTGTGCTGTTTCCTGCCCATTTCATTTCTTAACATTGTTCTTCTGAACCAAATGGCTCTCTAGTCTCAACTTCATCCTATTTTCTACTTTCCTCCAATTCATTCTTTAAAATTTCCACAAGGATAAGATCCATAATTTTGATATTCATTTCTTCTCCATGCATCATGGATCAGAACTAATTGGTACTCAGTAGATGCTTGGTGAATTAAATGGAACTGAATAATTTTGCCTTCCATTACAAAGATTTTTTATGTACAGAATTTTATGAGCCTGTTCCAATAGTCTTTCTACTTTGGAAGAATTAATATTACTGTTCCCATTTTGCAGACAAGTTTTTTGAGGCTCAGAGAAATTCGAGTGGTTTCCTGGAGGCAACATGATTTGTGACAGAGGTAGTACTAAAATTTTAAATTCCTGTCTTCTGTTATGTACTTTCCAGTTCATGGTAGAGAACCTTGATTGTATTTTCATGGTTCCATGGGATCCAGTTGGATTCAGCAGCCTTATAGAGCACTTATGGCAGAAGACGGCAATTTTGTTGTTTTGTTTTGTTATTTTGTCTTTTTCCAAAGTGGGAATTGGCAAAAGGTCCATTTCTGCATAGATTCTGAGGATGGATGAAGAGGAAATATTTTCTCCCTTTGAGCTTCAGAAGTTGGGTTGTTTTGTTTTAAGGATTAAAAAAAAATAAAATACAGTGTTACATTTGCAATTTAATACCACTTCACAGTATTAAGCACAATTTCTAAAAACTTAAAACATACCATTTTTATTAATGGTCCATTTAAAACCACCAAACATTTTGATGTCAATTACTAAAACAAGGTTTAACACTGTCAAAAAGCATTAGTGCTAAAAACAGTCATCCCCTCTGTATTTTCATCTGCAAAACATTACAGTTTATAAAACAATTTTAACTCTGAATACGTAAGGCCCTATATGAAGGTTTCCATATGTTAAGAATTTTATTTGTGTGTTTGATTTTAAATTGCTTTGAAAAACAGACAGTTGAGGTTTATAGAAAGGAATCTTTCTTTTAGGAAATAAATGTCTCAAAAGTGCAGGGCACCAGCAGTAAAAACATTCTGACCACAAATCAGAAACATATTGGGAAGTGTTTGTTGAGTACACCTTCTGAAACTAGTATTTTGTTTCTATTTGCTGGAAAATTGAAAAATCTGTTCTATCTTGGCATGGCTTAGCCAAGCCCCTGGCCCAGCCCCAGTCTTCTTGTGCAGTAGATGGCATCATTGTGTACACAGCTAGGCTGCCTAGCCCTCTGTTCTCATCACATGTATTTAAGTATAAAATGTACCTGCTAACAGTACCGTTTTAGTTGGTACTGTTGTTATATTTGTTACATTTGCAAATGTAACAACACTCAGGTATAGCTGTTCTCCATGTTATATTAGCTTACATAATCTTTTTTTTCTTCTTAAAAATTATGTCTAAGACAAGAAAAGAGAAAGAAAGGATGACAGTCAGTGTTTCAGCTGCTGAGTGGCATCTGGCCAAAAACCACCAGGCTGACAACTGGAGTTTGGAGTGTGTTTTTGCAAGGCTAATTTAAGGTGAACTTAGATGGATTCAAGATTTATAAGCCCTAAAATGTCCTGACTGGAGCAAAGTTCAAGTAAAGTAATTCTCTGCTCACCATGCAGATGGGGCTGAGTGTAGTTAAGGAGAATTTTAAAAACAGGCAGAGGGCTGAGTTTCTGTGTTTCACTTCAAAGGCCTTCTAATAACTGAGAGGATTATACCCTTAACCAGCTAAGGTTAGGTGGTTTTGAGCCAGTGCTTTTATAGCTATCAACAATTCTATGTTTAAATTTTAAGGTTTGCCTCTAGTGTACATCTCATTTGGCACCTTAATGACTATGCGAAACTCTGACTCCTCTCAAGATTTCATACAAATTTCAGAATAGGTAGCAGAAAATTTTAAGGAATTGTAAATACTCTTGGTGTTATAAAGAGTAGTGGGATTGCGGCTGAGAAACAGTCTCAAAAATCAATTAAATATACTTAGCTTATTTGAAACAATTTTAAATTGCCAAAAATATATGCTAATTCAGAATAATTGCCACCAAAAAAATAGGAAGCAGCCTTCAATGTTGACGGTGTACTAGCATGTTACAAGCCAATATTATCAAATTTGGAGGCAGTTAAATACTTGATCGATAGTGGAAAAAAAGGGAAAAGAAAAAACTTTCACCATATAAAGCACTAGAGAGTGTTTAATTGAAATGAAAGGGGACAAACAGGAAGTGGCTATTATTTTTAACAAGGGAAGAAAACATTGTATTGTGAAGGAATGCCCTTTATCGAAGGAGTCCCATTTTCTTCCTTACTCCTGTTTATCATTATTTGGATACAGAACTAAAATATTCTGCAGTTACTCTACTTAATAGATACTTAAAAGGTAAACAATAAGAGGATTAAAGTGCAGCATAGATTGGTTAAAAAAATGAAATTGTCACATAAAAAACACATTGTGTTATTTCATGAATTTCCTTTTTAAAGGGGCTCAGAGAGAGACACCTCTGCATGGTACAGGGAATTGTAAATTACCTTGCTTAAAATAATAAAATGACATTTCCAAAGTAGTAAGTTACATCTGGTAAACTATAGTTGATGTTTGCAGTGGCTCTCAGGGAAAGAAGGGAAGGAGCTTTTGGGGTTTTAAGTAACATCAGCCTTTGCAACTATAAGAAACAAGATAATTAAATAGCTGTTTCTTCTTTCACTTTCAAATATTGTTCATAAGCTTCACTAGGATACTTTTTCTTGGCAGTAGTAGAGACAAATACGGATTTTTGCACTACAGATGAAAAAATAATTGAGCAGAGCCTTGTAAGCTGTCAGATACCAAGCTAGGGGTTACTCATTCCCTCAGCACTCTTAAGCAGTCTTGATTTTTCCCCTAACCAAACCTTTTATTTTCTACAAATGTGCATATGTCATGGGTGGAAGCTTGGCAAGTTCTTTGTCTGCTACTTTTATTATTTATTTTTACAAGGTATTAATGATATACACTCTTATGAAGGTTTCACATGAAAAAACAATGTGGTTACTATATTTACCCATATTATCAAGTCCCCACCCATACCCCAATGCAGTCACTGTCCATCAGTGTAGTAAGATGCCACAGATTCACTATTTGCCTTCCCTGTGCTGCACTGGTTCTCCCTGTGATCCCCCACACCATGTGTACTAAACATAATACTCCTAAATCCCCTTCTCTGTTCCTCCCCACCCATGCGCCCACACCCCTCCCCTTTGGTAACCAATAGTTCCTTCTTGGAGTCTCTGAGTCTGTTGCTATTTTGTTCCTTCAGTTTTGCTTTGTTGTTATACTCCACAAATGATGGAAATTATTTGGCACTTGTCTTTCTCTGCCTGGCTTATTTCACTGAGCATAATATCCTCCAGCTCCATCCATGTTGTTGCAAATGGTATATAGCTGAATAGTATTCCATTGTGTATGTGTACCACCCCTTCTTTATCCATTCATCTACTGATGGACACTTAGGTTGCTTCCATATCTTGGCTATTGTAAAAAAGTGCTGTGATAAGCATAGGGGTGCATATGTCTTTTTGAATCTGAGAACTTGTATTTTTTGGGTAAATTCCAAGGAGTGGGATTCCTGGGTCAAATAGCGTTTGTATTTTTAGTTTTTTGAGGAACCCCTTTCTTATAGCTGAATAGTATTCCATTGTGTATGTGTACCACCTCTTCTTTATCCATTCATCTACTGATGGACACTTAGGTTGCTTCCATATCTTGGCTATTGTAAAAAAGTGCTGTGATAAACATAGGGGTGCATATGTCTTTTTGAATCTGAGAACTTGTATTTTTTGGGTAAATTCCAAGGAGTGGGATTCCTGGGTCAAATAGTGTTTGTATTTTTAGTTTTTTGAGGAACCCCCATATTGCTTTCCACAATGGTTGAACTAGTTTACATTCCCACCAGCAGTTTAGGAGGGTTCCCCTTTCTCCTCATTCTTGCCAGCATTTGTTGTTCTTAGTCTTTTCGATGCTGGCCATCCTTACTGGTCTGAGGTGATATCTCACTGTAGTTTTTTTTGCATTTCCCTGATGATTAGTGATGTGGAGCATCTTTTCATGTGTCTGTTGGCCATCTGAATTTTTTCTTAGGAGAACTGTCTCTTCATATCCTCTGCCCATTTTTTAATCAGATTATTTGCTTTTTTGGTGATGAGGCGTGTAAGTTCTTTATGTATTTTGTATGTTAAACCCTTGTTGGATATGTCATTTACAAATATATTCTCCCATACTGTAGGATGCCTTTTTGTTCTGTTGATGGCGTCCTTTGCCATAGAAAAGCATTTTAGTTTGATGTAGTCCCATGTGTTCATTTTTGCTTTTGTTTCCTGTGCTCAAGGAGATGCAATCAGGAAGAAGTTGCTCATGCTTATATTCAGGTGATTTTTGCCTATGTTGTCTTCTAAGAGTTTTATGGTTTCATGACTTACATTCAGGTCCTTGATCCATTTCGAGTTTACTTTTGTGTATGAGGTTAAACAAGAATCCAGTTTCATTCTTTTGCATGTAGCTGTCCAGTTTTGCCAACACCAGCTGTGAAGAGGATGTTATTTCCCCATTGTATGTCCATGGCTCCTTTATCATATATTAATTGCCCATATAAGGTTGGGTTTATATCATGGCTCTCTAGTCTGTTTCATTGGTCTATGGGTCTGTTCTTGTGCCAGTACCAAATTGTCTTTGTTACTGTGGCTTTGTAGTAGAGCTTGAAGTTGGGGAGCATAATTCCCCCAGCTTTATTCTTCCTTCTCAGGATTGCTTTGCCTATTCGGGGTCTTTTGTGGTTCCATATGAATTTTAGAACTATTTTCTCTAGTTTGTTGAAGAATGCTGTTGGTATTTTGATAGGAATTGCATTGAATCTGTAAACTGTTTTAGGCAGGATGGCCATTTTGATAATATTAATTTTTCCTATCCATGAGCATGGAATGTGTTTCCATTTTTGGTATCTTCTTTAATTTCTCTCATGAGTGTCTTGTAGTTTTTAGAGTATAGGTCTTTCACTTTCTTGGTTAGGTTTATTCCTAGGTATTTTATTCTTTTTGATGCAACTGTGAATGGAATTGTTTTCCTGATTTCTCTCTCTGCTAGTTCATTGTTAGTGTATAGGATTGCTACAGATTTCTGTGTATTAATTTTGTATCCTGCAACTTTTCTGAATTCAGATATTAGATCTAGTAGTTTTGGAGTGGATTCTTTAGGGTTTTTTATGTACAATATCATGTCATTGGCAAACAGGGACAATTGAACTTCTTCCTTGCCAATCTGGATGCCTTTTATTTCTTTGTGTTGTCTGATTGCCGTGGCTAGGACCTCCAGGACTATGTTGATTAGATTGGGAGAGTGGGCATCTTGTCTTGTTCCTGATCTTGAAGGAAAAACTTTCAGCTTCTAGCTGTTAAGTATAATGTTGGCTGTGGGTTTGTCATATATGTCCTCTATTATGTTGAGGTACTTGCCCTCTATACCCATTTTGTTGAAAGTTTTTATCATGAATGGATGTTGAATTTTGTCGAATGCTTTTTCAGCATCTATGGAGATGATCATGTGGTTTTTGTCCTTCTTTTTGTTGATGTAGTGGATGATGTTGATGGGTTTTCAAATGTTGTACTATCCTTGCATCCGTGGATTAAATCCTACTTGACCATGATGGATGATCTTTTTCATGTATTTTTGAATTCAATATGCTAATATTTTGTTGAGTATTTTTGTATCTGTGTTCATCAGGGATATTGGTCTGTAATTTTCTTTTTTTGTGGTGTCTTTGCCTGGTTTTTCTATTAGAGTGGTGCTGGCCTCCTAGAATGAGTTTGGAAGTATTCCCTCTTCTTCTCTTCTTTGGAAAACTGTAAGGAGGATGGGTATTAGGTCTTCACTAAATGTTTGATAAAATACAGCGGTGAAGCCATCTGGTCGAGGCATTTTGTTCTTAGGTAGGTTTTTGATTACCAGTTCAATTTCATTACTGGTAATTGGTCTGTTGAGATTTTCTGTTTCTTTCTGGGTCAGCCTTAGAAGGTTGTATTTTTGTAGAAAGTTGTCCATTTCTTCTAGGCTATCCAGTTTGTTAGCATATAATTTTTCATAGTATTCTCTCATAATTCTTTGTATTTCTGTGGTATACATAGTGATTTTTCCTTTCTCAATTCTGATTCTGTTTATGTGAGTAGACTCTCTTTTTTTCTTGATAATTCTGGCCAGGGGTTTATCTGTTTTGTTTATTTTCTCAAAGAACCAGCTCTTGCTTTCATTGATCCTTTCTATTGTTTTTTTCTTCTCGATTTTGTTATTTCTGCTCTAATCTTTATTATGTCCCTCCTTCTACTGACTTTGGGCCTCATTTGTTCTTCTTTTTCTAGTTTCGTTACTTGTGAGTTTAGACTGCTCATATAGGATAGTTCTTTCTTGAGGTAGGCCTGTATTGCAATATACTTTCCTCTTAGCACAGCCTTTGCTGCATCCCAGAAATTTTGTGGTGTTGAATTATTGTTGTCATTTGTCTCCATATATTGCTTGATCTCTGTTTTTATTTAGTCATTGATCCATTGGTTATTTAGGAGAATGTTGGGAAGCCTCCATGTGTTTGTGGGATTTTCATTTTCTTTGCGTAATTTATTTCTGGTTTCATACCTTTGTTGTCAGAGAAACTGGTTGGTACAATTTCAATCATTTTGAATTTACTGAGGCTCTTTTTGTGGCCTAGTATATGATATATTCTTGAAAATGTTCCATGTGTACTTGAGAAGAATGTGTATTCTGCTGCTTTGGGGTGTAGAGTTTTGTAGATGATTGTCAGGTCCATTTGTTGTATTGTGTTGTTCAGTGCCTCTCTCTCATTACTTATTTTCTGTCTGGTTGATCTGTCCTTCAAAGTGAGTGGTATTTTGAAGTCTCCTAGAAATAATGCATTGCATTCTATTTCTCCTTTTAATTCTGTTAGTGTTTGTTTCACATATGTAGGTGCTCCTGTGTTAGGCGCATAGATATTTATAATGGATATATCGTCTTGTTGGATTGACTCTTTTATCATTATGTAATGTCCTTCTTTGTCTCTTGTGACTTTCTTTGTTTTGAAGTTTATTTTGTCTTGAAACAAGTACTGCAACTCCTGCTTTTTTCTCCCTATTAGTTGCATGAAATATCTTTTTCCATCCCTTCACTTTTAGTCTGTTTATAACTTTGGGTTTAAAGGGAGTCTCTTGTAGGCAGCATAAAGATGCGTCTTGTTTTTTATTCATTCAGGGACTCTATGTCTTTTAGTTGGTGCATTCAGTCCATTTACATTTAGGGTGATTATGGATAGGTATGTACTTATTGGCATTGCAGGCTTTAGATTCGTGATTACCAAAGGTTCAAGATTAACTTCCTTACTATATACGAGTCTAACTTAACTCAATTAATTTGCTATTACAAACACAAATCTAAAGGTTCTTTTTGTTGTTCTTCCTCCTTTTTCTTCCTCCTCCATTCTTTATATATTAGGTATCATATTCTGTATTCTTTGTCTATCCCTTCATTGACTTTGGGGATAGTTAATTTAATTTTGCATTTGCTTAGTAATTAGCTGTTCTACTTTCTTTAATGTGGTTTTATTACCTCTGGTGACTGCTGTTATACCTTAGGAACACTTCCATCTATAGCAGTCCCTCCAAAATACACTGTATAGACGGTTTGTGGGAGGTAAATTTGCTCAGCTTTTGCTTATCTGGAAATTGTTTAATCCCTCCTTCAATCTTGCTGGGTAAAGTATTCTTGGTTGAAGGTCCTTCTGTTTCATTGCATTAAATACAACATGCCACTTCCTTCTGGCCTGTAAGGTTTCTGTTGAGAAGTCTGATGATAGCCTGATGGGCTTTCCTTTGTATGTGATCTTATATTTCTCTCTGGCTGCTTTTAATAGTCTTTTCTTATCCTTGATCTTGTCATTTTAATTACTATATGTCTTGGTGTTGTCTTCCTTGGGTCCCTTCTGTTGGGAGATCTGTGCACCTCCATGGCCTGAGAGACTGTCTCCTTCCCCACATTGGGGACGTTTTCAGCAATCACCTCCTCAAAGACACTTTCTATCCCTTTTTCTCTCTCTTCTTCTTCTGGTACCCCTATAATGCAAATATTGTTCCGTTTGGATTGGTCACACAGTTCTCTCAATATTCTTTCATTCTTCGAGATCCTTTTTTCTCTCTGTGCCTCAGCTTCTTTGTATTCCTCTTCTCTAATTTCTATTTCATTTATAGTCTCTTCCACTGTATCCAATCTGCTTTTAATACCCTCCTTGTGCTCTTCAGCAATTGGATCTCCGACCCAAATTCATTCCTGAGTTCTTGAATATCTTCCCGTACCTCCATAAGCATGTTAATGATTTTTATTTTGAACTCCCTTTCAGGAAGAGTCATGAGGTTGATGTCATTTTCTCAGGAGTGTTTTAATAATTTTACTCTGAACCAGGTTCCTTTGGCATTTCATATTTGTATATGGCGCCCTCTAGTGCCCAGAAGCTCTACTCTCTGGAGCTGCTCAGCCCCTGAAGCAATGTTGGGGGTTGCAGGGGAGTGGTATTGGTGCCTGTGGGGGAGCAAAGAGCTGTTTCCTGCTTCCTGGCTGCTATGCCTGTCTCCACTGCCTGAACCAGTGGGCCGAGTACACAGGTATAAGCCTCTATGCTTAGCGTTTGTAGTTGCTGTAGACAGATCTTCCCTCTGGCTGGACTAATGCCAGGGTAGGGTTTGCCGGTTTGTGAGCCAGGTGGGGCTGGCCGCGGGAAAGGCACAGTAGGCTGCATATCATGGTGGGGGGCCTTGGAGCTGTGTAGCCAGCCAGGGAGCTGGAGCAGCTGAAGATCATCTAAGGAGGAAGATTTCTTTTTCCTCCTTAAATATGAGTCTATATGGCAAAGCTCCCAACGTGCTGCGCAGAGTGCTCCCAGACAATTTTGTCTACCTGTCCTCTCTCCTGAGCAGTAAGCTCTGTGCAATCCTTGCCCCTTTAGTAGCCATCTTGCTTAGGGCTTCCTTGTTAGGAAGTCTCTTAGACTGCCAGCCTTTCTTTTGTCCAAGAGCAGCCGAATATGGATCTTTGCTTTCCAGAAGTGGCTGGAATTTCAGTCTCTCCACAAATTCTGCCTGTTTTAGCTTTCCAACCCTGTAATCACGAGAGTATCATGCAAGCACCATGAAATGTAGGTTTGTGCTCCCAGAGCAGATCTTCAGAGTTAGGCATTCAGCCATCCCAGGCCTCCACTCCCTCCCTGCACTGTTTCTCTTCCTCCCACCAGTGAGCTGGGGTGGGGGAAGGGCTTTGGTCCCGCCAGGCCACAGCTTTGGTACATTACTCCCCGTTCTGTGAGGTCTGCTCTTTTCTCCAGGTGTATGCAGTCTGGTGGAGTCCTCTTTCCTGTTGTTCTTTCAGGATTAGTTGTATTAATTATATTTTCGTATTATATGCAGTTTTAGGAGGAAGCCTGCATCTCACCTCTCATGCTGCCATCTTTAATCCAATCCCCAATGTCTGCTTCTTTTATTTTAAGGTCTATTTTCCACCTGCCTTGGAATGGGGGCTGCAAGACATAAAACAGTCTATCCAAGCTGTGGGGACATGCTGTCCCTGGGAGAGAAGTCGGATCTATGTTTTCTTCTGTGAAATGAAAGAGGCTGTTATGACAGAGAATCACAACTTTTACCATGGAACTTATTTCCTGACAAATGCCTTCCAACATTGAAAATAGGATTTGTGCTGATCTTTATTTCATTGGCTTAGGCTGAGAGTGTCCAGGTGCTCTGTTAAGTTACCTGCTGGTTTCATCTTCATGTAAATTTGTTTGTTATGATTAGACCCATTTGATTAATTTTCAAATTCTCTAGGTTTACTCACACCAGACCTTCTATTGACTTAGCTTTTTGCTCTAAGTGTTCCTAACTCCATTAACTAGAGCAGACTGGGATCTTCAGCCGAGGATGCCCAGTTGGTGTAACTCATTGAGTGAGGATGGGGGACTGCAGTCCCCACAAGCAGTGTTCACACACACTGCTATCAGAGGAGGGGATTAATGTGGGCTTTCCTCTAAGATTTCTATGTGTTCTAAGGGGTAGATTTTGTTCTTTTTCTTTTTTGCAGCTAGGAAGTATTGCAAGAAGCACAAACAACGAGGCTGACTCTGAAGATCTTAACATTTCACTGCTTTTTACAGTCTGGCAGGGACTAGAGTCTGAGCACCTCCAAGGCCACACCTTTAGTGTTACCTCTGGCCCATCGGAAATATATTTTAAGATTGTACCCTCCATGGATGTAATGATCTTAAACTTTGATTATCAATATCTTAAATTTTGATTTTAAAAATGGAAAGATCTCCACTTGTGGCTTCTGAATTTAACAGTGTTCCATTTCTTTGACACATCTCATTATTTCATTATGGAATACCATTTTTCCTGTATTCTTTAAAAGTACACAGACACTGGCTTTCAAAATGTGTATATTTATCCTTGATTTTCAAGATATTTAGCTAATGTTAATATGGAAACATTAAAATACATTTCCCCTGAATATGCGGCAACCCTCCCATGTTTGGAGTAATTTTATGTTGAAATTTCTCCTCTATGTACTTCACTCTATGCAGCAATTGCAGAACAACTTGTTCTCCAATTTTGGCTACAGTGGCAGTTGTTACAAAAACAATCATGGAAGAGAAACATAATGCTTTTCTGCCCAGATGTATTTTTTCCTCTCTTTTAAAGTGAGTCCTGAATCACATACTGTTAACTTCTGCTTTCCTCTAAAAATGATATTTTTAGATTGATTTGGGGAACCAAAGGATTTCATTCATATTTTTGTCAATTCAGTGTTAGATACAAGGATATGAAATCATTTAGTCAATCAGTTATTCATAGCTGAACATGACATAGGGCTTGAACCTGTACACACGTGCACACAGACACAACCCAAGCCTAGCAAAGCAAGTGAGATTGTCTTCACTACACTATGTTATGCTAGAAAACCAACACAAAACCAAGCCTGGCCAAGCAAAGCAAAAGTAAATTTGTCTTACCCAATGCTCTTGCTAACTTTCTTTTGTGAAACTGAGGGCAGGGAGAGTACAGATTCTGAATTTGTTGCATTTGATTCTATAGAATATGAATCTTTTGCTTTCACTAAACCTACAATAAACCTAAGAAAAAAATATTTTGCTTTCGCTAAAACTACACTCTTCAGCAGGTTTGCTTATATTCTGTAGAACTCGAGGGAGTTCTAGAGCCCAGTCAGAACTATTGAGTACTCCAGTTTCCCTTCTTGGAAAATACCTTCTTGGGGTATCCTTTGGAGATAAGGGACTGCTTGATAAGTATACTAGTAACAATGCCTCATTTTTAGAAAAGAATGTAAGAGGCCAATAAAGTCTGAGACTGTTTCTTACTTGCAGCATTATGTGTTAGTCTGTTGAAAGAAATGGGAGTTAAAAAGCAAAAAAAAAAAAAGATCACACTATCTGTTGAAGGTTCTCTGAATTCATCTTGCCACTACTTAGCACTTTTCATGATGAGAAGTGATGGGGGGAAGGTTTTACAAGGAGCTCTTAGGAAGTACACTTTCCTCATCTGAAATTAGTCAGTGTTTTAGGTGATGGGCACATTACTCTTACATCTTTATACAGGTTATATATTGTATGGCATTTATTTAATTTCCACTTGTCGTTTGACCTTGTTTGCAGTTTTTCTGGCCCAAGGTAGTAAGTCTGAGAATACAATGGAAGTCAAGTGGTACTCAGATGGGTAGACTATTGCATAGCTACCCCTCTCTAAAAACAATCTATATACATTTAAAACAGAAATGAAGCTTATTGCCGCCGTGAAGCTAAAAGTCTATTGAGAATCCCTAGGTGGCATGGAAAGCATTTAGACTCATTTCATTCACATGTCAGGTAAGGGCTTTCATTTAACAGTGAGATGAATGCTGAATAATGGATCTTTTGAATAATGTAATTAAGAATTCATTAAGGAGGACTTAAAAAAACTCAACAGAATGCAGTGTGTGTGTACTCCCTACACTGAACTCCCAAAATGTATCATAGAGTTGATGATTAAAAAAAAATCTGCCGAGAACCAATTAGAAAAACACTGGCATTTCACTTATAAAATGCTGACATTAAAATTCAATGAGGAACAAATATGTCTGAATTATTGAAATTATGTTAAATCAGGATTAAAGATCATTTTTATTATTTTAAAATGTGCTCATAGTATAACAGAAGACTTAACCAACACTCTCTTTTCCTGAGAAATATCTTAGTGTTCACCATGTGAACTTTACAATATTGAACAAATTCACTTTGTTCTTGGGTAACTGATGAAATGAGAAATGCCAAACTTCCTTTTTTATTCTTTGCCTTATATGAATGGAAATAACAAAGAGTTTTAAAACAGACCCAAATGTGGCAACAGCAGGTCAGAGATTTGCCTGTAACAAAAGCTTATATTGCCATTATCTTTGTATTGCTGTTAATCTACACAAGAGGAAGGAGGTAAAGAATTTCACGGCTTTCTCATTGAACAAGCACCTCCTTGTGTTCCCACTGTCAGTATGTCCCCATAACCTATCTGGTCTCATGGTGTTTGCGTACAGCAGAGAGACACTACCTGCTGGAATAGACACAAGTGTTTGTGGGTATCAGAGTTCAGTGACTGAGGACCTAGAATTTTCTACAGAGGCAATGGTCAAATTTTTACCATTTTTCTTGAGAAATGCAGACTTTTTATTGAAGCTAAAGAAAATACTCTCAAAGCATTTGCAATCATCTACTTTTGTCCTGGGAAAAGGACCATATTCAGTAAATTGCTCTTGTATTCCTTGCCTTGGCATGTTAACAAGCCATGCCTATCTGTGGCATACAATTTCCTTTTCATCATTTTTTCCCCCTGACTATATGAAGGAAAAAGGGCAAGAAATTGATGGAATAGAATTAAATGTGCTTTTGTTATCAAACAAATTGAGTTATAGTGGGTTAATTATAGATCAAATGGCATTAATATATAATCTAAAATTTTTTAACTTCTTGAGACTGAAAACAAATAATGAATCAACTTGAAAGAGTTGCTTCCGAGGCTTAAGCAACTGTATAGAGTTGGCTTGTAAACTGAGCTTCATTTCCCATTCTCTTGAGAGTTCTGATCCAGGGGGGCTGGCCCCTTTAATGCACTTTTGGGCAAGGGTAAGTGATCTAATGACCCACCTTGAAATTTTTGAAATGAAAAAGCCCTACTTCTCCAGATGGAATTATTCATCCAGATGGTACATTGGAAGCTTTTAGTGCTGACTGCATTCTTAAGTCTTTCATTTTTATTTTGAAGATCATTTCTTCCTTTAAAGATTTCTTCTAGTAATTGGAAACAGTAGGACTTAATGGAATGAACAAGGATAAAGGATTGCAAATGTTGAAGTCTAATCCTTACTCTGTCAGTGACTACTGCTTTGTGTTTTAACATTGGTTGCCCCACTGTCTTCCGTTTTGTCTTATGCAAGATGTGGAATTTCCACTTACAGACTGGGTTATGTTAGGGAGCACAGGAAGGGAAGGTGATTAATGTCTTTGAATCATGTATGTATTACAGAGACCCCAAACTTCCCAAAACATGTCTTGTGTATTTATTAGAGACCTAAAACCTCACAACACTTGTTTGCATCCACTAACCAGTACAACTTAATGCAGTCTGAAGTTAGGACAAAATTTTGAAGAAATCAAATGTAGGAAGTGAGTAGAATTGAGCTGGGTTGATGGAGAAATTTTCTAGGAGAAAAGGCACATATTAGTTATGTTTTTAAAAAAATTAAAATTCTAGTGTTCTGAAGCTAAACCTTTAGATTTCCTTTGAAAGAATGATCTCTGTGGATGACACATCCTAATGTGACCCCAGTGAGCCATGCCCTTGTATAATTTCCAAACTTTAGTGCTGGTAGAACCTGTAACTCCCTCCTAAGTGATATCTGGCAGAGATGATGGGTGTTACTCTTGTGATTTTATTTTATTATATAAAAATTTACCTTCATAGACTAGAATCAGAGAGATTCTCCTTTTGGCTGTGTTGGGGAGGAAAATTTTCTTCAACCCTTCAGGGTTCTTTGGTCTAAGAATTAAGTTGACATGAGACAGATTAAGTGGAAAAAATCAAATTTAATTACATTCATAAGGGGATTCCACATAGACATGAGAGATTACAAAGACAGTCAGGCATAATAAGGTATGTATGTCATTCTGGTCTAAGGAGAAGAGGTTAGGGGTATGGGACTTAAAAGGGAAGGAACCCAATTCACAGGAAGATGAAATAGACCAAATGTTTGGTAAACATATGTTTGCTATGCCACAAAAACAATGGGATATAGAGAGGAATTACAACAATAGACTTTGTTGCATTCCTCCCTATCCGCCATACCCAGCTCATGTTATCCTGTAGTTATTTATCTATGGTGACAGCTCCCTTCCTGAGCAGCAGGAGAAGCAAAAACAAAACAAAACACAACAACAAAAAAATACTGCTTGAGTCTCCTGTTTCTTAAAAATAGTTTTTAAATATTTCTGAAATGATCCACATGATGAAGAGACACATTTTGGGGTAGCAAATTTTGCTCCCCTATACATGTGAAGAAACAAACAGCTGTATTGGGAACTGTTTATGGAGAGGGCTGCATGGCAGGAAAAGCTTCTAGGACCTGAGAGCCTCAGTCATGTAACTAACTGCAAAGGAAATACTTCCAATAGCCTTGTGAGCTTGAAAGCAGATTCTTCTCTACTTGAGGCTCCAGGTGAGGATACAGCTAAACTGTGCCAGTACTCAAGACCTGTAGAAACTGTGTGGTCATAAATGTATGTTGTTTTATGCTGTAAAAATTGTGGTAATCTGTTAGAAAAAGAAAATACAATTGAATCTGTTCTAATTCTGGAAGGCTATCAGTAAAGTCATTTTACCTTATTCCCCAATAGATGTATGTTTCTTTAGAATAAATTATATAGACTACTACTGTGGATCTATGGATTATCACTGAAACTTAATTTCTTTGATTTTATTAGACAAAAATTAAAAATACCTAACAGTTCTAATATTTTCTTCTTGTCTATGCAGTGGATTACTTACACCACACTTAGGGATTCTGCACATAAAAATAAATTTAGTTTTACTTAAACAATTCCCTGGGTATTAAAATCTACATATTAATATTTCTACAAAGTTCCAGCTGTCCATCTGCTGCTGACCTTGACTGGACCCAACTAAACACTCAATAGTGTAGATGAGGAAAGAAGTGGGACACTGAGGAAGGGGACAGAAGTGAAGACAACATTGCCCTGGCTCTTTTGTTTAACCTTTAAGTCAGGCTAAGGGAATCCGAAGTTTGTTCAAAAGAGGTTTCAAGCAACCTCTACTTGATAGATTCTATTTATATTCTATCTGTATATGGGATGTTCTATATGTAGTCTGTCTTGGTGTGTTCTCTTTTACTGCCTCACATTCTTCCCTCTTTTTTTATTCTGAATTTCAGAAGGGAAGTCAGGCTGTCCACAGGATCAGGAAGAGAGGGACACTATAGGTATGTTGTGGAAATGAATAGTAGAGGCCGCATCTTATGCAAATTCTGGGGACAGTCACATCATTTATCCTTTGCTATGCCAAATACCAAGTAGCTTTCAAGTTGGATGTTTAATAATCAGTGATTGTTGATAGATTTCATCTTCTGTTACCAACCATTGAGGATGTTGAAGTTGAGAAAGCCCTGGAAATAAAAATGTATTCATCATTTTTTTCAGTAATTAACCATGTATCAAATGCTATGATGGAAAACTGGCCTAACTCATGTCTTTTATTTATTTATTTATTTATTTATTAAAAAAGCTAAAGTTTATTAGTGGCAATCAAACAAGGAAAAATATATAATTTTATGGTAAATATTTCTAAGGTCATAGTCAGGGAAAGTTCTGAAAATGGTTCTGTGTAGATTTAAGCAATAGACCAACAAAATGACAATCTTTCAACAAACTCTTATGAAATTATATCAAATAGGCATAATCGGTTTCCTTTAATTAGAGAACTAAACTAATGGAACAGACAACAGCGTACAGAAGTATAACAGAAGAAACTTTCCCCTAAATGAAGGAAGAAATGGCATGCGGTATGCAAGGGGACACTGATAAAGAAGAGTTTACATGGAAACCTCACTCCAAATAAAGACCAAAGACCTTCAGCTGCCTTCAGGCCTTGGGTGATGTGTGTCTCCATGATCTCTCTGATTCTCCGCCCTGGTCACACTTGTTTCCTTGCTGTCACTGAAAACACCAGGATATGCTAATGCCCCCGTGATCTTTGTGTCCAACCTTCTTTAGGTCTGGAAGCCTTCTCACCAGATATCCACATGCCTGGATTCTTTATTCCCATGAAGTCCTTGTTCAAATATTCACCTTCCCAATTAGGCTTATCTGCCCACCCTGTTAAACCCTCAGGGCACATAATATCCAGCTCTTCCTAAACAATTTTCTTTCTTTCTTTTCTCCACAGCAATTACTACCTTCTAATATATTATGTAGTTTACTTTTAAATTTTAGTTTCTGTGTGTCTCCTACTGTATATGTGCCCTGAGGACAAGGCTTTTTTCCTACTCTAGTCCTAGTGCAAAGAAAAATGACCAGCATGTTGCACATGATCAACAAATACCTTGAAATGAGTGATGTTTGTGCATTATTACATGAAAAAAAAAGCTATAAAGCTGTTTTTACGGAACAAAGAGGAATGAATAAATCAAGGTAAGGACAGTCCAACTGGGGCTGTGATGTCCTGGACCCAGTGTGCACCAACTAACAGGGCTGTTTGTGAGCATCTCTTCCAAACTCTGTTGAGTGACATCATGCAGTAGCTTGAAATTAGCCGTGGGAGCACTTACACACCACAGAAATCAGGAAATGCTGCAAACGAAGGCCTCTTTACCTGGAGAGCTGGTTATTAAACATTTACCAGTACATCACTGTGTAAAGGAAACAGATCTAAATTTGGAATCGGAGGATTTAAATTTGAATCCCACCTTTACTACTCATAGGTTCTCTAATTTGGGAGGATCATTTCATTTTTTGAAGTCTTAGTTTCCTTAAGTTTAAAGTGGGAAGGGAGTAAACTCTTCGCAAAGGGTGGCCCTTGCTTTCTGGCTAAATGCATGGTCGTTTTTCCCAGAAGTTGCTAATATGCTTGAGAAGCATCTGCATTCTCTGGTACGGGTGTCCTATAGTTCAACCTTCTGCTTTTTTAATGCTATTTCCTTGTATTGTTCAGTTCTTCCACATTTGTATTTGGTTTTGTCTATTTTATCTATTAAGTACTGAAAAGTATGCTTAATTCTCCCACTATGCTGGTGTTTTATTTTCCTTGTGAGTCTCTCAATTTGTTGTGTATACACTGAGCCTATGTCATTAAGTGATACAGTAGTGTATGTCTATTTATATGATATCTTTGTTGTAACTTTTTACCACGAATAATGCTTCGTGGCATAAAGTCTATTGTGTCTGTTACTGAGATAGCCATAATCGCTTTCTTCTGCTTGGTTTTGCCTGCTGAATCTTTTTCCTATACGTTGACTTCAACCTGTCTGTGTCTTTTCTTTTTTTTTTTCTGTTTATCAATTTATGATTATTTTTATTTTTTATATAATTTATTTTGGTGTCATTAATCTACAATTACATGTGCAATATTTGGTTATTAAATGACCCCCTTCATCAGGTCCCCCCCACCAACCCCATTACAGTCACTGTCCATCAGCGTAGTGAGATGCTATAGAATCACTACTTGTCTTCTCTGAGTTGTACAGCCCTCCCCAAGCTCCCCCAACATTACATCTGCTAATCGTAATGCCCCCTTTTCCCTCTTATCCCTCCCTTCCCACCCATCTTCCCCAGTCCCTTTCTCTTTGGTAACTATTAGTCCAATCTTGGGTTCTGTGAGTCTGCTGCTGTTTTGTTCCTTCAGTTTTTTTCTTTGTTCTTATACTCCACATACGAGTGAAATCATTTGATACTTGTCTTCTTCGGCTTGACTTATTTCACCGAGCATAATACCCTCTAGCTCCATCCATGTTGTTGCAAATGGTAGGATTTGTTTTCTTCTTATGGCTGAATAATATTCCATTGTGTATATGTACCACCTCTTCTTTATCCATTCATCTACTGATGGACACTTAGGTTGCTTCCATTTCTTGGCTATTGTAAATAGTGCTGCAATAAACATAGGGGTGCATCTGTCTTTTTCAAATTGGGCTGCTGCATTCTTAGGGTAAATTCCTAGGAGTGGAATTCCTGGGTCAAATGGTATTTCTATTTTGAGTTTTTTGAGGAACCTCCATACTGCTTTCCACAATGGTTGAACTAATTTGCATTCCCACCAGCAGTGTAGGAGGGTTCCCTTTTCTCCACATCCTCGCCAACATTTGTTGTTGTTTGTGTTTTGGATGTTGGCCATCCTCACTGGTGTGAGGTGATATCTCATTGTGGTTTTAATCTGCATTTCTCTGATGATTAGCGATGTGGAGCATCTTTTCATGTGCCTGTTGGCCATCTGAATTTCTTCTTTGGAGAAGTGTCTATTCATGTCCTCTGCCCATTTCTTAATTGGATTATTTGCTTTCTGTTTGTTAAGGTGCATGAGTTCTTTATATATTTTGGATGTCAACCCTTTATCAGATACGTTTTTTATGAATATATTCTCCCATACTGTAGGATGTCTTTTTGTTCTACTGATGGTGTCCTTTGCTGTACAGAAGCTTTTCAGCTTGATATAGTCCCACTTGTTCATTTTTGCTTTTGTTTCCCTTGCCCGGGGAGATATGTTCATGAAGAAGTCGCTCATGTTTATGTCCAAGATATTTTTGCCTATGTTTTTTTCTAAGAGTTTTATGGTTTCATGACTTACATTCAGGTCTTTGATCCACCTTGAGTTTATCTTTGTGTATGGGGCTGGACAGTAGTCCAGTTTCATTTTCATTCTCTTACATGTAGCTGTCCAGTTTTTCCAACACCAGCTGCTGAAGAGGCTGTCATCTCCCCATTGTATATCCAAGGCTCCTTTATCAAATATTAATTGACTGTACATGTTTGGGTTAATGTTTGGATTTTCTATTCTGTTCCACTGGTCTGTGGGTCTGTTTTTGTGCCAATACCAAATTGTCTTGATTACTGTGGCTTTGTAGTAGAGCTTGAAGTCAGGGAGCGTAATACCCCCTGTTTTATTCCTCCTTCTCAGGATTGCTTTGGCTATTCGGGGTCTTTTGTGGTTCCATATGAATTTCAGAATTATTTGTTCCAGTTCATTGAAAAAAGCTGTTGGTAGTTTGATAGAGATTGCGTTGAATCTGTAGATTGCTTTAGGTAGTATAGCCATTTTGACAATATTTATTCTTCTAGCCAAGAGCATGGGATGCATTTCCATTTGTTTGTGTCCTCTTTAATTTCTCTTAGGAGTGTCTTGTAGTTTTCAGAGTACAGGTCTTTCACTTCCTTCATTAGGTTTATTCCTAGGTATTTTATTCTTTTTGATGCAATTGTGAATGGAATTGTTTTTCTGATTTCTCTTTCTGTTATTCATCGTTAGTGTATAGGAAAGCAACAGATTTCTGTGTGTTAATTTTGTATCCTGCAACTTTGCTGAATTCAGATATTAGTTCTAGTAGTTTTGGAGTGGAGTCTCTAGGGTTTTTTATGTATAGTATCATATCATCTGCAAATAGTGACAATTGACTTCTTCTTTACCAGTCTGGATGCCTTGTATGTCTTTGTTTTGTCTGATTGCTGTGGCTAGGACCTCCAGTACTATGTTGAATTACAGTGGAGAGAGTGGGCATCCCTGTCTTGTTCCCGATCTTAGACGAAAAGCTTCAGCTTCTTGCTGTTAAGTATGATGTTAGCTATGGGTTAGTCATATATGGCCTTTATGATGTTGAGGTACTTGCTGTCTATACCCATTTTGTTGAGAGTATTAATCATGAATGGATGCTGAATTTTGTCAAATGCTTTTTCAGCATCTATGGAGATGATCATGTGGTTTTTGTTCTTCTTTTTGTTGATGTGGTGGATGATGTTGATGGATTTTCGAATGTTGTACCATCCTTGCATCCCTGGGATGAATCCCACTTGATCATGGTGTATGATCCTCTTGATGTATTTTTGAATTTGGTTTGCTAATATTTTGTTGAGTATTTTTGCATCTACGTCCATCAGGGATATTGGTCTGTAATTTTGTTTTTGGTGAGGTCTTTGCCAGGTTTTGGTATTAGAGTGATGCTGGGCCTCATTTGTTCTTCTTTTTCCAATTTCAGTAATTGTGTCTTTAGACTATTCATTTGGAAATGTTCTTCCTTCTTTAAATAGGCCTGGATTGCAATATACTTTCCACTCAGAACTGCCTTTGCTGCATCCCACAGAAGTTGTGGCTTTATTTTGTTGTTGTCATTAGTCTCCATGTATCCTTTAATTTCTGTTTTGATTTAGTCGTTAACCCATTGATTAATTAGGAGAGTGTTGTTAAGTCTCCATGTATTTGTGAGCCTTTTTGATTTCCCTCTAAAATTTATTTCTAGTTTTATACCTTTGTGATCTGAGAAGTTGGTTGGTAGGATTTCAGTATTTTTGAAGTTACTGAGGTTCTTTTTGTGTCCTAGTATGTGGTCTATTCTGGAAAATGTTCCATGTGCACTTGAGAAGAATGTGTATCCTGCTGCTTTTGGGTGCAGAGTTCTGTAGATGTCTGTTAGGTCCATCTGTTCTAGTGTGTTGTTCAGTGCCTCTGTGTCTTTACTTATTTTCTGTCTTGTTGATCTGTCCTTTGGAGTGAGTGGTGTGTTGAAGTCTCCTAAAAGAAATGCATTGCTGTCTATTTCCTCCTTTAATTCTGTTATTATTTGTTTCACATATGCTGACGCTCCTGTGTTGGGTCCATATATATTTATAATGGTTATATCTTCTTGTTGGACTGACCCCTTTATCATTATGTAATGTCCTTCTTTATCTCTTGCTACTTTCTTCGTTTTGACGTTTATTTTGTCTGATACAAGTACTGCAACACCTGCTTTTTCTCCTTGTTGTTTGAATGAAATATTTTTTCCATCCCTTCACTTTTAGTCTGTGTATGTCTTTGGGTTTAAAGTGTCTCTTGAAGGCAGCATATAGATGGGTCTTGTTTTTTATCCATTCAGTGACTCTATGTTTTTTGAGTGGTGCATTCAGTCCGTTTACATTTAGGGTGATTATGGATAGGTATGTACTTATTGGCATTGCAGGCTTCTGATTCGTGGTTACCAAAGGTTCAAGGTTAACTTCATTACTATCTAAAAGTCTAACAACTAACTTAATATGCTATTACAAACACAATCTAAAGGTTCTTTTTTTGTTTGTTTGTTTGTTTCCTTCCTCCTTTTTCTTTCTACTCCATTCTTTATATATTAGGTATCATATTCTGTACTCTTTGTCTATCCCTTGATTGACTTTGGGGATAGTTAATTTAATTTTGCATTTGCTTAGTAATTAGCTGTTCTATTTTCTTTACTGTGGTTTTATTACCTCTGGTGACAGCTATTAAACCGTAGGAACACTTCCATCTATAGCAGTCCCTCCAAAATACACTGTAGAGATGGTTTGTGGGAGACAAATTCTCTCAGCTTTTGCTTATCTGGGAATTGTTTAATCCCACCTTCAAATTTAAATGATAATGTTGCGGGATAAAGTAATCTTGGTTCAAGGCCCTTCTGCTTAAATACATCATGCCACTCCCTTCTGGCCTGTAAGGTTTCTGCTGAGAAGTCTGATGATAGCCTGATGGGTTTTCCTTTGTATGTGATCTTATTTCTCTCTCTGGCTGCTTTTAATAGTCTGTACTTATCCTTGATCTTTGC
This sequence comes from Smutsia gigantea, assembly GCA_032199065.1. Classification (NCBI taxonomy): domain Eukaryota; kingdom Metazoa; phylum Chordata; class Mammalia; order Pholidota; family Manidae; genus Smutsia; species Smutsia gigantea. The sequence goes on along the minus strand of JAVSCE010004756.1, from coordinate 129,979 downwards.
CATTTTAATTACTATATGTCTTGCTGTTGTCTTCCTTGGGTCCCTTGTGTTGGGATATCTGTGCACCTCCATGGCCTAAGAGACTATCTCCTTCCCTAGATTGGGGAAGTTTTCAGCAATCACCTCCTCAAAGACATTTTCTATCCCTTTTTCTCTCTCTTCTTCTTCTCGTACCCCTATAATGTGAATTTATTCCGTTTGGATTGGTCACACAGTTCTCTCAATATTCTTTCATTCTTCGAGATCCTTTTTTCTCTCTGTGCCTCAGCTTCTTTGTATTCCTTTTCTCTAGTTTCTATTTCATTTATTATGTCTCCTCCACCGTATCCAATCTGCTTTTAATACTGTCCATTGTGTTCTTCAGTGATTGGATCTCCGACCGGAATTCATTCCTGAGTTCCTGAATATCTTTCTGTACCTGCATCAACATGTTAATGATTTTTATATTGAACTCCCTTTCCGGGAGAGTCATAAGGTCCATATCATTTAAATCTTTCTCAGGAGTTGTGTTCATAATTTTACTCTGGACCAGGTTCCTTTGGCATTTCATATTTGTGTATGGCGCCCTCTAGTGCCCAGAAACTCTACTCTCTGGAGCTGCTCAGCCCCTGAAGCAATGTGGGGATTGTAGGGGAGTGGTATTGGTGCTTCTGGGGAGGAAAGGGCTGTTTGCTGGTTCCTGGGTGCTATGCCTGTCTCCACTGCCTGAAGCAGTGGGCTGAGCACACAGGTATAAGCCTCTGTGCCTTGCGTTTTTAGTTGCTATAGACAGATCTTCCCTCTGGCTGGCCTAACACCAGGGAAGGATTTCCCGGTTTGCAAGCCTGGTGGGCTGGCCAGAAGAAAGGCGCACTAGTCTGCCTGCCACAGAAGGGGTTCTTGGAGCTGTGTAGGCAGCCAGGGAGCTTGAGCACCTGAAGATCATGAAAGCTCCCAACCTGCTGGGCAGAGTGCACCTGGACAATTTTGTCTGCCTGTCCTTTCTCCTGAGCAGTAAGCTCTGTGCAATCCTTGCCCCTTTAGCAGCCCTCTTGCTAAGGGCTTCTTTGTTAGGAAGTCTCTCAGACTGCCCACCTTTCTTTTGTCCCCGAGCAGCTGGGTAAGGATCCCTGCTTTCACGAGCTGCTGGAATCTTAGTCTCTCCAGGAATTCTGCCTGTCTTAGCTTTCCAACCCCCTAATTACAAGAGGATCATGCAAGCACCATGAAATGTAGGTTTGTGCTCCCAGAGGAGATCTCTAGAGTTAGGTATTCAGCTGTCCCACATCTCCACTCCCTCCCTGTTCTGTTCCTGTTCCTCCTGCCCGTGAGCTGGGGTGGGGGAAGGGCTTGGATCCCGCAGGACCAAGCTTTAGTACGTTACCCTTTTCTGTGAGGGCTGCTCTTGTCTCCAAGTGTATGCAGTTTGTTGCTGTCCTCTTTCCCATTGCTCTTTCAAGAGTAGTTGTAGTAGGTTTATTTTCATATTATATGAGGTTTTAGGAGGAAGCCTCTGTCTCACCTCTCATGCCGCCATCTTTAATCCTAACTCATGTCTTTTAGAATAGCATTTTCAGTATCAACAAAGCAATGGTTAAGAGCACTGATCTAGAATCAAAGTGCGGGGGTCATATGATGAACCCACTTGATGTGACCTTACTTCAGGCTCTTAAAATCGTTCCTTCATTTAACAAATACATATTGCCACATTCAGTGAGCCCCCTCATTCTTCTTGTATGATTTAGTAGTGAACAAGTAGGCTATAATTTCTTCGTGGACCTTCTCAGATGATGGTAAAATAAATTATATGTAATATAATATATAAAATATTAGGTAGTGGCAAGTGCCATTAAGAAAAGTAAATCAGATTAATTTGAATGGAGATAAACAGGAAAAAGGTGTCATTTCTGCAGAATGATCAGGAAAAGGCTTTCTGAGAAGGAAGGTGTTCTTTGGGCAGAGATTAAAAACAAATACTTACAGAAGCATGTATATATCTGGGGGAAGAAATTTCAGAGAGGGAAAAAAAATTGTCAAAGCTTTACAGTGGGGAGCTTGATTAGCATGTTCCAAGGAGAGAGAGGAAGGTAGTGTGGCTAGAAAAGAATGAGCTAGGTGGGAATTGCTAAGAGATAAGCCCAGAGATAAGCCTATAGAACAGTGATTGGAAATAGGGACACCAGTTAGGAGGTTATTGCTATAATTCAGGTGAGAGAGGATGGTAGTTTTCAATATTGTGATAGGAAGTGGTAGGATTAGGATTCTGGGTATATTTTAAAGGTGTAGCTGTTTAGACTTGTTGACGGATTGGAGTGGAATGTAAGAAAAAGGAGTGAAGAGTGATTGTGAGGTTTGGGCAAATGCAAGAATGGAGTTGTCATTTACTTGGTTGGAAGAAACAAATTAGAGCAGATGTGAAGAGCACATAAATAATTCAGTTTTGACCATGACAAAATTTGACATGCTATCATATATTCAAAGGGAGATACTGAATGAGTTGTTAAACACACAGAGTAGTGGTTGGGTTGTTGTTCAGTGTTTAATAGTGTTTAAAACCACAGGGCTAAGATAATGGCCACCAGGGGAACACTGGGTCTCCCCTGTAGTCTCCCCAGTCTTACATGGTAGTATCTTGACTGTTTTAAAGTCTGTATTAATGTTTTCAGTTTTAAGACAAGTTCAGGATATTTGTTAATAGGAAAAAAGGATCTGTTCAAATATTATCCCTAGGAATATATTACATAATATTACTCATCCATTATTCTACATCTCCATCAGAAGGGTTGATTTAACTTAAAAATAACTTGTAGACCAAGAGAACTAAATATTATCAACAAAATAGATGTTTTCATATGCAAATGTTTTTGGCATATTCATTTGCTTCTCAGTTGTATCCTGTTATATGATGAATTATCCTTTACTTATAGTTTTCAATATTTCCTTTGCTTATTTTTTCAAATGTTCTGTTGGGAGCCATAGGGCACAAAAACAACAAGGCTCCATTTTGTTTCAAAGACTCCATCTTGTTGTTTACTTCTTCTTGATCACTTTCGTGCCACAATTTCCCGCCAAGTGTTCCCACTTCGGTCCGCTGCTTACGTCAGAGACAACTGCGCATGCGCATAACTCAGTGCATGATTGGACTTTGTAGATCGCTTCATTAACATGATGGGCAACCAACCAGAAGAAACCACTCCCTACCACACCCCTTCAAATGCTATATATTCCCTGCCTTTTCTGCAAATAAACGAGACTTGATCAGAAAGCCTGTCTTGTCTCCATTCTCTCTGTCTTCTGTCCCTCATTCGTGCATCCCCTCCTTAGGTCCCAGTTGGTGAACCCCGCGGCCGGGGGTTTTACGTTCGCAGACCTGCGGGTCGGGTCAATGTTCCTTACTATTCCCTTTGCCTCTTTATTTACTTTGTGTTATACTTCACTTTGCAGTTTCTCTTCAACTTTCTTTAGGGTTCTATCCAATCTCCACTTAGGCTCTCAAATGTTGTCATGCCCTTAACACTTATTTCTCTGTCTTCTTTTCTGTTCAGTCTTGATCTTCAATAATTGGTGACATTTAGCTTGGAGAAGGGCAGGGCATAGTTGTGACTTTAATGCTGTCAGTGCACTCCACAAGCATTTGTGGAATAAGGCTCTTAGTACAATATAAATTTAATATAGATATCATTAACTCACTGTCTTTTTAAAGACTAAAATCTGGTTGGGAAAACAATAGTCACAGATGAAAAAAAAAATCAGAGGAATACTACATGGCAATGTAGAAAAAAATTTTATAGTAAAAGCTATATACAAAAATATTGAAGTTCAATTGAATAGTTGAGTTCGGCAGTGTGATACTGTTTATCTAACAAAGGTTTACATTATCTTAATATATTTCTCCTTAAATTATGAGACATAATAAAGATGTGATATGAAGAACATTTAACAGGTGAGATAGGGGTTCTGACCAGTCAGACTTAACATTGGGTGTCATTTCTGAAATGTAAATTAGAACCATTGTGAGATACTGCCTTGCACTTACTAGAATGCCTATTTTTAAAAAGTGCTGTTGAGGATGTGAAACAACTGAAATTCACATATATTGCTCGTGCAAATGCAAAATTGACAATTATAGAAAGCAGTTTGGCAGTTTCTCATAAAGTTAAACCTGCATTGACCATATAATCTGGCAATTCCAATTGTAAATATTTACGTAAGACAAATGGAAACTTGTCTTCACACAAATACTTGTAAGTGAAAGTTTTTAGTGACTTCATTCATAATTGACCCAAACTGTAGAAATCAAAGTGTTCTTCAAATGGATAAAGTCTGTGCATCCAAACAATGAAATGTCATAAAATAAAAAAGAAAGAACTACTGATACATGCAACTGCGTGGATGAATCTCAATGTATTATGCTTAGTGCAAGAAGCCAAATTAGAAAGATTACTTTATAATGTGTGATGATTCCATTATGACTTTCTGAGAGGGCAAAACCATAGGCACAAAAAGTATACCAGAGTTGCTAGGGGCTTTGTGGGTGGTGAGCGATCGACCATAAATAGGCATGAGCGAATTTAGGGGGTGATGAAACTGTTTATGTTTTTATTTTGGTGGTGGTTATGTGACTATATGTGTTTGTCAAGGTTCATGAAACTGTACACTAAGAAAAGATAAATTTTACTATATGTTAAATTATACCTCAGTAAACCTGGTTTTAAAGAGTAGAAAAAAAAGAAAAATCTATTTTCTGAGTATGATAATTGGGTGTCTTGAGCTGAGTTTGAATACTCTTTTAGGAGACTAATACCTTATATAATCTAGAATTTATTTTTTTTATACAGTTGTTTTAATTTGATCAAGTATGTAGTTTTAATAGAAATTCATCTATGGAAGGGAGGGGAGTCAAGGATGCTTAACTGTATATACTTACATTCCTGAAGAAAAAGGGCCTAAGATTAAAGCAATGGTAAAAGGAATACCATGTGCTGAATATCTCCCTCATGTCAAATGTTTCATATATAATCTCAATTATTTTACAACAGTCCTATAAAGTGGATAGCATTATTATCATCTCTAGTTTATTAACGTGAGAACAGTCCCAGAGAATTTAAGTATTTCTGCCTAAAACATGGATGAACCAGGATTCAGATTTTTTTGACACCGCAATTTAACTGACTCCTACTTTAACATTATCCTTTATCCTAGATTGTCCCCACAAATGCCTTTTTTTGAGAATAGTCTAAGTCTGAAAAAGAATAGTCTGTTTGAATTATTCTATATTTTAGTTAAATTCTGAATTTTTCTTCTACAAAACACGCTGCTCCAAAAAATATTGAGCACTTATCCACTCATTCAAGTCATGCACAGTTTGATTCTGGATAAATCTCCCACTACACCTGCTTTGTACCTATGCTCTGAATGATAACTTTTTTCAGTGGGACCTCTCCCAGTCCTTCCATATCTCTTCCAAGATGTCAGCATTTGGAGAGTAGAAAAAAGTTTTAATTATTATGCAACCTAGGATAATTATACAATTATTCAGATACACTTCTTACATATTGTGAGTCCTTCAGAGATCATATGCCTTCTAAATAACTATAAATTCTTTAAAGACAAGAGCTGTCTTTATAATTTCTGGTATGTCATAATATCAACTCCAAAACTCTACACCTAGAAGATGCTGAGTAAACATTCTTTGATGGAATAGAGGAGTGAATGAACAAATGATGAAAATGATGATTGAGTATAGAGATAGAAATCTTTGGAGTTGGATAGAGACCTGTATCCAAGTCCTAGTTATTCCATGTGCTCTTTGATTGACTTCAGGTTAATTATTTAGCCTTCCTAAGACTCACATTTCTCTATTATGAAAGGAATATAATAATAGCAGCTGTCAGTTGTTACTTGTGATGATTAAATGAGAAAAAGAATGTAACACACTTAGCACAGTTGCAAACATTATGAATATTCAAGGTACAATATTTATTAATAACAGCAAATCTCTATTCTATGCTCTGTTTCTTCATTAATAATACATTTATAAATTAATAACGTTTAGGTGCCTCCCCAAATTTCATCTATTGTTTTAATTCTCCTAATTACTGATATTCATGCGTAATTTAGGGAATGTGACTCTAATGATAGAATTAGTCCAGTTTTCAAGTTGTTTTCCATGACTTGAAAGGGGGGTTGTTGTAAAGGAAGGATAGGGTGGGGTGGTAATTCTTGGTTTTTCATACATCTCCATACCCGTATCTACTGTCATTATTTTTATGTATTTAAGTCATGTGCAAAAGGACTATTTTCATATAAAAATAGTATTGAAAGCCCTATAAAATAAAGTAACAAGAAAATTATTCTCAGTTATTCTTAAAGTTAATGATTGGTGGCCCCAAGTGTGGCTCCAGCATAAGCTGAATCAACCTCTGCGTTTATGCCTGTTAAATTAGTGTTAGAGGAGTGTGTCTATAAGGGACCAGTTTTCAAGAGAGACTTGAGGACAAAACTTGTCCTGATAAAATGGAAAGCTAGCCACCAAGCTTTTGCCAGACACAAGGCCTTTGTGTCCAAAGGAGAGGCTATCTTTGAGTAAACAGTATAAATATTCTTTGGATTTGCCTTGCAGCTTAATCAGTATGTCTGAGTCCTTTTGAGGAAACAGAGATGGAGGCAGATTGGCTACATTAACAGTGAAAAGAATTATTTCCTGCAAAGTGAAAACACCACCAAGCTTCATTGCATTGAAGACTTGAGACAATCGACTTCATTCTGTGTCCTTAAAAGTTTTAGCAAGTCAGCAGCTATTGAGCTGGTAGGTAGAAGTGGCAGTCTGTGGCTGATGGAGACTGAAGAATTAGAGTTGCAAAGTGCTGGATATATTATGTGCTGAATGGGAGGGCATGCTCTGCAGGAGAGATTCCTTTGGGACTCCATCCTTAAAGAAGGGGACATTTTCTCAAGGGACCGATAAACAAAACATAGGTCCATGCATTACATTGAGAGTTTTATTTAAGAGGATGGTAATGACAGTGAGCTGTCATTATATGCACAAAATGGCACTACCTATTAGTCTTTGTGTGAAAATACCTTCTGAAGTGCACTAGTTTGATCTTTCTTTTAACCAGTGAATGTTTTGTCAGAGTGATTTCTATTTCTGTGGAGCAACAAGTAATTTAGCCCATTCAGATTGTGACTTTGGCCATGTACTTCAGCCAATCTTGCTACCTGGTCACAGTCAGGGCCGCAACCAAACCAGTAAAAGTAAAGACAATGCTTGAAAGTTGTGGTAAGAAATTGTAGTGATTCTCCATAGTTTGGTGTCCATTCAGTCTGTACAGGAAAGGCAAGGAGATAAAATATTGTTGAAAAAAGCCTAAAGCAAGTAATTAGTAGTAGGAGAAAGCCATGGCACATTTAGATTATTACACTTCACTTTGTATTGGTATCAGCTTGTGAATATTTCAGCAGCATTCATTTACATACCCACGGAGGATTGCTGAGCAGAAATTACCCTTTGTTCTCAGGCATAGAATTCATTGGGGTTACAAGTTATATCTAGACTTTGTCTCCTTCAAATAGAAGGAGCTTTGTGATGATATGTTGAATGATATGTAATCTTCACTTTTGTTAAGTAAAACCACAGGATTTTCCTACAGAATCATTTGTAAGTTCACATTATGAAAATGGAAGATTTGTCTATTTGTGAAGAAGTTCTTTGGTGAGAATATTTTAAAAGTAGTTGTGAAATGTAATTTGTGCACCTGTATTTTAATACTTGCTACACCCATCTCTTCCAGTTCTTTTCCGGTACTACCACTCAGACTCAGAGAGGGTGTCATTCCCCAGATTGCACACTTGGTAATCGAGGGACAGCAACCCATGTCTTCCCGAGCCTACTTCACTATCTCACACCTCAGGCCTGGTCAGACAGTGGCTTGCTAGGGGCTACCAAATGAAGGCCTGGTGTCTGAGGTAAGTTGTTTTTAGGAACTAAATGAATATGAAATGCAAAGTATGTGATCTGCTGCTAGGAACAGTCTAGACCTTGCACAAAGTTATTGGGATAGAAAAAGAATTAGAAAGCAGGTTTTAAACTTTATATACAGATACCTAAATAAAATTGAGTTGATAAAGAATGGAAAAAGATTGAATAGAGAGGGAAAATATTCCCCCAAAGAACTTTCTAAATCACTAAAGAATCTTTTTCAAGCCATATTCTTACCTCTTTTGACCCTTGCTCCACAGTCTCCTCAAAGACCCTCTGCCAGGCAATTTCAGATGTATTATAAACATACTCTTGTGAACAAGAGCTATAATTCTCCTCCATGCAGGGCCCTGCTGCTGATGACAATCAGCCCCAGGTAGCCTTTCACTTACCAATCGCTGTTGGCTCCAAAATAAGTTTTGAAAAAAGTGAATTGGAGCTTAGGATCCAAATGATAAGTAAAATGAAGGAATGCTTGTGTTTTCACAGCTTGTGTTTTGAGGTGGTCAAAAGCCACTGAGCTGACCCACCCCCGAGAGCCTTCATCATTGCATTCATCTATTAACAACCATTCCTGTTTGAGTTCAGGCTGTTGACCTTTTCTCTAGAGTCATGTTTGAAGATTAGCCTTGTAGTCAGGCTAATAGCAATTCCTCCAAAATAAACCACAACCCATTCCCTGTTACTCTGTTTTAAAGTTTTGGCTAGTTTATTAAATTTTTGACATCTGGAAGCAGGGCATACCTTAAACTTCACATTGGAAGCACCTATTAAATGAACACAATAGGGACATTATGATTTTTTGAAGTAGATGTGAGTTGGAGAGAAAATATTACCTTGGATGAGGGGTGTTTTGGTCATTGACATACTTAGCTGGTCATTAGTAATCAAGGATAATAAAGACTTTAACTCAACACAAGAATTAAGTTAAAAAAAATTTAAAAGCCATTTAGTATCAGGCCAGGATAGCTAGAATTTACTCAGAAAATTTTGGGTGAAGCTTTACTCGGTGCACTGAACCATTACTACAAGCAATGGACTAGACTGAGCTGTGCTAGATTCCTCAGAATCCAGCCCTTCAGAATTTTTCACTCTTGTTGGTAGAAAATAGGAGAGCCTAGAAAACTCCAATACTGACTAACAGGAACAACAGATGTGTTGGTATGTAACAAAGGACTCTGAGAAGAAATAAGCTGTTTAGGCTTGAGTGGTAAAGGAAGTTTCACAGAGAAGTGACATAAAATGGAATTTATATGTCAATGGGTGGAAACTTCCATTTAAAAATATTTAGTAAATTGTTCTATATTATGTGCGCAATGTGGCAAAGATATATAGTGGATGCTACACACAATCACAAAGTTAAACATTGAAGTTTAGGAAACATTGCTCTGAAAATGTAGAGAATTATTCAGGTATACCTAAATGTGCTTGGTGAAGTCAGTGAAAGTTTCAAAGTAAAATGTTGTTTATGCTGAATCTTGAAAGGTTCGTAGGCCTTCAGCAAGTAAGCAAGAATGCAAAACCATAGTAAGCCACTTTGACACCAGATATAATAGACTAAGTTCATAAACCGAATATATGCACAGGAAAAATTTAGATATTACATAATCCATTCACTGGAGTGAAAAAAATGTTAAAATCGTCTCTTAATTTCATAAGATTTCTTTGAAGGAGATTTTCTAAGTGCCCACCCATGCATTCCCATATTTCTCTGGAATACAAGTGTGTGCCCTTTGTTGGAATATTCACATTTTGGTTACAGATCTAAACTTGAATATCCATTTCCTTTTTGATTGATTATTTGTGCTAGTAAGTAGTGAAGGGGAAGAATAAAGGGTCACCTCCAAAGAAACTTTTATTTTGGTTTGAAATACAATCTGGGCTTTTCTGTAGCAGACTTGAATGGCTTAGAAATCACATCCTTCTCTAGGCCACTGTTAACATGAGTCTGTATATCCAGAGCTCCTGCTGACCAACAGCAGTTGAAGAGAGCCTATGTGGAGGAGAAAAGTCAGTTTGTATTAAATTTTTGCTGGATATAATATATGAAGTAAGCCCACAGTGCATTCAGACTTTCAAGCACATTTCAAAGATCAAAACAAATCATAACTACCTGGAGTTGAATATAAGGGACATTTGGAATATGTTTTTGTACTAACCAACAACCCCAAAAGTCTGTGCTTATATAAATATGTGCATACAGAGTAAATACAAGGATACTCATTCTTGTTATTATATATTCAGGTGAGACAGACAGCTTTTTGCTATTGACTGTCAGAATGTTTTATTGAAAGCTTGTACTCTACTAAAGAAAGCAAGGTCAGTGCTGGGGTAAATTTCTGGCAGATTATTTAAACTTCTGAGAGGGTGAATTCCATTTAGAAATAATGTGGTTTTTATTAAATAAATCTGCCTAATAATATTAAGGTGCTATTTCAATGTTAAGAACAGACAAAGCCAATCTTAGGAACTAAGAGATGGGGGCAGAGATTGGGGTAGAAGTTGGGGTCATAGCAGGGAAGAAGTTGGGCTCTGGTTTAAGGTTAACACTGAGAAAAGGAAAAAATGAAAACTGAAACTCTCCTCTATTTCCATATGGAGGATGTTTTATTTTTGTTTAAATTCCCCTTTGCTTTACCAAATTTTCAACAAACTGAGGTATGAAATTTGAATATATTTCTAATATGGAATGGAAACAACAGGTTATCTTTAGACAGATATGAAGACCTTTTGTTTTTAATTTAGTGCAGATTGATAATAAAAGTGATAAGAGGTTAAAAACAGGTGGTATGATTAAGTATGTCATGAAATGTTAAAGTAAGTTTATATTTGTATTTTCTTAAATTACTGTATACGGGTGAATAAGTTACTTTCTTTTTAATCCATCTAAAATTCATAAGCTTGGAGAATCCCACCAAAGCCTAGAATTTTTGTGTATTTACTTCATTTGATAAAAATTCTTTATCCCAAGAGGAAACATTTAAAATCATACTAATATTACCCCCACAACATCTTTTTATATTTACTAGCTCTAAATTAATAACAGTTTTATAATTTAGCCTAAAACACACAATTAAATATTACCACTGTTATACAAAAAAATGTTTGGGTCCATTTAACTGAAACCAAAACTTTTAACAGATTTTGAGAACCTTACAAATTGGAACTACATAAGATTGATATTTATATTCCAATTCCAAAATGTATTGAAGTCTTAATAGTACAACTATACCTATTTGATGTAATTTTGGTGGCCATAGGGAATGTTTGTTTTTTTGAGGTGAGTTAGACACCGAATCCCAGGGACACCAGCCAAACAAAAAAAAATCTCATAATAACTAAGAGAAAATAATAAATAGTGAGAAATTACACCCGTGGCAACCTATAGCAGATTCAGAATGTGTTGTGGGATGATAAAGGAGCATGGGGAATTTAGGCATTGAAAGACAACATGTCATTGTTCTTAGGAAGTTTGTCTATTTTCTATTAGCAAACTGGTCTTGGAGGAAGAAAGAAGGAAGGAAAGAAGAAAAGAATTGTATTGATTGAAGTAGAATTTCTTACACTGGAGGTTTATATTTTCTAAAAATATGGGGAAATATTTTGGGGTGTTCAGAGGAAGGCAACACTGTGATTCAGCTTTGGGCAAATGGGCAATTCTTTGGTACTTCCCCATAGAACTATAACTGCAATTTGATTTTCATTGCCTCAGGTTATCCCCATTTTATTTCTGTAATTTTCTCACCGTTCCCCATGGTGCCTCACTTCTTAGCTAAGAAAAGAAACAAGATTTTATTTTTTATTCTCCTCTTTTAAATCCATGATATGAATTGTTTTCTTTTTGTGATAAAATCAATTTCCCATCACCACCCTGGAATGATCCTTGATATGATTAACATACCAATTTACAGGTAACTCACATCTCTTTTTGGTCTTTGCAATATGCTAGACATGTTAAGTAATAATATTGTCCATTAGAATACTTAGAATATTTTTATTGTTTAGTTTTTATTTGTGCTTTTAGGAGTGAAAGAAATCAAAACATTTTAGTGATATTAATTTAATCCCTTCTTTACCTTCTGCTTCATTTCTTTAATATCTTTCTTCTTAATATTTTTTCCTTTAAAATACTAAGGAAAAAACCTGGCTTTTATTTGTTTCATTTCTTCAAAAGTGGTACTGTAATTCTCAGGTAGCTTGGATTTCCCTTTCTAACTTACCTGCGTCCCTTCAGTCTTTCTCCATTCCACATTCAGTCAGTCACAAAGAACTCTTCTGTTTCATCAGTAGTCTCACATCTTCCTTGTTCTTTTCTTTTCCACTGTCACTGCCCTAGAATAGGCCCTCATTAATTTTTCTTGAGATTCTCGAAATGTTTCCTAATGGATCTTTACAAGTAACCCTCTTCTCCCAAAACTTTTAACAATTATTTAAAAAAAGAACCAAACTAGTTAATGAATTAAGTTTAAGAATTTGTTTTTGAATTGCCCATTGCATCACCGTATAGCCTCTATTCTAGTGATTTATAAATAATAAAAAAATATTCGATAGTAAGAACTTTATCATTGTGATTTGGTATATCTATTAATATGGATTATTATGCATATATCTGTATCAATATATGTTATCTATGAAAAACCTTTCATAAAATAGTATTTATCCTCACTGCCTGGGATGGGCTCTAATTTTTTTTTTCTCCTATATTCCTCTTCATTTCCCTCCAGATTACAGTCTTCATTATTTGTGGATTCTGTAGTTACAAATTTGCCTAAACTCAAAAATTTGCTTGTAAGCTCAAAATCAATACTCATAGTACTTTAACAGTCATTTGTGGATCTGTCTTTGCACAGCATAGGGAAAAATTTGAGTCAGCAGGTAGGCACATGCCAGCTGAGGTAGAACAAGGTGAGAGTTTTTTGCTTTTTGTTGGTAATTTGCTATTTTAAATGGCCTCCAGCCTAGTGCTGAAACACTGTCTTGTGCTCTTAAGCACAAGAAGGTTGTGATGTGCCTTGCTGAGAAAATATGTGTCTTAGATAAACTTGGCTCAGGCATGTACTGAGTGCTGTTGGCCATGAGGTCAATGTTAATGAATCAGTAATATGTATTAAATAAGATGTCTTTAAACAGAGACACACAAAAAACAAGCTAGGCATTTGATAGGTTTATGAAAATGTGACCAGAGGCTCACAGGTACCCCATCCTGTATTTCCCCTAGGAGCAGTGATTCAGTACTTGCTAATTCTATGTTTTCAGGGACTCTACAGAACATAACTACTGCGAGTAACAAAAATTGACTGGATTGTATTTCAATTAAAAAAAATTCTGATCAGTACTCAGTGCAGTTTATGGGCCAACCTTCAATTTGCAAAACAGTGCCTCACTTGAATCATTTCCCTTAAAGTTTACCACCAGGCAAAGCTTTGCTTTTCAGAAACAAATTATAGCTGTATTTTCTTTTCTCTGAGAGATTTGTACCTTGCTGCTTTGTACTTTTTACCCTGCTTGCCAGGAAACTTAAGGCAGGTATTACAGCAACAGTATTAATCCTTGATGTTGGAATGCTTGGTTTCCTGTTTTTAGCCCAGGTGTCCTCTTCTTATTTCTACCGTATTATTTTTATTTGATTTATCCGTTCTGTAAAGAGTTTTGAAACCTCATAGGGAAAAGGTAGAAATTAATAAAATAATTAATAAATAAGTAAATAATTGAAACAAGTGATCCTGGAAGAAAGATCTAGAGATAAGAAGCTATCTTTTTAGTAGGGACTTTTAAGATAGAGCATTGTCAAGTGTTTTGATAGTATGTGTTCTTGTTAAGTTTTTTTTTTTTTAATGTGTTGTATGTTAACTTAAAAATGTTCTCTGAGCTGATGAAATTAAGGGGTTTTCTGAAATGTCAGAGAAATTAAGTAAAACTTGACAGCTTATGATAGTGTAAGAAAGTTTAAAAAAGTCAACATCCTCCCTTTTAAGATTTTTTATTGTGGTAATAGTCACCAGTATATAAGATATCATTTAAAAAATGCTTCCTATTCCTTAATAATAGCAAAACAGGCATGGTTTGGATAATTAAATCATCAGTAGTGGACATTTCATTGTAACCAATGTTTTTGTTTTTTCTACTTATTGAACAGCCTTCCTTCCTACATCTCTATGTCTGTTAATGAAGATAATCCTAAATAATCACGTGTTGCTGTTCCAAATTTCAAACTACGTGAAAGTTTGGGTACTTTCCTTACTTAATCAAACTCAGTGTATTTTATGGATTAAGTGTTGCAAGTGAAAAAAAATTCATGGGTAATAAACTCATTAATCCTAACTTCTAAGATTACATTTTGCTGCAGTGTGTCAAAAGAGTTGCAGTTTGTGGAAAAAAAAAGTGATAGAGGACACACTGTTTTAAGTATGTTCTCCTAACATGCATCAATATCACAATGAGGAAATATCTCTGTTGTAAAAAATAATTGGCAGTGTTCAGTATCTAAAGGATATAAGAGATTCGCAGTTTAAAAGAGTCTTTCAAATTAAGCTTTTTATAGATTTTTCTAGTTTTATTTAAAACAAAGGATTTAGACGTTTCCCTGCTTTCATTTACAAAAGTGTTGAGAGTGCTAAAACTCAAGGTCTGTTTTCAAGCAGTGTACCAATATTCTCCAAAATAGTCTTCAACATTTTCAGAAAACTTGATAAAAATAAATTTCATAAGTAAAAAAACCTAAGTTTTTTAGTATTAGTCTATTAGTAAATGAATAGACAAAATACTAATACATATTTTACTAGTAAAAGGATGGCTCATCATTTTGTATCAATTCATCTACCTCTGTGTATTTGTATACAAAAAACACACCTACAAATTATAAGCATATACTATAAAACACAGTAAGAATCAAGTATAGTGAATTTTGAATTGAAAAATTGGAATGGAAATTAATATACATTACTTATCACCAGTGAATCTCATTATTTGTACTAAGGGAACGTATGTTTTTGGGGTAATTACCAAGAGTAGTTTGTGGTGGTTAAGGGCAGCTTCTGATCCATGTTTAAAATGGATATCTTCTCTAAAAGTCATTCATGCAAGTAGTATGAATATATTTACCCATTTATGTTATCTGGCCTTGATAACATCAAACTGTAATGATGATCATGTTCTTGTAGTGGACAGTTCTACAAAGGCCTCGTTAACATTATTTTTTATTGGTAAAAGTCAAATTTTGCCATTGTTGGGAAGAGATAAAAAGCTCTTCCATTTTTTAATCATTAAAGACTTGTAAAAGAACTTTTTTTTAATAAGTTTATTTTGATATCATTAATCTACAATTAAATGAGCAATATTATACTGATTACACTACCCCCTTCATCAGGTCCCCCCCACCAACCCCATGACAGTCACTGTCCATCAGCATAGTGAGATACTATAGAATCACTACTTGTCTTCTCTGGGTTGTACAGCCCTCCCCGTGCCCCCCTAACATTACATCTGCAAATCGTAATGCCCCTATTTCACCCTTGTCCCTCCCTTCCCACCCGTCCTCCCCAGTCCTTTCCCCTTTGGTAACTATTAGTCTGTTCTTGGGTTCTGTGGGTCTGCTGCTGTTTTGTTCCTTCAGTTTTTTTTCTTTGTTCTTATACTCCACAGATGAGTGAAATTATTTGGTACTTGTCTTTTTCAGCTTGGCTTATTTCACTGAGCATAATACTCTCTAGCTCCATCCATGTTGTTGCAAATGGTAGGATTTGTTTTCTTCTTATGGCTGTATAATATTCCATTGTGTATATGTACCACCTCTTTATCCATTCATCTACTGATGGACATTTAGGTTGCTTCCATTTTTTGGCTATTGTAAATAGTGCTGTGATAAACATAGGGGTGCATCTGTCTTTTTCAAATTGGGCTGCTGCATTCTTAGGGTAAATTCCCAGAAGTGGAATTCCTGGGTCAAATGGTATTTCTATTTTGAGTTTTTTGAGGAACCTCTATACTGCTTTTCACAATGGTTGAACTAATTTGCAGTCCCACCAGCAGTGTAGGATGGTCAATATTTGTTGTTGTTTGTGTTTTGGATGTTGGCTATCCTCACTGGTGTGAGTTGGTATCTCATTGTGGTTTTATTTATTTATTTATTTATTTTTTCTTTTTAGTTTATTTTGATATCATTAATCTACAATTAAATGAATAATATTATGGTGATTACACTACCCCCTTCATCAGGCTCCCCCCCCAACCCCATTGCAGTCACTGTCCATCAGCGTAGTGAGATGCCATAGAGTCACTACTTGTCCGCTCTGGGTTGTACAGCCCTCCCCGTGCCCCCCGAACATTACATCTGCTAATTGTAATGTCCCTTCTTCCCCCTTACACCTCCCTTCCCACCCATCCTCCCCAGTCCCTTTCCCTTTGGTAACTATTAGTCCGTTCTTGGGTTCTGTGAGTCTCCTGCTGTTTTGTTCCTTCAGTTTTTTTTTTCCTTAGTTCTTATACTCCACATATGAGTGAAATCATTTGGTACTTGTCTTTTTCAGCTTGACTTATTTCACTGAGCATAATACCCTCTAGCTCCATCCATGTTGTTGCAAATGGTAGGATTTGTTTTCTTCTTATGGCTGAATAATATTCCATTGTGTCTATGTACCACATCTTCTTTATCCATTCATCTACTGATAGACACTTAGGTTGCTTCCATTTCTTGGCTATTGTAAATAGTGCTGCGATAAACATAGGGGTGCATCTGTCTTTTTCAAATTGGGCTGCTGCATTCTTAGGGTAAATTCCTAGGAGTGGGATTCCTGGGTCAAATGGTATTTCTATTTTGAGTTTTTTGAGGAACCTCCATACTGCTTTCCACAATGGTTGAACTAATTTGCAGTCCCACCAGCAGTGTAGGAGGGTTCCCTTTTCTCCACATCCTCGCCAACATTTGTTGTTGTTTGTGTTTTGGATGTTGGCCATCCTCACTGGTGTGAGGTGATATCTCATTGTGGTTTTAATCTGCATTTCTCTGATGATTAGCGATGTGGAGCATCTTTTCATGTGCCTGTTGGCCATCTGATTTCTTCTTTGGAGAAGTGTCTATTCATGTCCTCTGCCCATTTCTTAAATGGAGTATTTGCTTTTTGTTTGTTGAGGTGTGTGAGTTCTTTATATATTTTGGACGTCAACCCGTTATCGGATACGTCATTTAAGAATATATTCTCCCATACTGTAGGAAGTCATTTTGTTCTACTGATGGTGTCCTTTGCTGTAAAGAAGCTTTTCAGCTTCATATAGTCCCACTTGTTCCTTTTTGCTTTTGTTTCCCTTGCCTGGGGAGATATGTTCATGAAGAAGTCACTCATGTTTATGTCCAAGAGCTTTTTGCCTATATTTTTTTCTAAGAGTTTTATAGTTTCATGAATTACATTCAGGTCTTTGATCCACCTTGAGTTTACCTTTGTGTATGGGGTTAGACAGTAGTCCAATTTCATTCTCTTACATGTAGCTGTCCAGTTTTTCCAACACCAGCTGCTGAAGAGGCCGTCATCTCCCCAGTGTATATCCAAGACTCCCTTATCAAATATTAATTGACTGTATGTGTTTGGGTTGATGTTTGGATTTTCTATTCTATTCCACTGATCTGTGGGTCTGTTTTTGTGCCAATACCAAATTGTCTTGATTACTGTGGCTTTGTAGTAGAGCTTGAAGTCAGGGAGCGTAATTCCCCGTTTTATTCTAAGGATTGCTTTGGCTATTCGAGGTCTTTTGTGGTGCCATATGAATTTTAGAATTATTTGTTCCAGTTCATTGAAAAAAGCTGTTGGTAGTTTGATAGGGATTGCGTTGAATCTGTAGATTGCTTTGGGTAGTATAGCCATTTTGACAATATATATTCTTCCTAGCCAAGAGCATGGGATGCATTTCCATTTGTTAGTGTCCTCTTTAATTTCTCTTAGGAATGTCTTGTAGTTTTCAGCGTACAGGTCTTTCACTTCCTTTGTTACGTTTATTCCTAGTTATTTTATTCTTTTTGATGCAATTGTGAATGGAATTGTTTTTCTGATTTCTCTTTTTGTTAGTTTATCGTTAGTGTATAGGAAAGCAACAGATTTCTGTGTGTTAATTTTGTATCCTGCAACTTTGCTGAATTCAGATATTAGTTCTAGTAGTTTTGGAGTGGAGTCTTCAAGGTTTTTTATGTACAATATCATGTCATCTGCAAATAGTGACAATTTGACGCCTTCTTTACCAATCTGGATGCCTTGTATGTCTTTGTTTTGTCTGATTGCCGTGGCTAGGACCTCCAGTACTATGTTGAATTACAGTGGAGAGAGTGGGCATCCCTGTCTTGTTCCCGATCTTAGATGAAAAGCTTTCAGCTTCTCACCATTAAGTATGATATTAGCTGTGGGTTTGTCATATATGGCCTTTATGATGTTGAAGTACTTGCACTCTATACCCATTTTGTTGAGAGTTTTAATCATGAATGGATGCTGAATTTTGTCAAATACTTTTTCAGCATCTATGGAGATGATCATGTGGTTTTTGTTCTTCTTTTTGTTGATGTGGTGGATGATGTTGATGGATTTTCGAATGTTGTACCATCCTTGCATCCCTGGGATGAATCCCACTTGATCATGGTGTATGATCCTCTTGATGTATTTTTGAATTCGGTTTGCTAATATTTTGTTGAGTATTTTTGCATCCACATTCATCAGGGATATTGGTCTGTAGTTTTCTTTTTTGGTGAGGTCTTTGCCCGGTTTTAGTATTAGAGTGAAGCTGGCTTCATAGAATGAGTTTGGAAGTATTCCCTCCTGTTCTATTTTTTGGAAAACTTTAAGGAGAATGGGTATTATTTCTTCTCTCTATGTCTGGTAGAACTCAGAGGTGAATCCATCTCGTCCGGGGGCTTTGTTCTTCGGTAGTTTTTTGATTACCGCTTCTGTTTCGTTGCTGGTGATTGGTCTGTTTAGTTTTTCTGTTTCTTGTTTGGTCAGTCTTGGAAGGTTGTATTTTTCTAAAAAGTTGTCCATTTCTTCTAGGTTTTCCAGCTTGTTAGCATATAGATTCTCATTATATTCTCATAATTCTTTGTATTTCTGTGGTATCCGTCGTGATTTCTCCTTTCTCATTTCTGATTCTGCTTATGTGTGTAGATTCTCTTTTTCTCTTAATGAGTCTGCCTAGGGGTTTATCTATTTTGTTTATTTTTTCAAAGAACCAGCTCTTGGTTTCATTGATTTTTTCTATTGTTTTGTTCTTCTCAATTTTATTTATTTCTTCTCTGATATTTATTATGTCCCTCCTTCTGGTGACTTTGGGTCTCATTTGTTGTTCTTTTTCCAATTTCAGTAATTGTGTCTTTAGACTATTCATTTGGGAATGTTCTTCTTTCTTTAGATAAGCCTGGATTGCAATAACTTTCCTCTTAGAACTGCCTTTGCTGAGTCCCACAGAAGCTGTGGCTTTGTGTTGTTGTTGCCATTTATCTCCATATACTCTTTAATTTCTGTTTTGATTTGGTCATTGACCCATTGATTAATTAGGAGAATGTTGTTAAGTTTCCATGTATTTGTGAGCCTTTTTGTTTTCTTTCTAAAGTTTAATTCTAGTTTAATACCTTTATGATCCGAGAAGTTGGTTGGTAGGATTTCAATATTTTCGATTTTACTGAGGTTCTTTTTGTGTTCTAGTATGTGGTCTATTCTGGAAAATGTTACATGTGCACTTGAGAAGAATGTGTATCCCGTTGCTTTTGGGTGTAGAGTTCTGTAGATGTCTGTTAGGTCCATCTGTTCCAGTGTGTTGTTCTGTGCCTCTGTGTCTTTACTTATTTTCTGTCTGGTTGATCTGTCCCTTGGAGTGAGTGGTGTGTTGAAGTCACCTAAGGTGAATGCATTGCTGTCTGTTTCCTCCTTTAATTCTGTTAGTATTTGTTTCACAAATGTCGGCGCCCCTGTGTTCGGTGCATATATATTTAAAATGGTTATATCTTCTTGTTGGATTGACCCCTTTATCATTATGTAATGTCCTTCTTTATCTCTTGCTCTTTTCTTCATTTTGAAGTCTATTTTGTCTGATACAAGTACTGCAACACCTGCTTTTTTCTCCTTGTTATTTGCATGAAATATCTTTTTCCATCCCTTCACTTTTAATCTGGGGATGTCTTTGCGTTTGAGGTGAGTTTCTTGTAGGCAGCATATAGATGGGTGTTGCTTTTTTATCCATTCTGTTACTCTGTGTCTTTTGATTGGTGCATTCAGTCCATTTTCGTTTATGGTGATTATCGAAAGATATGTACTTATTGCCATTGCTGGCTTTAGATTCGTGGTTACCAAAGGTTCAGGGTTTGCTTCTTAACTACCTAACAATCTAACTTAACTTTCTTGTTAAGTTATTGCAAACACAGCCTGATGTTTCCTTATTTCTCTCCCTTCTTATTCTTCCTCCTCCATTCTTTATATACTAGGTGTTTTATTCTTTGCCTTTAGTTAGTGTTTGGATGGTCTGCTTTCTTTGCTATGATTTTATTTTCTCTGGTGACAGCTTTTTAGCCTTAGGAGTGCTTCCCTCTAGAGAAGTTCCTTTAAGATGTCCTGTAGAGGTGGTTTATGGGAGGCAAATTCTCTCAGCTTTTGCTTGTCTGAAAATTGTTTAATCCCTCTGTCATATTTAGATGATAATCGTGCTGGATACAGTATTCTTGGTTCGAGGCCCTTCTGTTTCATTGCGTGAAATACATCATGCCATTCTCTTCTATCCTGTAAGGTTTCTGTTGAGAAGTGTGATGTTAGTCTGCTGGGTTTTCCTTTGAAGGTGATCTTTTTTTTTCTCTAGCTCCCTTTAATACTCTGTCCTTATCTTTGATCTTTGCCGTTTTAATTATTATGTGTCTTGGTGTTGTCTTCCTGGGGTCCCTTGTGTTCGGATATCTGTGGGCTTCCATGGACTGCAAGACTATTTCCTTCCCCAGCATGGGGAAGTTTTCAGCAATTATTTCTTCAAAGACACTTTCTATCCCTTTTTCTCTCTCTTCTTCCTCTGGTACTCCTACAATGCGAATATTGTTCCGTTTGGATTGGTCACACAGTTCTCTTAATATTCTTTCATTCCTAGAGATCCTTTTATCTCTCTCTGCCTCAGCTGCTCTGTATTTCTATTCTCTGATTTCTATTGCATTAACAGTCTCTTGCATCTCATCCAGTCTGCTGCTGAGCCCGTCGATGGCTTGTCTCATTTCTGCATTATCTTTCCTGACTTCCCTCACTTCCTCCCTTAGCTCTTGCATATTTCTCTGTAGATCCATCAGCATGGTTATTACTGTTATTCTGCATTCTTTTTCAGGAAGATTCTGCATTTCTATCCCTTCAGGTTCCTTCTCAGGGGTTGTTGTCTGGGTCTTGGTGATTTTTGTCTGTATCATGTTCCTCTGTCTTGTCATGTTGATAGGAGTGGTCGCTGGTAGGTGCCAAGTATGTCAGCTGGGGTCTTTAAGGCTTAAAAAAAAACCCACAAAAAAAAAGGAAAAAAAACAAATAAGCAAAAAAAGTAGGGAGAGAAAGAAGAAAGAAAAGAAAGAAAAAGGAAAGGTGAGAAAGGAAAGAAAAAAAAAGGGCAAGAAATAAAACAAACGAGCAAAAAAAAAAGCCCACCTGGAGTGGATTCTCTAAGCGTGCTGTAGGTGTCACTGTTGCTCCACTAATCCGCTTTTTGGCCGCGGCGGGAATGAATGGGAGGCTATTGTTTTCTGTATAAAGTTCCAGCGTGTCTGCTCCCTTCTCTCCATCACCAGCAAAGCAGATCGAAGTTCCCCAGGACTTCCAGCCTACAGGGCTGAGCCTGCCAGGGCGATGGTGTTCCCTCGCTGGGCCCCCCGCCTCTCGGAGACTGCTACAAACGGTGCGCGCTTTTCTCTTGTCCCTGGGCGCTGGCTGCTCGGTCCCGGCACATTCCCGGCTCAAAACCTGCACCTTCTGCCTGCCTCTCCAACGTCCGATGCACCACGCGATGTGTGTGAGTGCTCCCGGCGCAGACCACCGGGGCTGGTTTTTTTCGCGGACCTGCTCTTCCACTCCCTCCTGGCTCCGAATCCTCTCCTCCCGCCGGCGCACTGGCCTGGGTGAGTGCTCGGGTGCCGCCAGGTGGTGGCTCTGTATCTTACCCGCCTCACGGCGTGCTGAGTCCTCCCAGGTGTGGCTGCATGCTGTGCACTTTCCTGTGTGCTCTGGTCTCTCTTTTAGGAATAGTTGTATTTGCTGTATTTTTGTAGATTTATATAGTTTTGGGATGAGATTTCTGCCGCCCTGCTCACACCGCCATCTTCCCGTAAGTCCTTGTAAAAGAATTTTAATCAATTGTCCACACTTGCAGCACTATTTTATCACTAATACATCTGAAATATATGAGATGCAGAACAAGGTAGGGATTAAGCACACAAGATTCTAGAGCCAGCAACCTGGGTTCAAGTTCCATGGTTTCCCTGTGACCTTGGACAGATAACTTTCCTCTTTGTGCCTTAAATTTTACCTCATTTAGGTAAAACAGATAAAATAGGGATCATTGTATTGATGGCAATTTAAAACTGTAAATGGCATTTTAAAACTGACTAGAACTCAGATCAGGTAGAAACAGTGGTTTTTATTTTTTAAATAGCATTACCACTCCCACACTTTCTACTTAATGAAAACTGCATGGAGAATCTTAAAATAGAAAACAAACTGATGTTACTGAAATGGGGTAGAAGGCCTTTAGTCTTTGCTCATGCTACCTTTGGTACCTCTCTCTCAGAGAACTCTGAGTTATGCCATAGATTCCCAAATTTCTGAAGATGAAGGTTTAAAAATCCCTGATTTTGGTTATAGCCTTCTTTTATAGTTGAGGTAACTGAATTTGTAAATAGTTCATTTTCAAGGTAACAGCTAATTCAGCAAACACTAAACACCAAGGATACTTCTCCATAGCACAGTTACTTACTCCCATGGTTCCCTCAAAGCCCCAGATGGTTGAGCCCTTAGTGGCAACATGAAAACATGCTTTACTCTTTAATTTCCAGGTGATCCCAATGTCTCATTTTGGAGATGTATTTTGACAGTATTCCTTCAGTTAAATGTCTGTCCCTCCTACTCTATCATTATGGACCATCTGAAAGGAAAACTATTTTTTAACTTCCTTATTTGCTTATTAATGAGTGAGGCTCTCCATGTGCAAACTAATTAGGACCAAGTGAACACAGTGTTAAAAATATATTTGAGTGTAAATTTCACCAGTGGTAGAGGATGATCCTAGTACCTCAGAAAGGGATGGACATTCAAATTACAGCTTTTCATACTGTACAAAATGCCCACACAAACACACCAGTAAGACCCAAAACATTCTAGTTTAGGTGATAAGAGACTTCAAAAGATTGTGAGAATTATTATAGGTAGCAAACAAGAATCAAGATTGAGTTAGGCTCAAATGTAGCTGGACTCAATTATCATAACTTTTTAAAAGACTTTAACAATTGATGTGTGGATATTTATTTTTGATTGCTTATTGCTATTTATAAAGTCAACTTGTACAAGTGATTGGAGTTAAGGTAGAACATTAGTTATATATCATAAACCAATATTACAGGCTAGAGAAAAATCCTAAGCTTTATAATATTGGGAAAGTTTGGGAATGTAAACACATTGTCAAATTTTCCCTATTCCTGGTATGCACAAATGGGATTATTTTATAATTGATTTCCTTTCTTTGGGCCTCAGTGAATTTAATGTATCACAAAAGTTTACTATTACAGGGCTAAAAATACATCATGGCCATTAATAGCTATTTCTCACACTTAATATTATGTGAAATATTTAATGATTTGATTAGTTTTTGCTTATTAGAATTTCTGAAGTTGGAGAAAAATGAAATACTAATTGGACAATTGAATCATTAATTACATTGTATTGGATATGCTTTAATCTTGGATTGTGAATAAGGTTAAGGATTGTGCCATCATACTGTAAGTTACTAGCCTCTGTATAGTCATACAAAGTTGGTTGAACACTGCTTTTAAAATGAAGCAAAGTGACATGAAAAAAAAATGCGTACCATCCGCTGCTCTTTCCTTAATAGGATTCTCTGGTGTGAAAATCACTACAGTGGATGATGCAATGGGGCATAAGGACAATGAATCAGGTAATAAATTGAGTGTAACACTAATTATATTCAATGTGAACTGAAATATATACATTTGACGGCCATGATGGCAACCAATGTTCAAAGCCCAAGATGAAAAATGCATTTCAGCTTATCCTTAAAAAACTTAACAGCCTACTACAATCTGTGTCTGGCATCAAATTCTATATATCTATCCGTGTTTTTGGTGTTGAAACCCAACTCCTGAAGGAAAGGTCATTATCATTATTAAGTTTTATAAGAAAATCAGTACGTACCAGTATCCAATAACGGAGACATCATGAATGTCAGACTTAACACACTTGCAGAGTGCTAATAACTACTAAAGTGTATTCTTGTCTCAAGTTGAAGTCAGTATTGGAAATTTTATATTACCTGCTCTGCCTGAAAGCATTAAAAAGTATTTCTGTAATAGCTAGACTAAAAAAAAATAGTGACTTTTACAACTTTGCCTAATTTTTGGTTCAATTTCATATGTATGTCATATGACATTGGCATTGGCCTGAATTAAGCAAGGGGATCATTTTAGCCACGTTTTGTGTTGCCTTCAGGATGAAATAAAGCATTCATGTGTGCCTCTGTTTGCACGTGTGTGAGGTATATGTGTTTTAGATACGTTTTTAGCTACATTGCTAGTTTTGTGTTTCTTTTAGGTCTGGGATTGCATGGATATAAAATATTCATTTATTCAGAAACTAAACAAAAATCTTTAGTAATTTCTGCATTACAATGACCCTAATTCAAGTCCAGTGATAGATTAAAAGAGGTTGTTTCTTTTTCTGTTATATATTTAAATTAAAAATAGGAAGATATAATTTCTACTAATGAGTTTTGTAGGGCTGTTTTAATATGATGTCCCTGAGGAGATTTCCTTACTCGGTGTGAAGGCTCCTAAGAGGTGCTTGTGCAGCTGATTAATTCATAAATGGCGCTGAGGGCTGCACATTTGCCCAATCCTAGTTAAATCATAGTAGGTGGCTATTCCTCTGTAGGATGCACTGCAAATTGTGATGCTCTTATTATACACCTAATTACAGCATTCTACACTGGTCTGATTCTTTCCATAAATTCTTATAAATGTGATGTCCATTTTAGAAGTTAAGAGATAGAGGTTTATTAAAATGACTTCAATCTATATGATTGCAGTGGATCAATGACTTGTGACTCAATAAAAAATTACTCTAAAATTCTAAGAAGAATATATATATATAAAATAATGGGAAATTAAAATATGGTGACTTAACAAAATTAATTTTGTGTTGTAAATAATAATTAAAAGCTACTATGGGGATACAAGAAGGAAAAAATGAAAAACTTATGAAAGGATAGATGAAGCAGTTTTGAGGTGAGTAGCCAATTAAAAAATTATATGTTTTGGAGCATAGTACTTAACCCTTTTGTTCCTCTGTGCCTCATGGGGTTAGTAATCCAACCTGTCTTATGGAGTATGAGAATTAATTGAGTTAATGTATGTAAAGTGCTTAGAACAGTGCCTGACACATACATATTAAGTACTATGTAAGTTCTTTTTTTTTATTAAGGTATCATTGATAAATCATATAAAGGTTTGACATAAGCAACATTGCAGTTATTACATTCACCCATATTCTCAAGTCCCTCACCACCCCCATCCCATTGCAGTTATTGTTCATCAGCATAGTAAGATGCTATAAAGTCATTACTTGTCTTCTCTGTGCTATACTGCCTTCCCTATGTATATTGTGAAGTGCTGATTATAATGCTCTTTAATCACCTTATCCCTCCACCCCGACCTGCCATCCTCAACCCCTTCCCTTTGGTAATCACTAGTCCCTTCTTGGAGTCTGTGAGTCTGCTGCTGTTTTGTTTCTTCAGTTTGCTTCATTCTTGCACAAATCAGGGAAATCATTTGGTACTTGTCTTTCTCAGCCTGGCTTATTTCACTGAGCATAATATACTCTAGCTCCATCCATGTTATTGCAAATGGTACGATTTGTTTTCTTTTTATGTCTGAATAATATTCCATTGTGTATATGTACCCCCTCTTCTTTATCCATTCTTCTGCTGATAGACTAGGTTGCTTCCATATCTTGGCTATTGTAAATAGTGCTTCAGTAAACATAGGGGTGCATATGTCTTTTTGAATCTGTGATCTTGTTTTCTTTGGGTAAATTCCTAGGAGTAAATTCCTGGGTTTAATGGTATTTCTATTTTTAGTTTTTTGAGGAACCTCCATATTGCTTTCCACAATGGTTGAACTAATTTACATTCCCACCAACAGTGTACTCCATATCCTCACCAGCATTTGTTGTTCCTTGTCTTTTGGATGTTGGCCATCCTGACTGGTGTCAGGTGATATCTCATTTGTGTTTTAATTTGCATTTCCTTGATAATTAGTGATGTGGAGCATCTTTTCATGTGTTTGTTTGCCATCTGAATTTCTTCTTTGAACAAGTGTCTCTTCATATTCTCCGCCCTTTTTTTAATTGGGTTATTTCCTTTTTGGGTGTTGAGGCATGTGAGTTCTTTATATATTTTGTATGTTAACCCCTTGTCGGGTATGTCATTTACAAATATATTCTCCCATACTGTAGGATGCCTTTTTGTTCTGTTGATGGTATCCTTTGCTGTAGAGAAATTTTTAGTTTGATGCAGTCCCATGTGTTCATTTTTGCTTTTGTTTCCCGTGCTTGAGGAGATGCGTTCAGGAAGAAGTTGCTCATACTTATATTTAGGAGATTTTTGCCTATGTTATCTTCTAAGAGTTTTATGGTTTCATGACTCACATTCAGGTCTGATTCATTTTGAGTTTACTTTTGTGTATGGGGATAGACAATAATGCAGTTTCGTTCTCTTGCATGTAGCTGTCCAGTTTTGCCAACACCAGCTGTTGAAGAGGCTGTCATTTCCCCATTGTATGTCCATGACTCCTTTTTTGTATATTAATTGACCATATATACCTGGGTTTATATCTGGGATCTCTATTCTGTTCCATGGTCTATAGGTCTGTTCTTGTGTCAGTACCAAATTGTCTTGATTACTGTGGCTTTGTACTAGAGCTTGAAGTCTGGGAGCATAATCTCCCAGCTTTATTTTTCCTTCTCAGGATTGCTTTGTTTATTTGGGGTCTTTTGTGGTTCCATATGAATTTTAGAACTATTTGTTGTAGTTCATTGAAGAATGCTGTTGGTATATTGATAGGGATTGCATTGAATCTGTAGATTGCTTTAGGCAGGATGGCCATTTTGACAATATTAATTCTTCCTGTCCATGAGCATGGTATGTGTTTCATTTATTGGTATCTTCTTTAATTTCTCTCATGAGTGTCTTGTAGTTTTCAGAGTATAGGTCTTTCACCTTGTTGATTAGGTTTATTCCTAGGTATTTCATTATTTTTGATGCAGTTCTAAATGGAATTGTTTTCCTGATTTCTCTTTCTGCTAGTTCATCATTAGTATATAAGAATGCCACAGATTTCTGTGTGGTAATTTTGTATCATGCAACTTTGCTGAGTTGATTTATTAGTTCTAGTAATTTTAGAGTGGATTTTTAAGTTTTTTTTATGTACACTATCATGTCATCTGCAAACGGTGACAGTCTAACTTCTTTCTTACCAATCTGGATGCCTTTTATTTCTTTGTGTTGTCTGATTGCTGTGGCTAGTACCTCCAGTACTATGTTGAGTAAAAGTGGGGAGAGTGGGCATCTTTGTCTTGTACCCAATCTTAGAGGAAAAGCTTTCAGCTTTTCACTGTTAAGTATGATGTTGACTGTGTGTTTGTCATATATGGCCTTTATTATATTGATGTACTTGCCCTCTATGCCTATTTTGTTGAGAGTTTTTATCATGAATGGATTTTAAATTTTGTCAAATGCTTTTTAGCATCTTTTGAGGTGATCATGTGATATTTGTCCTCCTTTTTGTTGATGTGGTATATGATGTTGATGGATTTTCAAATAGTGTACCATCTTTGCAACCCTGGAATAAATCCCACTTGATCATGACGTATCATCTCTTTGATGTATTTTTGAATTCATTTTGATAATATTTTGTTGACTATTTTTGTAACTGTGTTCATCAGGGATATTGGTCTGTAATTTTCTTTTTTTGTGATCTCTTTGTCTGGTTTTGGTATCAGAATGATGCTGGCCTCACAGAATGAGTTTGGAAGTATTTCCTCCTCTTCTGCTTCTTGGAAAACTATAAGGAGTATGGGTATTAGGTCTTCACTAAATGTTTGATAAATTTCAGTGGTAAAGTCAGCTGGTCCAGGGTTTTGTTCTTAGGTAGTTATTTGATTACCAGTTCAGTTTTGTTGCTGGTAATTGGTCTGTTGAGATTTTCTATTTCTTCCTATGTCAGTCTTTGAAGGTTGTATTTTTCTAGAAAGTTGTCCATTTCTTCTAGGTTATCCAGTTTGCTAGCATATACTTTTTCATAGCGTTCTCTAATAAGTCTTGTATTTCTGTGGTGTCCATAGTGATTTTTCCTTTCTCATTTCTGATTCTGTTTGTGTGTGTGGACTCTTTCTTTTTCTTGATAAGTCTGGTTAGGGGTTTATCTGTTTTGTTTATTTTCTCAAAAAACCAGCTTCTGGTTTCATTGCTTCTTTCTGTTGTTTTCTTCTTCTTAATTTTATTTATTTCTGCTCTGATTTTTATTATGTCCTTCCTGCTCCTGACTTTGGGCCTCATTTTTTCTTCTTTTTCTCATTTCATTAATTGTGTTTAGACTGTTCTTTTGGGATTGTTCTTCTTTCTTGAGGTAAGCCTGTATTGCACTATACTTCCCTCTTAGCAGAGCCTTCGCTGCATTCCATAGATTTTGCGGTGTTGAGTTATTGTTTTCATTTGTCTTCATATATTGCTTGATTTCTGTTTTAATTTCATCATTGATCCATTGATTGTTTTGAGTATGTTATTAAGCCTCCCATTGTTTGTTGGCTTTTTTGTTTTCTGTGCATAATTTATTTCTAGTTTCATACCTTTGTGGTCTGAGAAGCTGGTTGGCACAATTTCAATCCATCTGAATTTACTGAGGCCTTTTTGTGTCCTAGTACGTGATTTATTCTGGAAAACGTTCTGCGTGTACTTGAGAAGAATGTGTATTCTGCTGCTTTTGGGTGGAGTGTTCTGTAGATGTCTGTTAGGTCCATCTGTTCTAATGTGTTGTTCAGTGCCTCTTTACTTATTTTATTTTTGGTTGATCTGTCCTTTGGAGTGAGTGGTGTTTTGAAGTCTAAAATGAAGGCATTGCGTTCTGTTTTCCCCTTTAATTCTGTTAGTATTTGTTTCACATATTTGGGTGTTCCTATGTTAGGTACAAAGATGTTTATAATGGTTATATCCTTTTATTGCATTGACCCCTTTATCATTATGTAATGCCCTTCATTGTATCTTGTTACTTTCATTGTTTGGAAGTCTATTTTGTCTGATACAAGTACTGCAACTCCTGCTTTTTTATCCTTATTATTTGCATGAAATATCTTTTTCCATCCCTTCACTTTCAGTCTGTGTACGTCTTTGGGTTTGAAGTGAGTCTCTTTTAGGCCTCATATAGATGGGTCTTGTTTTTTTATCCATTCTGTAACTGTCTTTTGATTGGTGTATTCAGTCCATTTACATTTTGAGTGATTATCAATAGATATGTATTTATTGCCATTGCAGGCTTTAGATTTGTGGTTGTCAAAGATTCCAGGGCAGTTTCTTTACTATCTAACATTCTAACTTAAGTTGCTTATTACATTATTTCAAACACAATCTAAAGTTTTTTTTCTCCCATCTTTTTCTTCCTCCTCCACTCTTTATGTATTAGGTGTCATATTCTGTACTCTTTGTGTATACCTTGACTGACTTTGAGGGTAATTGATTTAGTTTGGCACTTGCTTAGTAATTAATTGCTCTACTTCCTTTACTTTGGTTTTATTTTCTCTGGTGACAGCTCTTTAGCCTTAGAAGCACTTTCCTCCAAAATACACTGTAGAAACAGTTTGTGGGAGGTAAATTCCCCCAACTTTTGCTTATCTGGAAATTTTTAAATCCCTCCTTCAAATTTAAATGCTAATCTTGCTGGGTAAAGGATTCTTGGATGGAGGCCCTTCTGTTTCATTGCATTAAATATATCATGCCCCTCCCTTCTGTCCTGTAAGGTTTTGGTGAGAAGTCTAATGGGCTTTCCTTTATGTGATCTTTTGTCTTTCTCTGGCTGCTTTTAGTACTCTGTTCTTGTCCTTGATCTTTGCCATTTTAATTACTGTATATCTTGGTGTTGTCTTCCTTGGGTCCCTTGTGTTAGGAGATCTGTGCACTTCCATGGCCTGAGACTTTTTTCTTCCCCAGAGTGGGGAAGTTTTTAGCAGCTATTTCCTCAAAGAGGCTTTCTATCCCTTTTTCGCTCTCTCTTCTGGTACCCCTATAATATGAATATTGTTCTGTTTCAATAGGTCAAACAGTTCTCTTAATATTTTTTCATTCCTAGAGATCCTTTTTTCTCTTTGTACTTCAGCTTTTTTGTATTCCTCTTCTCCAATTTCTCTTTTATTTACTGTCTCCTCTACCTCATCTAATCTGCTTTTAAATTCCTCCTTTGTCTGTTTCATTTCAGATACTGCATTATTCAAAGTTTCTATCTCTTTCTTGAAGTCCTCCCTCACGTCTTGGATATTTTTCTGCAGCTCCGTGAGCATGTTTATGAGTTTTATTTTGAAATCTTTATTAAGTAGATTAGTGATTTCTGTTTCACTTAGCCCTCTTTCTGGTGTTTGGGGGATTTTGGTTTGTGGTAGGTTCTTTTGCCATTTCATATTTTTAATGATTCCTGTGGAATAATAACTTTGTGTCAGCAGTGCCCTATAGTGCCCAGAAGCTCTACTCTCTGGAGCTACCCAGCCCCAGATGGCGGGCATCACAGGCATGCCGCGCCAGCCCTTGCCTGCTGGGATGAAAGAGTTCTTTCCTGCTTCCCGGCTGCAGTGCCTGCCTCCATTGCCAGTGGGATGAATATGCAGGGGGGAGCCTCTGTGCTATGCCCGTGTAGCTGCCATAGGGAGGGTTGCCTTCCAGCTGTTCTGGTGTGATGGCGGGATCAGCCAGTTTGTGAACTGTGACCGCAGGGAGGAAGGAACAGCAGGCTGTATATCGCAGTGGGGTGCCTTGACACTGTTTTGCCAGGCAGGGTGATGGAGCATGTGAAGCTCCTAAAAGTTCCCAACCTGCTGGGCTGAGTGTGCGTGGATGATTTTGTCCACCTGCCCTTTCTCCTGAGCATCATATTCTGTGTAATCCTTGCCCCTTTAGCAGCCCTCTCACTGTTGGGAAGTCTTTCAAAGTGCCCACCTTTCTTTCATCCCAGTGTGGCCAGTTGTGGGTACCTGTTCTCCACAAGTGGCTGGAACCTCAATCTCTCCGAGTATTCTGCCTGTCTTTACTTTCCAGCTCCTCTTATCTCCATAGCACCACATAATGTGGTTTTGTGCTCCTGGAGCAGATCTCCAGTGTAGGGGTTTAGCAGTCCTGGGCTTCTGCTCTCTCCCTGCTCTGTTTCTCTTCCTCCTGCTAGTAAGCTGGGATGGGGGGATGTCTTGGGTTCCACCAGATCACAGCTTGTTACTTTATGCTTTTTCATGAGGTCTTCTCTTTTACCCAGGTGTAAGCTGTCTGTTGTAGTCTTCTTTCTGGTCACTCTTTCATAATTACTTGTATTTGCTGTATTTTTGTGTTATATGTGGTTTTGGGAGTAGGTTTCTGCCTCACTCTTTACTCTGCCATCTTGTTTAGTCTCCCCTTTGTAAATTCTTATATAGAATTTTTTTTCCCAGTCTCTACCCAATATAACTAACCTAAGTAATATGTACCACTTTCCCCTATTCTGCTTTAGTCCAAAGTAGTATTTCCACTGCTGGCTTTTCATCTTATTCTTTGACATTGCTTTTATTTTTATTCTACCTGAGAGGAGAGGAGTTTCCCCTTTAAAATTAGAGACAAGATGGATTAGAGTCTCATCAAACACAAGTTTGAACAGGTAGTACTTTTTTTTCTAGCTTTATAGCTGAAAAAATGTTGGCCCACTGAATAACTAGCATGTAACTCAAACTGTCTGACTGCAAGTGCCTCTTATAATTTCTCTGCTGTATGAAGCAACCATGTTTATTAAGATAAAGCATTTATTCCTCTATCTAAGATAAAAGTTCAAGTATATTTTGAATCTCATTGTTTCTGCAGTTACACAAATTCTGACTTCTTAAGTTGGGAAACTTTCTACTGAGCTGAATCCATCATTTAACTGAGTCAACTAACAAATCTGGTTTATTATCATTATTTATCTCTTCCTATGATGTAGATACCAGGTCCAGGTACTATCTGAACTTCTATCTAAACCTGAAGGCTACTCGTTCAAAATGGTCCTTTCTTTTTATTCAGGCGCTCAATGATGTCTAGTATATGATATTAAAAAAGGGAAAAGAGTATACAGATTATTCATGTTTTAAATGAAACACAAAGAAAAATGAAACTCAAAGAAGTTAATAGGCTTATCACAAATTTGACAACTAGTTAATGGCGTGGGTAGAACACATGGCTTGTGATTCAGAGTCATTTTTCCTTCCATTCTGAATTTTATTATAAAGTGCAAGAGACAGAAAAAAAGAACTATGAAAAGGCAAAAAAAAATGTGAAAACATATTGTGAATGTCAGTCTAACACATTTTAATTCACCAATCACATAGTTTCACCCAGAATTTGAAACTCTGTTATTACTTTCCTTCTGAAACAGCTGAATTGTTTCAAATCAGCTAAAAAAAACTTAGACATGCTATGTAGACCTATATGGTATAATGGGTACAGCAGAAAATGTTTTTTTCTAAATAAATACATTCTAAACTTTAATAATCCAGAGCTTTTCACTTATAAAATTGTGCAGGTTAAAAGCACAGTTATCAACATTTTTAAGTGCTTTGGATGTGAGCCATTTGACCATCTTTTTTTTTCACATTTTTATCCAAAGCATAAACTTGATCATTTAGTAAAGCTGTTCTTATCCCAGTCAAAATAAGGTAAAGAATTAAGTGGTTTCATGTGTTGATAAGATAGTATTCCCATTAAGGTTGAATCATCAGGATGGTACTCTAATCTCTTACTGAACAAAGGAACACATTGTATTTCAAATAAATAGCATACTTGAGATCCTGTCAATTAACATGGGTGGTTTACTATGTATATGGTGGCAGTCATGGCCATATTGGTGTGGAGACAGAATGGAGATGAATCCCACTACACCTTATAAAAGGGAAAAGAGAGGTTGCCTCTGCTGGTGTTCTATCTATATACCATTAACTAGTTATTAAAGAATGATACCTCATTCAACATTAGCTTGCTATCTAGCATAAGCCTGAGAGGTGAGCTGATACTCAAGATTCAGCACAAGTGAATCCAAATGCAATTATAAAAATTACTTATTTACTTCTCAAAAAGTTTAAGGTAGTAGAATATACTGGGTATTAGCCAAACATCACACAGTAAAGTTTTCACAATCCTTATAAACACTAGTTCTGAATTTTATCCCTAAGGGTCATATTGCCTTTATAAGGACCTTAGGATATGAGCTCTTGTGATTTTCACTGTATCCATGTTTGAGTAGTAGCCCATACCACCTTGAGTTGAGATGAAAACATTACAGGAGTTTTTCTTTTTTTTTAGTGGGTAGAGGATAGAAAGGGTGATTGACATTCTAATAAATCATCAAAATATTTATTTTTAAAAGTCTGTCAAGCTATATGAAAGTCATCCTTAGAACTGGAATAAAAATACACTAAAAACAAAATTTCTTTGGGATCTCATAAAGTTTCCATTGGATTTGAATTTTTTCCCCCCAAATTAGATTTCCTATTAGTATTTGAATGTAGGAATTAAACACAACATATTATCAATTAACTTTACCATTTCTTTTTACTTTTTTTAATTTCCTTTTTTTTTTTAATTGGCCCTAGGCCTAATTGAGTACAAAATCTCATGCATTTAATACAGTACAGGGGAGATTATATTTATAAGTTTTAGGCCTCATGAAGTGGGCAAGGACAATAAATGTAGCTGAGCACTGGCCAGTGAGCCTGAGGGGGTTTTGGATTGGGATATAAAGCAAAGAGAGTTCATGAGCCTGCTGAATGGAAGGTATGGATGAGGTAGAATTGGGTGCCAAAAACGAATGCCTCTACAGGACTTTTGAAGGATAGTGATGGACAAATTAGCTCCTCCAAACCTCCCTGAATTTGGATTGCTCATGGAGAGATCAGATGAAACATGAGATAATGCAATATAATCTTGAAATGGCAAATTTAAACTAAAAGTGGCTGAGTGTACCTCATTATGACAGACTATGTAACAATGGAGGGCCATAGGCTAAATTAAGTTATAAAGAAATAAAGAATAATTAATTTTGTGTATCTAAGGTTGTGATTATAAAATGATACCTCATCTCTGATACAAAAATTTAAAGTTATTTAAAAAAAATGTTTTAACTCTCAAAATGTCTTGACTTAAGTTTTGCATTTAGTATAGATCATTATCTTGCCTGAAATAGTTATTTGTCCTAGAAATAAAATGAATATTTGTTTATATTGTCCAGTTCCATGTTTTTAACCCAAACAATACTTATAAATAAGTCATAAGACAAAGATTCAGATAAAGTCTTGCCATCAGAAATCGCACAACTTATTTGCAATGGGACTTTGAACCTTAAATTTAGGAGAGTGTACGGCAATAATAAATTGGGAGCAAATGTTTTGATTGTGACTATTGTTACTACCTCTCACTCCTAACCAGTTTGGGAGGGAAGCAGAGCCTTCAGCGGAGCCTCTTTCCTCTCACTCATAGCTCACTCTATGGTAATGTTATAAGAGTTACAAGCAGGGTTTGAGAGAGAAACTTGCCAAATGATCTCTTATAGTGGAGTTTCTGATTCCTTGCTGATTGCTGATCTGAAAGCCACAGCACAATCCTTATGCAGTAGTAGTGAGAGAGGGAAGAGGCAGCTCATGGACATAAATATTTTGAGTCAGTCTTCATTTGTATTAGCCCTGAGGTGCTTTGAATTTACCAGTGATAAAGCCAACCCTTTGCTTCTGTTTACAATCATGGTTAAAAACTGTTAGCTGAAAGGCAGATTTTATGGATAGGAGGATTGTAGTAGTATCTCTATTCCTTTCTAAAACAACTAAGTTCCTGTCTCTTCCAATTGGTATTTATACAAGTGTGTCTGTGACAATTTAACACCCTAAATATGATCTAATATCTCTACTGAATTTTAGACTGAATGTTACCATAAAGACTTACTATATTAAAAATATTTGCATATGGCATTCTCCTATTCTGAAAATTTATGAATTTTAATAAATTTGCTTAGATTTTATAGCCCACAATTATAATTGTTCATATTCCAGGAATATTACTTAAAAGGAATTGAAATTATATAAAAACACTTAGAAGCAGAATCACGTCTTCAGCTTTCCCATTACTTTCTATATGTTGATTATTAATTTCACTATAATAAATGAAAGAATAGGTGTTCAAAATGAAAGCTATATTTAGCTTTGTAAATATGTTTGTAAATTAGCATGTATATAAATTATCCTTATAATAATTTATGATTTGTCAAAAGAGAAACAAATCTGCGGAGTAATATGTACTTTGGTCTAGCACTATAACTATTAAGTAGTAGTTTTTTAAGGCAAAACAACAAAAAAGACTACATAATTACAAAGAATGAATAATGAGTGTTGATAACGAGGCTCTAAATCAACAAAGTACATTCAGTTCCATGTAACAAGAAGTAACAACTTTATGCATTTAAAAAATATAAAATGGAAAAGGAAGTTTTGGAAAAGTTATTTTAGAGCATTTTCTAAACTGGATAATTCTAGCACTTTCCCCTTACTGACCTTCTCCAATGGTAAACACATTACCAATTGTTCTTTTTAATTTTGTTTTTAATTCAGTTGAACACCACTTTATAGCTGGGTATACCCAAGTCAACAAGAGGCATTAGCTGTCTTGAAGAGTTTCACAATTAGTAAGAAATTTTTTTGTTGTTTACTTATTTATACTTGCTCCAAATGTACCAAAAATAATCTAAGGCAGCCTTAAAAAATACACTGTAATAATAGAACATGAATAAAAAACAGATTAAGAATGATGAAGGGGAGAATAAAAAAGAGTAGGAAAATAAAATTAATTGGAAAAAATATTCATGCATTATACACATTTAGTGAAATCTTAAATACTTTGAGATGTGTGTAAACTGATAAAATACAATGTGTGATTAAGTATAGCAGTAAAAAGTGTGCAAAGTAGAGGTGTCACAGAAAGTTGGTGGAATATGTAACTCTAGCTAATTTTTTTTTAGGTTTTAGCTACATCAGAGATTTTCTGGAAGTGATATCTGATCTCACTTTTGAAGGACTAGGAGGAAAAGTAGTCACATGGAGTTGGAGGTTTAAAAATACCTACAAAATTATGTATGCATGAAATAGCATGTAATAGAACAGAGTAGTATGTTTGGGAAATGAAATGCTGCATCCTAAAGTAGAGAAAGGACATTGGTGAGTGTGGAACTAGCCAGATCTACAGGGTGTAACTTTTTGTATTAGAAAAGTATTGGTTTAAAAAAGAATATCAGTGACCCAAGTTTGAGATGATAGTTCAGTTGAATGATTGTGAAGAGAAAATACGAATTAATACTGTCATTTTCCAATAATTGGAAAATAACCCATAAAAATTAAAGTAGTGTAGTAAACCTCCAGGTATTTACCTTCTGGATCATTGAAGACAGTGTTGTTCCATCTATATATTCACCAGCCACTCCTTGCTCCACGCCAACACTACCCCTGGAATATTTCAAAGCAAATTCCAGAAATTACATAATTTCATTAGGGAACTGTTCAGGTGTATCTCTCTATAAGATAGGTACTTGTCAGAAATATAACTAGAACACACAAAAAACACTAACAGTAATGTTAATAGTAACAGTATTCTTAAGGGTAAGATTCTTCAATACTAAAATTACTTAAAATTATTCTTCCAAAAATTCTTAGGGGTAATATGTTAAGGAAACTTTTTTGCCATGGTTTTATTTGTATATTTCATAAAAATTGCATTTTTTGGCTAAACTATTCAAAATACTATTAGTACTAATGGATGTTTCAAGTGATAATAGCTTGATGAAAGTCTTGGGTTATTTAAACTCTAGGACACAGAATTCAGTTGTCAGTAGCTAGAATGAGATGAACTACTAGAGAATAGAGTCATCTATAGTTTTGTACATGAGAAACGGTGGAAGAACATAGCATAATTTGATTTTCAAAGGTGCATTAGTGGAAGTTTGTTTTATAAATGATTTCACTGCCTTATGGAGAGCTGGAAACTGCTTGAGTATCCCCTATGTCTATTTAAGAAAATAGTTTGAGTAGCTAAAGGAAATGAATGAAATAGTTACTAAAATCAGTAAATTCAAGGAAAGCAAAGGAAAACATAAACCAGACAAAAATACATTTCGAGGACTAAATTTTTAAGTATTCTGTATTTTGTCATTTGTTAAACCACAAATAGGCGGCATACACAGAGCCTCAGTTCAACATGCTTTTGTTGCTAACATAAATAAAGTTTGGGACACTGCTCTGCAAATCAACCAGCCTAGACCATGAGTTACTAACAGTATATATATAAATGTATAAAATAAGTGTCAGAGACTAGAAAGTTACAGTTGGTCATGAACAAATGTTGGAAACAAACTAATGGAGGGGTAAGAAGACAAGCTAGGAGAAACAAACTAGTTCATTATAGGTAATGCCCAATTCTGTCTGATAAATTGAATTCAGCATAGATACATTAGAAAGACTTGTTTACTATTTGGTGGTATTTATATCAGAATTCATAGACAATCTTAATTTATATCAGAATTCATAGACAATCTTAATTGAACTACTTCTGAAGGTAGTTCCAAACTTACAAGTAAAAGATAGAACCAAACTGGAAATGGGATAAAATCAGTGTCAACATACAGTTTATTTGCACAGGAAAATTTTTTCAACTAAAATAATTGCACCTACAAACTCACCAATAATATTTCCCCATATTAGAGGTAAGAGTCACTTTTTAAACTTTATTTTAAAGGGAGATTTTTCAGTTTATACGGGTTTGTTGGGCAGGAAAGTTATTTATAGTAATCAAAAATGGCAAATACTGCTTTTGAAATCATGCTTCAAAATGTACATATATACACACAGAGTTCTGTATCAAAGATTGAATTAAAAAATCACAGCTTATCAGTAATTCTGAAGGGTGCAAGTGCTGTGTCTATAAACTCTTTCATTTTATTCTACGATGGCCTGTGGTGCTATACACAAGGTAAACAATTGTTTTCAACTTGAGAAGCCTGCAGAGGTCAGTATAGCGACAGCAACAAGAAATAAATAAGTTGATCAATACTTAAGGTAGACTATTAGATCACATACTACTGTTTGCACATACCAGCATCTTGAATATTAAAATGAAATTTATAATAATTAGGATAGAACAGCCTTTAACAAGACTGTCTTTATAATATATATGTCTAAACAAAATCAACATTTGGAAAATCATTCCATGTGAAAAAGTGGGGGAGACGGAATGAGGAATGAAATTTAAAATTAAAGTAATGACCACTTCATATAAAAATAAATGTCCTTTATATATGCTGTAGAATTTGAAAATGTTCTGCTCTTTTGAACTGGGGATTATATTCCTCATAGTTGGTTCACCAGCTTCTAGCACCTGCCCATAAAGCTCACCATTAACCTGGGCAAAAGTTCTGATTTTTTTGATGTTGATATTTAATGAAATAAATATACAAAATGGAGTTAAAAAAAATTTCTAGTAATACTCCATACAATTGAAAGTAAAAATTGCTTTCAAATACAGTAGTTCTCAAGTGGAGTTCACACTTTTCTATACACACATTGAGGAGAATTATTTTAAAATTGAACATGTGAATGTACTCAAATATGTGTGTATGTTTTTCTTATGGAAGCATTTTACAGTTTGTTTTTTGTATAAGTGAAGAATTGAGGTTTTAGAAATTGTACTCTGTTACCCAGAAGGCTGTCTTCTCCATGATGACCTGTCAGTGACCTTTGTCATGACATCGAAGGACACCCTCTCCAGGGGTGAGAAGTAATTCAACTTCAATAGTTCGTCTGCTCCAGACATGTATAAAAGAGACTGTAAACATATACTGTGGGCTTATTTTGGCTCCAGTTAAGCTGACACCATCAAACTCATTTAGTTTAGAATTTGCAGACATGGTTTCAGTATCAGCTCTCTGCTGCAATCCAGAAGGTTAAAGAAAAGCTACCTAAAACCAGCATTGGGCTTTTTCTGCGACAGCAGTTATCTGTTGTAAGTTCATCAGACTTTTATAACACTTAATGCTGTGAGTCCCACTGTTTGGTGTTTCTAATGCCAGTATGGATGGGCAAAGTCACTTTTTCAAAATACTAGAATATAGATAGAAAGAGACACAGATTAAATAGGTGTGTTTTTTAGAAGAATATGTATATTTATTTCCTTTTAAATTTAAGCTTTACTTTTCCCTTAATGTGCTTTGGGAGGCATGTGTGCAAAAAAAGTCAATGAATTAATCATACAAGTAGTAAATTTTTGTTGTCCACAAATAAATGTATACTTTATTTTTTCTACTTTCATATTTGTTGCAATTTTTATCTAAAATTTTAGAAGTTTCTCTGTGAACATCTCAGTTCCTATAGAATGTCCATATTCCCTAACTCATGGCAGTATAATGGACTTTTAAAGCCTATGAATTAGGCAAAGATAAATAAGCCTACAGTGTACATAAAATAAAATTAATAATACTAATTAATGCCTAAATATCACATTCTATAATCTAATCTACCATAAAGTAACTATTGAATTTATATATACTGGTTACTAATTAGGCCACAAATAAAAACTAAAAAAATCAAAATGCCTTAACTATTTAGGATCTTTTCTTAATACAATGCAATGTACCAGAAACTAATAACAAAGTGCAAATATAAAATGTCACTTGGAATTAAAAAAATAAAAATCTCACCTGAATAATGCTAAGATCAAGGAGAATGTCAGGCCTGAAATTGATTGTTAAAATGACCATAATGGGAGCATTACAAAACAGAATATGTGGTATGCATCCCAAATGCTAATCAGACAAAAATTTAGTGGTATAAATGTTAAATTTAAAAGGAAAAATAACAAATAACTATTAAACAGTTGGACAAATTAAAATAGCCAGAGTTGAAGAAAGCAGAAAAATACAAAAGCTATAATTAAAATATGAAAATAGCAAAATTAGCAAATCACTCCCATGTAATGTTCTTTAAAGAAAACCAAAATGTGCAAATATGTAATATAGTTAATAGGATAGTCTGGTAGACCTCTCAAAGATGTCACATTTTTACCCTGGATCATGTGAATATGTTATCTTATATGGTAAAAAATGATTTTGGAGAGAGAAATGAATGGATTGCAATATATAGAATTTTGAAGTTTGTGTGTAAATCAATACTAGAATCAAAAAGGTAAGCCAAATATATTCAGTATATTTGATAAATGACTGATGTTATGATAAAGGTAATTCTTAACACATTAATTATAATAAAGTAAGCAATATTAAATCAAATCACTAATCAGTTGGTTTAAGTAAATGCAAATGTATTACATACATAAAATTAGTCTCACTATTAGTGAAATCTAAATCAGTGAAAGCTAAATTGATCATATAACATCTCCTCCCACTCAATAAAAAGTTGATTGAATGCCTGATTTCTAATAGTTAATGAAAAGTTTGTTAATTTTCTTTTAAAAGCAGTAGTTTTATTGAGACGATTCACATATCATAAAATTCCTTTTATAGTAGACAATACAGTTTTTGGTATATTCACAAAGTTATGCAACCATAACCACTATCCTAATTTTTGAAATTTTCATCAACCCAAAAAGAAAAATTGTATTATCATTCTCCATTTCATTCTCCCCCTTGGAACCACTAATCTACTTTCTGTCTCTTCAGCTTTGCTGTTTCTGCGCATTTCATATAGATGGAGTCATTCGTTTGTGGTCTTTTGATTGGCTTCTTTCATTTAGCATGTTTTTAAGGTTCATCCATGTTACAACATGATCAGAGCTTCATTCTTATTTATAGCCAAATAATATTTCACTTTATGGATTTCTACATTTTCTTTATCTGTTAGCCAGTTGATGGACATTTGTCCTGTTTCCATTTTTTGGAGTATTTTTCATGCTCTGCACCAGTTTTTGGTGGATATCTGTTCAGTTCTCTTGGGTATATATCTAGGAGTGGAATTGCTGAGTTATATAGTAGTTACATGCTTAATACTTTGAGGAACTGCTGAAATGTTTTCCAAAGAGGTTGCATGTTGGACAATTCCACCAGCAATGTAGGAGTGCCAATAATTTAATTCTTTGCCAAAATATGTTAATATCTCTATTCTTAATTTTAGTTATCTTAGGGATATAAAGTGATATTTCATTATGGTTTTGATTTTTCATTTTCCTAATGACTGATGATATCAAAATCTTTACTTATTGGACATTTGTGTATCTTCTTCAGAGATATGTCTGTTTAAATCCTGTGCCCATTTTTTATTTGGGTTGTCTTTTTATTGTTGACCTGTAAGAGTTCTTTATATGTTCTGGGTACAAATATGTTCTCCCATTATGTGGGTTGTCCTTGTATTTATTTTCTTGATGGTGTTTTCTGAAGCACAAAAGTTTAATTTTTATGTAATCTATTTATTTTTGTCACCTGTGCTTTTGGTGTTATATCGGAGAAAACATTGTCAAATCCAAGATAATAATGATTTACTCCTAAATTTTCTTCTAATAGTTTTAGAGTTTTAGTGCTTACACATAGGTCTATGATATATTTTGAGTTAATTTTTGAGTATGTATGATATAGGGGTACAGCTTTGTTATATGTGGATACCTAAGCTCTCAATTAAGTCTTTGCCAAAAAACTACATATGCAAAACAAACAAACAAAAAATGAAAATGGGAAAGTGGGAATCATCACATACAAATTTCTAGTATTCTTCAGGAGTATTTTTCACCCTGTATGCCTGGTGTAGCAGTCTTCCAGTCTTATCATGCAACTGTATTACCAAATCAGATAGACAGTTTATGTCTTCTTTCAGGAGAATGTGTTGTTTCTACAGTGTATTTTGGAAGCCCATCACCAGAGCCCTCTGATTTATTGAAAATTCCAAAAATGCCAACTTGAAACCTAAGGACAACTATAATATTTGAAAGTCTTCAGTATTAATTTAGCATTGAATCCTATGAGCTGGATGCTGCTTATTTAAAAAAGTTTAGCAGAGTATATGTAGTATGATCCTGGTGGTTGGAAACTTCTCAACAAACCAATACATACAGATAAAAAAAATGCCTTGATGGACTTTTTGAGAAGGATTCAGTTTCATTTTCATCTGTGACTACATGCCCAGAATCATATGAACAAAGGCTTCATTATTTAGCTAATGTTCAATATTAGAAATTAATTGCCTTGGTTATTCTTGTTGAATCCCAAAAGGTGGACTGAATCCAAGAAGCACAGTGCCTTTGCATTGCTCAAGTGTGGGTTCGGTGTGTGCAGCACAGTGATCGCCAAACACCAGCAGAGCCACAGAGAACTGGAAAACTCTTTGGAAATAGTACCTCACAACCCATAATGATTCCTCCTTAGCCATGGAAAATCCATGTTCTGATCTTCACTGTCAAGAACAATAATGGGTAATGCATCTATACTTATATTAAGTGAATATTATTTTTCTCCCTTCTCTTTAGATAAAAAACACTTAGGTTTTAACACGTACTTTTCTGTGACTATTGTATTTTTAAAACTTTTTTTCACCAAAATGTGAGTTAGGTAAGTTTGACTTCCAAGTCAGTGATTTATATAACACACAAATACTACACTATACCTCATTGAAATTAAATTGTCTAGTCACTCACTGCTAGTTTAAACCTGGAATTTTTCTTGAAAATAAAAGATAAATATCTTCCTACAGAGATTATGGTAAATAATTTCAGATATGATCATTTTATGCATCTCACAGCCCCTC
Organism: Smutsia gigantea; assembly: GCA_032199065.1. Taxonomy (NCBI): domain Eukaryota; kingdom Metazoa; phylum Chordata; class Mammalia; order Pholidota; family Manidae; genus Smutsia; species Smutsia gigantea. The sequence continues at coordinate 86,731 of JAVSCE010004756.1, read as the reverse complement.
TGAGGCTGTGAAACAGCCATTGTGTCCTGCCACATAATCTACACTAGGACACAAATTCACTTACTTGCTTATGTAAGTAACTATTTTACTGATTTTGTTCCTTTTGTCTAAATACCCTCTAAATTCCTCTAAATTTAAATCCCATCCCTTAAATTTAGGCGTGCTCATTCTTCCATACTCTTTCCTCATCCTCCTTATACTTTTCTCAGAATATTGTATGTATCTCTTTGAATTAATTTCCTTTGACATGGTTTTTGCCATTAAGTCAGTTGGAGGCAATATCCCTCCACTAATGTAAAGTTATTTGAAAGCAGAGATTTTCTCTCTTTTATCCACATTTTTCAGCAGTTAGCTTCTAGATATTTGGTGATTTGCAAAGGAGAAATAGCCCCAAATCTAGACTTCCATGGAAGACTAATGGAGAAGAAAGAATCCAATTACTCTTCAGTTTTATATTTTGTATTAGGATTTTATAGAGAAAACTCCTAAGAAAATCAAAGAGGGAAAAACATTAGACTGCGGCCTCTGTAGTATACAACTTTGATTTCATACAGGGTCTCTAACTATGTGTAAATTTGCTACAGTCTTTGAGTAGCAAAACTTTAACAATATGCACTAAGGTTTTGACCAATTGGACTAAATTGACAGGTTACTTTGAACAATTATATCATTTTGAGATAAACTCTTATTTGGTGTCTAGAAAGCTAATAACAAAGGGAGCTGACTGAACTTTTCAACTTTTCACTGTTTATTTAGACACTGTATAGACATAGCCAAAAGGAAATCTCTCCAAAACTACCTCAAAGAAATTTTTTTTCAATTGCATAAGATTATGAGAAAATAAAACCCCTCAGTTCTCAAATGACACTTTATAGTTATAGTAGTATAGTGTGGGGAAATCAGTTCAGCCATGGATTATCAAAACAACAGAAATATAAACCAGGTATCAATTTGTAATATTTGCTGAAATAAATTGACTCTGATTCAAAGTGTCAGCTAGGTTGACACTGAAAATAGGAAATGTACTAATGTATAAAACTTGAGCAATGGAGAAAGCATGACCTTCCCTTTTGTAATAAGATAAGTGAAGTTCAAATTGGCTCTTTTTTGCATGATTTCAATCTTGAGTCAAAAATGTTTTCAGAGTTTTCACATACATTTTCTACCAGCACATACATTTTATCCTTTGTAAAAAACATTTTGCTGTTGTTCCTAAGTGATTCTACCAAGCTCCATTGCACTGGATTCCTCTCATTCTGTTCCCTTTTCTCACTGGGTCTGGATCTTGTATGAGATGAGCGAATCTTTTTTTTAATTTATTTTTTGCCCTAAAAAGTCTCATTTTGTATGGCTAGTTTAATTACCAAAATTAAAAACATCTAGCAAATGGACTAGAGGAGGTTCAGGTGCAGCAAGTTAGAAAGGAAAAAGTAGGCTTTAAGAGTGTATGCAAGATAGAGCAGTGTTCCAGGATAGGAACCTCAGTGTGTACCTCAATGACTGGCATCAAAAAGGACCTATCCCCTTGAACACTGCCATTCTATGTTGGCCTATGCTGTGTCGAGGCACTCTGAGCTGAAGTGTTCTGCCAAGGATGGGGACCTGCAGTCTATGAGGTTTTTAAGTTGTCTAATGGATATGAATCCATTTCCTGTTTTCTTTATTCCCCTATCTCCCCACCCATATATCAGGGACTGGTTTGAAAGAATGAAGCAGAGACCTTACAAATACCTAAAGACCAGAAATTATGTCAAGGGGAAAAAGAAATGGAAAAAGAAGAAAGATAATAAATCCCCAAATCCCTGCACATGCAAAAGCTTTCTTATTTTTTTCCCCACTTCTAAAGAAGATGAGTCAAATAAAAGCCCATTCAAAACCACATGAGTAAAAATGAGGTTGTGTGTTTTTCGAATCCTTCAGAACAGACTAAGGGATGAAAATGAGGGCGAGTTCCCTATAGTCAAACATGCCCAGAAAGAGCAAACTTTGACTTAGCCACGAGTCAAATAAGCTGCTCTTGAATAATCAGGTCTTCACTTAAATCCATAGAGATGTCCTTTTCATGTATGTGAGGTGGACTTTTGATTTCATTCCTGGGACAAAGTTTGAAGTTATTCTGTGACTCTGGCATAGAAAATGAAGGAAACCCTTGTAATTGATGGCTCATATAGAGTTATTATGTGTGTGTTTAACTCCCTCATGTGAATTATATTTTGAATCCTTATCACTCAATCACTCAAGAGTCACAAGGTTTCATCTACTTAAGCTCAAAGATACCCATGTGGAAAAGCATTCTAAAGTCAATTCGCCAAGCAAATATCACTTTAATACTTGAGTATCTAAATGTAACTAGTATATCATAAATTAGAACTTTCTGGTCCTCTTTCTATTGATTCTGTCACATCAAATTAACAGACATGGTAACAGACCTACATTATATGTCAAAATAATTTTTTAAAAATTCACAGCAGAGAAAAAGAGCTATAGTTCAGTTGTTATGTCTTTTGCAATGGAAGGAAAGATCCATGAGACAGAGGAATAAGATCAGCTCTTATCCCAGTGTCTGATTCAAAATGGATCAGAGATAGCAAAAACACTGGTGCTCCAGGAACACGGAAAGCATTAATGATACCAGGATGGAGACTCCAATTCATCTTTTTCCTTTTCCCAGGTCTTACTATATTGGACTGATAAATTTACATGAATTTTTTTGTAAGTCTTCTCTTAAGATGGATAGCTGTCCATAGATAATTCTATCCAAAATGCCCACCAGCACAAATGATTTAAAGTATTTAAACTTCTCACTGTCCCCTGAACTTGAAATGTTTTCAGTCCCACTTTTGTCAGTGATGAATTTTTTTGGGTATGTCCTGAGGGAAACCAGGGAACTTTAGAATTTGCTTTAATCCTCTGTGCTCTGCAATAAGGTTCTGAAAGGAAAATACCAATATCAGGAATAGAAATTTAAAAAAAATTCCAGCATGCACATTCGTAGTGAAACCTGAGTGAACAAACAAGAACTACATACTTTTCTGGCCCAAACAAGTTCCAATAATGAAACATGTTGAACTGCAGAAAAAAGGTACTTTGTTATAGGAGGAGAATGGTTCTGCAAGTTTATTATTCTGTAGCATTTTATCTCCAATAATATTTGTATGCATTTGGCCATGTGAACATAAAAATTTGACCACTTGTTTGATTTTGGGCAAAAATTAACATAGCAGTAATAATAATTAGGGGATTTTATTTATTATGCAAAGTACATTTTGCAAAATACACAGATATTGCTAAGGTCTTTGTCAGAACTAATAAATTGCAACCCAACTGTGAATGGGAAGTCTTTTGCATGAAAGCGTGATGGTTTTAATGTGATTGCCTGACCTCAGCAATGATAATAATAATGCTTGCTCTGCTACAGGGCTATAGTAAAGCCTAACCGCAGAGGCAGGGGCAGTCGTCATGCTTTTTGAAAGGATAAAATAACAACTGAACACAAATTTTGTCTTTTTGGTGCCGAGGATTTTGCCTCCAATGAAAAAAATGGCTCTTGGCTTTCAGAAAAGAATTGCTTAATTAATTTGTTGCTAAAACAAGTATATATATATATATATGTAGCATTATAATAGAGGAATACACTCTTAAATGTTATCTTTCCTCCTTTTTTGTCCCTTTGTGTTAGAAAGCAGGAATGTCCTGTTAAATATGTCACTCTTAGTTTTAGAATAACATAACACTGTCCTTATTCACTACAGTAAGACCTCTGTGGTAATAGTGCTAATCTTAAAGAATTCCACCCTCTGTCTAGGAAAATACCCTTTATCCAGGTATAAGTAAGATCAAACAGAACAATAATCAACAATAGATCAATATAATAATAACCCAAGGTAAATTTCTCTGGCAGAACTTTAAAAGTATAATTATTCTTTCTGTTTAAAATTATGCAGCCCTTAAGTAACTCTGAGTAAATGAATTATGTGCCATTAAGAGATTTCTTGAAAGTTTTCATTAGCTGTAAAATAAAATAGCTTTAAGCTTTAGAATGTTCTACTCAGTGGAGACTCCCATGTCTTTGTGATATTCTGGTGACAATTTCTATTTTAAGTGTCAAAAACAACTCTGCTATCTGGAACAAGTCGAATAGTATTCTCTCCTTTTAATATTCTAATCGTGAGGTGTGAAGTGAAATGGTTGCATGGTGTAATGGTGGTAAAGAAGTGGAGTGTCAATGAGATGGGGAAAGTGACAGACTTGGAATAGGTCCCTGAGGTGTTCTTCAAGTGCACTGGGTAAAGAATCCCCTGGGAAAATTTTCTCATTAGTTCTCAGACACAGTTCAGTAACTCAGTAGCACCAGGTACCATTAGTCACAAGACCAAAATATGTTACTTTCCATGCTTTAGTTCCTTTATTTGTAAATGTCATTTTCAGACTAAAAATTATGAGCCCTACTCTCATGCAAAGCCAGTCACTAAATTGTTTACATACTGAGGTATGATACATGACCAGCAGATCCTGTAGTTGTTTTATTGTTGATGTATGAAGAAATACAAAGGGAAATAGACATTTAAAATGATCTAATGGTACTTCTGTAAACAACTGTCAATACCAGAATTACTAAACACATGCACACACACACACAAATACACACACATGCATGCATGCACATACATTTTTGTAAGAAAATCAGGGAGAATTCATATACAGTTGTTAAAGATCCCATTTTCAAAAAGCTTTCTCACCATTATTTACACTACTTATAAACTTCTGTCACTGCTAAAAGGAGTCTGTCTTTAAAACCAGTGAACCCTCTAGTGACTGTATTCTCTGTTTCAGAAATTTTAACATGTTTTCTAAAATGAGAAAATATTGAATGATCGTACACATAGGAGTACTCGAGATAATACAACATAGAGGAAACTCTTAAAGATGCTGTTAGTTAATTTTCTAAGTAATTACTGCCTAAAGATGTTAAAATACATTGATTGACGTTCTACATATTTTTTTTCACTGTCACAAGCGATATGTACCTTTTTCTATGCTGTGAAAGCTGCCCTCCCACTCCAGGCTGAGGGCTTGATGGGTTAGGGGGTTGTCTACCTCATTACTCACCAGGTCAGAAAGAAGGGAGAATCCACCCCCACTGGTCATTTAAATCTTCCTGGTCACATTAGGGAAACAGTAATGAAGTCTATGGAAATGAATATTAGATGCTGCACACTACCAGATTATTGCAGGTTTTTGTATTGCATAGACAATTTGCTTTGCAGATTTTGCAATAATGGTCATTCTTATGTTTAAAAGATAACTAGTATATGGTGTTAGCAAAAAATACTCAAATTACTTTGTAACATATTCTAGTGAAAATAGACTTTAAATGCATCCACCCAAAGATCATGACAGAATGTGGGAGAGGAAGGTAATGTTTGATAATGGAAACAATGTTTCTTACAAAACTAAAATGTGATAAGTAAACTGCAAGAGGAAGTTATCTGTTAGAAATAGGAAGAGACGTAGGAAAGTATAGACTTTTCCAAACGAATTGGTTAAGAACACTTCCTAATAGAAACACAGACCTATCAAAACACTAATGATCAGGATTCCAAACAAACCATCAAATGCTTCTGTTTATGTGCCACCCATAGAGTTATTGTTGAATTATAAATTGTAAATATAAGTGATTCATATTAAAGAAGTTGTCAGCGGCAGTTCCAGTTCTTCACCTTCTGTCATCCCAAGTATCAAGGGGGCTGACTCGATCACTTTCTTGTCAGGATACCTTTCTTCCCCAGAAAACTCACTTCCCAAAACACAACAAAATATAAATGAATGGAAAGTGCTAATGATGCATGATTGCCAAGAGGTGTTAAGTTTTTAAAGGTCCTTTGCTGACTAAATTTTAAATGAGCAAAATTATAAAGTTCATTTCCCAAGGCTCTGCTCTTCATATTTTTAATGGATATCCACTGAAATACATATTATTGTTTTCTGGTATGTCTGCTTTCCTATAGTGGAAGTCATATCATATTTTAAAGTCCCAAGTGTATGTAGTTTATTCCACTTTTACTTATAAGAGCAAAACTTATAAAAGCTAGATGAATAAAAAAATTAATTGGAGGGGAAATAGCATGAAATTATAAAATTTGGAAACTGTTATATGTTATATGTATATTTAAATCTTTTGGATGAGGTTGATATTTTCAATAACTAAGTAAAAATCTTTATGTTCAGCAAATAATCAGAATAGTTCCTACATCTTATAATTTCATGCCACTTCCTCTTTAAATCCCCTTAAAAATGCCACTATGACGACAAAAACTGTCATTTCTAACATTTCTAATGATTTTGATACAATCTAAATTTGCAATTTCTTTACCATTTTTGACTCAGGTTAGCTATATCATATTTCTGTTCACATTGTGTTTGTGGTGTGTTTTCATGTCTGAGAAGAAACTTTTCCAAGCAAGAGAGGTGGATGTCACTGAAATCACAGCTTATGGGTTTAAATTTTTAGAAACAAGTGAAAAAAGCTATCATTCTGTTTGTCAGTTTAATCATTATTTTAGAAAAGTAAAGCTTTTGTTTAAATTTTGTTGCAAAGGACTGCTTATATCTTTATATAAATTCGTATATACAAAATCAAGACCAATAATTGGAATTTAGCAAAATAGTTGAATACTTTTTGATCAAAAAAAATCAGACTGAAAGAAGGCCCTGTAAGTAGGAAATCATTGGTTTTCACGGATTCCAGTATAACTAAGCTAACAGCAGTGTGTTAACCTTTCTCTAAGTTTCTCATTTTTTATTTCTATATGAAATAGCTCTTCAGACTCTTTCAGCAATTTCCTGTGATGTCCTTTAATATCACTGTCAAACTTACACATGCTCTCACTGACACTCAGAAGCAAGCAGACGACTACACACACACACACACACACACACACATAAAAGTTAGGGCCTCTCAACAGATACGCTCTTGGGTGGGAATCATCTCACTTTTTCTGAAACACTAAGGCATGACTTTCAAGTAGTTTTAAATTTCAAATCAGCTTAGTCCATATTTAATCTAGACATGTTGGTTTAACACCAAGCCACACCAGACCTTTTAAAGTTCAATGGTGGTGATATAAGATTCTTCACTGTGTTGCACCAATAAATTGAGAAGTGCAGTATAATTCTCCACTATCACTGGAACTCTTGTGAAATGGAATAAAGGCTTTGATACAGGCTTTCACTCAGTTGCAACTCTTTCACAGTTACAGTGAAAGTGTGTGTTCACAAAAATCAATAAAAACCCACACAGATGACGATTAGTTTATGGAAATAAGTGATTTAAAAAAACACCATTTTTTTCCTATTGGTCACTTCACATGCCGACAGATTAAAAGATGCTGAATTCTTTTTCTCTGAGAGCCACCTTTATAGCTGAGTTATTTAGTTTTTTATTTTATTTTTTAAACTAAGCAGCCAAAAGAAAGAACCACTTGACACCTCCAGCAAGTATCTCAGTTCTTTTCATATTCTCAATAGCTCCACTGATAGCACTGTTCTTTTGACAGCTAAAAGCAGATGTGGGGGTTAAGTATGGGAGCAATTCAAATGTCCATAGTAAACTGCAGGGGGGCAGAGAGAGCTCAGAGAGCAGCAGCTTTAAAGTAATTGACTAATACAGTAAGGATATTAAAGTCATTTAGTGCCAAAAGGGAACACACTGATCCCTGACCCTGAGCCACTTTGGAGTAATCTAGTATTCAATCCAGCGTGTAATGACTGCCAGGCCTGTCAATCCTCCAGGCTCTCCAGTCAAATGCCTGTGGCTACTATTGGTTTATGGTAAAAGGCCAGAAATGCAAGGAAATGCCTCTCAATCAGCCTATGATGTGATAATGTTATTGCTTCAATGTATTCTATATTGTCCCTGCATAGTTTTAATCTGTTGAGACCCATGTCAAAAATTGCCCTTGTTCCCCAGAGGTCTTTACTCAACATTCTAGTAATACAACTGGATTTGAAAGGAAAGGGGGTAACTTACTTGATGAATTGTTTCCAGCTAATACATGTATATATGTAAATAAATAAATAAGAGGTCAGCTGTGTCTTAAAGGCTGTTCGTGCAAGGTATACATGGAAGTGTGCAAGTAATCGAATTTGTAAACCCTTGTTTTTCCTTTATTCCAGTGGGCAAAATATTTTACAATAAAAAATACTGGCACAAAAATTTATTTATAGGGTGATTGATTCATACGCAATGCATGTGCCAAAAAGAGTTTTAACAGGGCAAGATGTCAGAAAAAAAGATTTACTTGTTTCTGCCACTTTGAGCACATAACAGTTGGCTAACTTCTGGGAAGTTTGCATCTTAAATGAGGTGCTGCATTTGCAAAATATCATTATTGCTACAGGCTGCAAACAGGAAAAAAACCTAAGAGTGCAGGAAATTGCCATTTTTTATTATTTTGCTTTTGCTTATTAAGGCATTAGAAATTGATCTATACACTATAAAGTTGAAAATCAAAATGGGATAATAATTATTCAAATCTTATTTTATTATCTTTCAAAGAGTCTATGTATTTCTTACTCATCCTCCCTTTTCTTTTTCCAAACTAACCATGTAGGAAAGAGAAAACTCCAGTGGTTATAATATTTTTATTATTAAGCTGTTATTTTTAGAGAACATTAAGGTTGCATAGGGTAGACATTTTACCTATTTCTGTTCTGTAGGAATCTGCCCCAGTGAAGGTACTCTACAAATGAGAAACAAAGTAAATATATATTTGCTTGTCAATTTGAAACAACTTTGGTGTCAAAAACAAATGACTGTCTCCCTCCATCAGGCCATCCTCTTGCTATCAGTACTCTAAAGTAATTAATCCAGTATGGTTGTATTCTAAAAACCATTCTGTGTTTTCTACTCCACAGTCTCTTACTTTTTCCACGTAAGGTATTCTGAATTTGGGTACGATCTTTGGCAGAATGTAAGAGTCAGAGGAAAATCTTAACTTTAGTGTTCAGTGAATTCTCAGACCTCAGGGGCACAATGAGTGCAGGAGGAATCCCATCAGGATATCTCGGATACAATTTTTCATTAGTATCCATGACAAGCTGTTTCACCACAGGCTATTGTTTTCATGGAAAGTTCAAATACAGTAGGATGGGATATGGTGTGCTATTAACACATAATGGTATGATTATTATGTATCTTACATATATATGACCTTTGTCACCTAGAACATTGGTACTCTTCATTATGATGTACAATTTTAGAATAAGAGGAATGGCTGGACAGCTTTAACGTTTTTTTCTCTAGTTGTCTAATTATCTGTTTAAAGTTTTCAAAGCTTTCGTAAGAGGTGAACTAGAAGGGAAAACCAAATAGGTCAAAGAATCATAGGGCTTAAAAGACCTCAGCATTAATTTGTTCCTCCCATGTCCTGGTATCAAATAGCTAAACTATTCCAGGTGAAGGCATATTTTATACAAAATCCCAAAATTCGGCATCATTTGTATCCGGAGAAAGGAACATGATTCTAAAGAAGTAACTTGATTCTACAAGCAAAACAAAAAAATCAGTCTTTATAGCTGCATGTTGTATTACAAACCGTTGAAACTGTATGATAAACATCTGTTCTTAATGACAATTGTTAAACATATATTTAGTTTGCTCTAGAACAAATGTGAGCAACGCATTCGAATAGGTGCTCCTTTAGCTTCAACAGAATTAAGGGCACATATCTTCATTTCTTAAAGTCAATATGTGGTCGAAAAATTTCATTCCTTCAGCAAATACGGAATTTCAGTTCTGCACATAGCATTATGCCTAGCTTTGTATGGGGTATAAAGAATAAGATGTGATCCCTAATTTCAAAAAACTTTTAGACCAATATGGTAGGTGAGACACTAGACAAATAACTATAGCACAAAGTTGAAAGGGGGGAAGGTAACTAAAGTTTATTAAGCACCTACAGCTAGCCAGTCAGTCTATGTAACTCCAATTAATGGATAAGGATTGTAAGATCTTCATTTTCCTTTGTTAAGCTGTTCTTACTAAGGCTCAGAAAGGTCACCTTGTTACAAAATCAGTAGTGTATTTGAAACAAGTTCTTTCTGGCTCAGAGGCCCCTTGCAGCAATATTGCATCTTTTCCATAATAGGAGCAGTGATGCTGTAATTCGCCTGTATGAGGAAAGTTACCTTATGTCTTTCCAAATTGAAATCCCACTTTTCATTTTAAGGAAAAGTAAAACTCCAAAGGTCAACCATGCAGTGCAATACAAAGTGTTCTTTATATGGGCTCATCTCATATTAAGTTGACCACTAAGGCCATGGGATCAAAAACTGTTTTATTTCTTATTTTGATCAGAATATACTAGACTTTAATAAGCATTGAGTTGGTTAAATGAGTTGTACAGAATATCTTACTCTACTCAGGCCTGGAATTTTCTTCAGGGATTAATACCCAGAACAACTCCCAGAGAATGAAGGTAATCCCACCAAGGTACCTAGTTGTGAAAAGCCATTAAGCTCCTATTAGCCAAAATGTTTAGTCTTTTTATATTAATCTAGGTTTCTTTCATATTTTTAATTAAAAGATGAGGATAAGGCAGAAAACCTATGTGTATAGAAGTAAATTCTATTTTCTTTGGAATTTAATAATTCCATATTTAATGGCAGAATTGTACCAACAGGTATTAATCAATGGACGGTTAGTCTACTAAATTTAAACTTTTTATTGAAAAGTATAATATACATTCTGTTCATTTGCACAAAACATAAAGCTCAAATAATGATCGTAAATGAGCATGTGAGTAACCACATCAGGTCAACAAATACAAAACTGGCACCAATCCAAAAGCATCTTTTGGACCGCTGTCACTTACTCACTCCTAACTTTCTTCCTTCTATCTTCTCAAGGTCACTATTCTGACTTCTAACTTTAAAGTTATATTTTGTGTAGTGTTTATACTTTATGTACCTGGAATTACTCTGGTATCTGGCTTCTTTTACTTAATACTGTATTTACAGAGTCTTCATTGCAGTTGTGTATATCAATACTTGAGTTATTTTCATTGTTGTACAGTGTTCATTTTATGAATACTTTTTTAATTTATCTATTCTACAGAAGATGAACATTTGGGTTTCCAGTTTGAGTATATTACTAATAATACTGTTCTAAACACATTGCCCATATACAAGTTTCAGGGTTGTGTGTATAATTAGAAGTTGAGTTTCTGGGTTGTAAATTATGCATGAGTTCAAATTGAGAAAATAATGCTAGTTTTCCAAACTGGTTATACTGATTTATTCACCCACCAACAGTATGAGAGTTTCTGTTGTATACATCTTACTAGTTGGTGGTGGTAAATGTCTTTGCAATTTTAGCCATTCTCTGTTGCATGTAATGGTATTTCATTGTTTTAATTTTCATTTCCATGATTTCTAATGAAGATAGGCACATTTTCATGTTTATTGTGTAGTATCAGCAGAGTTTGCAGTTTGCAAAAAAATTTAAAAATTGCACTATTGTCAACAATATAGAATGCATGTTTACTTACATCCTTGACAGTAGGAACTATCATACCATGAGTGGAAAAAAATCACATTATTATTGTGATGCATTCCTTTTGTTAAGACTGACTTTGAATGTAGTTCTATTTTTTTGTTTTTTTAACCATTTTTTGTGATATATATATTCCTGTCCTTTGATCATTTTATGTTTATTGGGTTAATCATTTCATTGAGTTCTAAATAATTTTTACATATTTACTAGGTGTTTGTGGTAAATATTTCCTCTAGTTTGCCCTTCAATTTGGTTTATACTTTCTAGCCAAACAGAAGTCTTTGATGTTTGTGTGGCCAAATGTGTTGACCTTTTTTTCTTTATAGTTTTAGGGTTTTGTCTCTGTGGTCACCTTCTGTATTCAAATCACCACAAATTATTATTATTTTTTAATTAGCTTATTAACTCTGCTAGATTTCTTACAATTTTGATTTTTACAATTATCTTCCGGGGATTTATTTTGTAGTTGAAAATGCTGCAGTCATTTATTGTTCCATTTTTTTTTCCAAATGGCCAGCCAGTTGTCCAGATACCATTTCTCAATTAATACATATATTCTCTACTGATTTGAGTCATTTACTGTATCTCAGTGTGTACTTGAACTTATTTCTGGACTCTCTACGTGGTTAACTATTTCTGTTCCAATGTTAATTATGACCTGTTGTAATTAATTTTTTTCATGTGGTTTCATGATAGCTTTTTTTTTTAAACAGTCCTAGATTTTTTACATTGACTTTTCTGGGTGAACTTTAGTGTTTTGTTGACTTCTCACCAACATTCATGTAATATTAAATTTGTATTAGGCATTAATTTTTGGAAAAATTGGCATCTTTGTAATACTGTTTCTTGCCAAGAATAGTATGTCTTTTCATTTATCCAAATTTTCTTTTCATCTTCTTTTTCTAGTTACTTTTTTTTTTTTTTGCTAAGCTTGGCAAAGGGAGCCTAAGATGGCCAATTGGATACATTAACTATTAGGTTTCAATTGAAAAGTTTTAGATAAGCCCCATTTAATAACTAGCTCATTACTGAATTGCATACACTTACAAATTTTAAAGCTTAAAAATGCCCTTAAGTTAATACATGTATATGTATAAATATGTTGCCTTGTATGTATTAAATAGAAATGCACCGTTTTCTGATTCCCTGGAAGCAACCATAGGCATAGGCACCCATATACCCATTGCATGTCATGAATGCATAGCTGGTGATCTTTATACAGGTGGAGTAAGGTATTCAAAGTAAAAGTTACAGATCTATTAAAAAATATCTATGATTACATTTAAGATACAATGCCAACAGTAACATAAGGAAAATTAAGTATCTCAAGAATTAAAAGCAGTATTTTCTCTGTTTCACAAGTTTTTAATAAAATAGAGTTTGGAAGTATATTTCCTCTAAGAAAAAAGAACTTGTCATGACCAAGTTGTTATTTTTGTTGAAGTAATTCATTGTCTGAAGGCCTTGTTAGCTGATCAGTATAATATGGTAGCTTTCTTTTCCACAACAAGGCAAGGTCTGATTGGATTGCAGTAGAGTTGAGTGAGGTTGTATGCCATCACATCAGTTTATCAAATAGCTAGAAAGTATATGCTGAATGCTTATCATGTATTTACTTAAAATAATGCTTATGAAACAACAAATGACCAGTTCTACAACTTTAAATAAATAATAGATATACATTTTATAACATTATCCATCTTCCATTTGAGTTCAAAATATGCCTCAATATTTAAACATCAAGCATTGTTGTGATGCTTACAAGTTATAAGAGCATAGTTGTTGCCTCACTTGTGCTCATTCGAATAATTCTATTCTGTTTTTATTGTAAATCTAAGAGCTCATGTGACAGTTATCCAAGGGTTTTTTTGTTTTTTTTTGTTTTTTTTTAATTTAGTGAGCTAATACTAAAACCCTAGACTTCTGCTTAATGTATATAATTCAAATTGGATAATTTTATTGTACGTAATAAAACTATGCTTTCTTCTGTAAATTTCTTCAGTTGCATTTTAATCCAATAGAAACATTTTGTAAACATATTATAAAATGATAATGCAGTCTTTTCCAAGTTGTATTTCAAACACAAATACATATGTATAGGTATACAATGCATAAGCACACACACGCAAACATACACACATGCACACTTCTTTTTCACCTCAGAATAAAAATGCAAATGAATTTATTAGCCTAAGAGTGGCACCAAATGGAAATTTATGCACATACATTTAAAAAACAGAACCCTTGAAAATAAAGCAGTTGCAGCCTATTAATTTTCCTCTTTGACAGTTTTTTAAATTCCCCTAAAAAAATGAAACAGCATGAATACTGTCAATATATCACAACAGCCACATTAGGTTTTGTGATATACATCATAATATAAAGAGCACTATTAGAGCACAACCTGGGAACCATTAAATCATTCTAAATCACTGTTACATTCCATTAGTGTCAATGGTGAAACCACATAATAGGCTTTATTACAAACTTCACCTTGGTAGGCCATTGTCTCTAATAACCACTTCTCTATGATGTGGTATCATACCCAGAAATCCAGGGAGATAATAAAGGCTCCCTTATTTCTTTTTTATTGGATGGGTAAAGTTAAATTTAGCTGTAAGTAAAAAAAATCCTGAAGCTTTGTTCACTAACTGTGAGTTGCTGCTATTTGGACAAAAAAAATTAGGCAGACTTGGGAAGAACAGTTTGAAATAAATTTAAAACCTGGCAATGCTGTGGCCAGGGTAGGCTGGGCAGTGCCAGCAATTACGATGTCATTTTTGAAATGTGGTTTAGTACATTTGTGTGCCTCTTTACACTTTTGTTCAGGAGCAGAGTATTGATTATAGAAACACTGTGAGTTTCAAACCTGCCCTTTCCCTCATTCTCCCCTGGTTTGAGCTGTACCCTTTTAAAAAGTCATTTGGGCACATTGTTGAGGTGAGGGTAGTAAGGACTTCAGCTCAAACTGAGATCAATTTTCAGATGTTTCAGGGAGAATTGTTGTACAGTTTTCTGTGCCCCTATTCTTTACAAATAGAACCATTTATTTCCCTCCGCCACTATAAACTTAGTCACAATCTCTTAACTGTGTTTCTAAGGTAGACTTACAAATATAATGTTTTCCACAAAGATTTCTATTACACAATAGACACCTTTGTTATTGGCTAAGGACATTTTAGGAAAAAGTAAGTGAAAATCGGATGCAATTGTATAGGTGAATAATAATCTCACACGTGATTGAAATAACATTATTTATTAGGCTACCAGATCAAAGTCAAATGCTTTATATTCTCTTTATATTAGTCTTGGTTAATTGTAAAGTATTTAAACAATTATTAATTATAAATAAGTACATTTATTTCTATAAAATAATAATCTACCTTTTAGAGGTGAGCTTTGATTAAGGTTAATTCAGGGCATTGAAATAGATTATTATCCTAATGACTCCACTTTGCTTTTGGTCCAATCTTTAAGACCAGGCTTTAATAAAAACAATATTAATATCCTGATAGTAAGACGATAACTTAGGACGAGAAAGGGATAAGGCAAAGAGTAATAAATATAGGAAGTAGAAATAAGTTACCAGTGGTGAATAATACAGAAGGATAAAAAGAAGAAGGATAGCAGTGAGAAATCTGGTAGATGTACTTTTATAAGGATTATCTAATAAAAGGGACAAAGAAAAATAAATTTGGAAGTCATAAAGTAGATTAAAGATAAAAATACAGAAATCTGGTCATACCTGGTAAAATTATGTAGAGTGGCCTTATGCCATGAAACTTTTTTAGAATGCCCTATTAATTGTCTTACCTACCCAAATCAGATTTACCAGATTAACATGAAAACATATCAGTCCCTCTGTCCAATTTTTCTTCCTTCCCTTCATTTCCCTTTTCTTCTTCCTTTCTCTGTCTTGTCTTTCTCTCTCTCTCTCTCTCTACCTGCCTCTCCTATGCTTATCCTTTTCCCTCTGTCTCCATATTTTCCCATATTCTGTCCTTTCTCCCTCCCTTTAGCCTTCTTATTCTCTTTCTCCTCCTTTCCTTCCTTTTCTTTATTAATAGTCCTTTTCAGTTCTGGCTTATGCATAATATGCTTGCAAATAACAGTTCAGGGAAGTGTTCATGTAGCACTCCATGGAAGGAAAATTAAAAATAAAAACCTGAGGTATTAGGCTTTTTTTTTATGAGGATTCAAAGAGAAAGAAAACCTAAGTTTGATTTGCTGTCTCTGTCGCCTAAAGAATGTCTTTTAGCTAAAGCCTCACCTCTGACCTTGTTTTCTACTTTCAGGGTATATTGTATTTCTCTTTTTTTGTTATATGTCTGGTTTGCAATACCATTGATGTTCATAGGGAAGTGAGAGAATTGCTGTTTGAAAAGTCCATGCTCTACTTTATGAAGGCTATCTTTATTTTCTATTTTTGTGATATTTTCTCTTTTTGCTCTTGAAAAAACTCATGATAGAGGTCAATTCTTAAATACATTGGAAAACTTACCTGAGTAAAAATAACACCATTTAAAAATAATGTTCCCCTGCTTTTGGTTTTAATCTTCTGATATCAAATTGGCACATCAGACAATTCAACTTTCATCTCAGAGTTGAAATCAAAGTGTTATGAATAAACTAGTATCAGAGTTAAATGGAAAACATTGCTAATTGTTTGTTTGTTTTAAAACATTGACTTTAGGATTCAAATGGTGAGCGTACTAGGTTTGATTTGTTTCAGTTACCAGACAGAGTAGTTGTGTCTTCCAGAACAAAGATTAAAAAAAAAAACAAAAAAAAAACAAAACAAGTCAAGCCATATATTATTGCTTCTTTATTTCATTTATCTTTTTGTTAACAGAAAAGATTTTGCTAAAGTCTTAGTAGAGTTAAAAATCTGCAGGGACTGCTTCACTTGTGGCTTTGCTTCGTTGAACATTCTTTCTAGGTGGAAATGGTGATGACTGGATGATGTGGGGAAAACTTTGCCATTCGATTACATTATGGTTAAGCTGACAGGATCAAATAACTCACTAATTTCTGAATATGCTAATCTATTTTCCATATTCTGTACATCTATTAAGATGTTAAGAAACTGTGCCTACAGAATCTAGATTAAGATGTGATCATAAATCATGCATGGAGGAACGAAGAAAAGCAATGCCACTAAATACTCTTTTGTTGACCTGGCTTATGCTTACTGCAATTTTTTGTTAAATACATACACATTAAGATGTTATAACACTGCGAATTCTGAAACATCTTCCAGGTTGAATAAAGATATAGAGAAGCAGACTTTCTAGACGGGGCATTGGTTAGTCAATGTATTATAATTTTATAGTAATGGATTTTAAGGGTATAGTTTCAGTATTAATACATTTTTGTAGATGGTATAGATTATCACTTATTTTTGGAATTAATTCCCTTATGTTTTTCATTTGCCAAAATAAAAATTTGGGTCATTTCCTTTAAACTATCAGATAAAAATATACATGAATTTTCTTCATGGAAATGATTAGTTCACATGATTTCTTTCATAAACCTTTATACCTTAATGTGTAGGATATTTAGAAGTCTGTAACTTTTTTGAAATTATAACTACCAGCTGAAAGATTCTTTCTTAGAAGAAGACAGCCAGTAGTATTTCATTCAGCTCATTTATGATAGTATGTTAGAAAGCTGTCTGCTACGCCACAAATCTCGTCCTATCAACTCACTGAATCCTATAACCTTGAGCCATTTGTATTTCAAATGACCAAGTGAAATGCCCCTACCTTTAATTATTAGTAAATACTAAGGTGATTTAAGAAAACAGAATTGTTGAGGTGTCATTATTGTAAACATGTGGACAAATGAGACTTATTTGATTTAAAATGTATGGGATAAGAAAAAAGTCACAGCTGTGTAGTGTTTTGACTAAATACTAAATGTATTTCTCTCCTGTGTTCTATTCTCTTCCAGTTAATCATCTCATGTGAGGTCCCATTCTTCTTTAATGAGTTAATTGAAAATGTAGTTTTAAATAGAGGAGTTCAGTTAAAAACAGAGAAGGAAACAACATGAAGCAAACATATATTGAAGGCTTGCTTAGCAGTAGGGACTTGATTTTCTGGAAATATCTTATTTAAACACCCCAAAACTTTATGAGGGATGTGATGCAAATGATGTTTCCCCATTTTATTAAGTGATTAACCCAAGAACCAAAGTCTTATTTCTCAAAGTAATATGACTGAATTTAGATGTTATAATTCTACTCACTTAAACATGATACAATGACTCCTATCTCAAGGAATGGTTCATTCATTCATTCACTCAACCAATTGCCTTAAGGATCTCTAATGCCAGATACTCTGCACATCTCAGAAGACAAGAGTGTGAATAAAACTCAATGCTAATCCTCAAGATTAACGCATTCTACTGAGGAGAGAGGCACCCAAATAGAAAAATTCAATTTAATATAATAGATGCTATTATAGAGGCACACAAATGGCACTGTTCTACCAATATATTTGGAGAGGGGAGAAGTGCTATGTACCTTGTGGGAGAAGGGAGTAAAATCATTCTGAAAAGAAGGAATAATGACACCGAGCCCCAAATGAGAAGTTTGGTGGAACTGTGAATCACACAAAAAAGCAGCCATATAATAGTGACAAACTAGAGGACTTCTGGGAAGATGGCGGTGTGAGCAGGGCGGCAGAAATCTTCTCCCAAAACTATATATATCTATGAAAATACAGCAAATACAACTATTCCTAAAAGAGAGACCAGAATACACAGGAAAGCACACAGCATGCAGCTACACCTGAGAGGACATGGCACCCCACGAGGCGGGTAAGATACGGGGCCGCGACCCAGCGGGACCTGAGCACTCACCCACCCCAGCGCACCGGCAGGAGGAGAGGATTCAGAGCCGGGAGGGAGTGGAAGTACACCCTGTGAAATAACCAGCCCCGGTGATCTGCGCAGGGAGTGCTGACACACATCGCGTGGTGTAGCGGAGATTGGAGAGACAGAGGGTACAGGATCTGAGTGGGGAACACGCCAGGGTGCTTGCAGCCGGCTCCCAGGAAGGAAAAAAAAAAAGAAAACCGCACACTTTTTTCAGCGGTCTTAAAGAGCAGGAGCCTAGCGGAGGAGCCGGATTGCCACGGAACACTCAGCCCAGCAGGCTGGGAGTCCTGGGGAGTTTTGGACCCCTTAGCTGGACACTGGGAAAGGGTGGGCGCACTTAGACTTCCCACAAAGATCAACAGCCTCCCATTCGTTCCCACCCTGGCCAGAACCATAAAGGGCCCTGCGGAGCGGCGCGGCCACGGCTGCGGAATAGTGGAGCAATAGCACCACCTACAGCATCCCCACAGAATCTACTCCCAGTGGGTGTTTTTGTTTGTTTGTTTGTTTTTCTTCTCTTTCTTTTTTCTTTTCTTTTCCTTCTTTTTTCTTTCTTTTCTTTCTCTTTTTCTTTGTAAAGTCATAAAGAGCCCAGCTGACATATGTGACAACTACCAGTGACCACTTCTATAGCCATGAAAAGACAGAGGAATATGGTCCAGACTAAGATCAACCAGACAACCCAGAAAGAGAGCCTGAAGGGATGGAAATGCACAGTCTTCCCGAAAAAGAATTAAGAACAAAAGTCATAACCATGCTGATGGATCTACAGAGAAATGTGCAAGAGCTGAGGGAGGAAGTGAGGGAAGTCAGGAAAGACAATGCAGAAATCAGACAAGTGATCGATGGGCTTAACAGCAGACTGGACGAGGTACAAGAGACTGTTAATGGAATAGAAATCAGAGAACAGGAGTACAGAGCAGCTGAGGCAGAGAGAGATAAAAGGATCTCTAGGAATGAAAGAATATTAAGAGAACTGTGTGCCCAATTCAAACGGAACAATATTCGCATTATAGGAGTACCAGAGGAAGAAGAGAGAGAAAAAGGGATAGAAAGTGTCTTTGAAGAAATAATTGCTGAAAACTTTCCCATGCTGGGGAGGGAAATAGTCTCGTAGTCCACGGAAGCCCACAGATCTGCTAACACAAGGGACCCAAGGAAGACAACACCAAGACACATAATAATTAAAATGGCAAAGATCAAAGATAAAGACAGAGTATTAAAGGCAGCTAGAGAGATAAAAAAGATCACCTACAAAGGAAAACCCACCAGACTATCATCAGACTTCTCCACAGAAACCTTACAGGCCAGAAGAGAATGGCATGATATATTTAATGTAATGAAACAGAAGGGCCTTGAACCAAGAATATTGTATCCAGCACGATTATCATTTAAATATGATGGAGGGATTAAACAGTTTCCAGACAAATGAAAGTTGAGAGAGTTTGCCTCTCATAAACCACCACTACATGATATCTTAAATGGACTGCTCTAGAGGGAAGCACCCCTAGGACTAAAAAGATGTCACCAAAGAAAATAAAATCATGGCAAAGAAAGCAGACCATCCAAATACTAAATAAAGGCAAAGAATAAAACACATAGAATATGAAGAATGGAGGAAGAAGAATAAGAAGGGAGAGAAAGAAAGAAACATCAGATGGTGTATACAATCACTTAACAAGAGAGTTAAGTTAGATTGTTAGACAGTAAAGAAGCAACCCTTGAACCTTTGGTAACCACGAATCTAAAGACAGGAATGGCAATAAGTACATATCTTTCAATAATCACCATAAACGAAAATGGACTGAATGCACCAATCAAAAGACACAGAGTAACAGAATGGATAAAAAAGCAAGACCCATGTATATGCTGCTTAGAAGTGACTCACCTCAAACCCAAAGATATACACAGACTAAAAGTGAAGGGATGCAAAAAGGTATTTCATGCAAACAACAAAGAGAAAAAAGCAGGTGTGGCTGTACTTGTATCAGACAAAATAGACTTCAAAACGAAGAAAGTAGCAAGAGATAAAGAAGGACATTACATAATGATAAAGGGGTCAGTCCAACAAGAAGATATAACCATTATAAATATATATGCACCCAACACAGGAGCGCCAGCATATATGAAACAAATACTAACAGAATTAAAGGAGGAAATACAGAGCAATGCATTCATTTTAGGAGACTTCAACACACCACTCACTCCAAAGGACAGATCAACCAGACAGAGAATAAGTAAAGACACAGCGGCACTGAACAACACACTAGAACAGATGGACCTAACAGACATCTACAGAACTCTGCACCTAAAAGCAACAGGATACACATTCTTCCAAATACGAGGCCACAAAAAAGAACCTCAGTAAATTAAAAAATACTGAAATCCTACCAACCAACTTCTCAGATCACAAAGGTATAAAACTAGAAATAAATTTTAGAAAGAAACCAAAAGCTCACAAATACATGGAGACTTAACAACATTCTCCTAATTAATCAATGGGTTAATGACCAAATCAAAACAGAAATCAAAGAATATATGGAGACTTATGATAACAACAACACAAAGCCACAACTTCTGTGGGACACAGCAAAGGCAGTTTTAAGAGGAAAGTATATTGCAAACCAGGTCTATTTAAAGAAGGAAGAACATTCCCAAATGAATAGTCTAAGGACACAATTACTGAAATTGGAAAAAGAAGAACAAATGAGGCCCAAAGTCACCAGAAGGAGGGACATAATAAAGAACAGAGAAGAAATAAATAAAATTGAGAAGAATAAAACAATAGAAAAAAATCAATAAAGCCAAGAGCTGGTTCTTTGAAAAAATAAACAAAATAGATAAACCCCTAGCCAGACTTATTAAGAGAAAAAGAGAATCTACACACATAAACAGAATCAGAAATGAGAAAGGAAAAATAATGACGGGACCCCACAGAAATACAAAGAATTACAAGAGAATCTTATGAGAATCTATATGCTAACAAGCTGGAAAACATAGAAGAAATGGACAACTTCTTAGAAAAATACAACCTTCCAAGACTGACCAAGCAAGAAACAGAAAAACTGAACGGACCAATCACCAGCAATGAAATTGAATCGGTAATCAAAAAACTACCCCAAAACAGAACCCCGGACCTGATGGATTCACCTCTGAATTCTACCAGACATATAGAGAAGAAATAACACCAATTCTCCTTAAAGTTTTCCAAAAAATAGAAGAGGAGGGAATACTTCCAAACTCATTCTATGAAGCCAGCATCACTCTAATACCAAAACCAGGCAACGACCTCACCAAAAAAGAAAATTACAGACCAATATCCCTGATGAATATATATGCAAAACTACTCAACAAAATATTAGCAAACCGAATTCAAAAATACATCAAGAGGATCATACACCATGATCAAGTGGGATTCATCCCAGGGATGCAAGGATGGTACAACATTCGAAAATCCATCAACATCATCCACCACATCAATAAAAAGAAGAACAAAAACCACACGATCATCTCCATAGATGCGGAAAAAGCATTTGACAAAATTCAGCATCCATTCATGATTCAAACTCTCAACAAAATGGGTATAGAGTGCAAGTACCTCAACATCATAAAGGCCATATATGGCAAAACCACAGCTAACATCATGCTTAACGGCGAGAAGCTGAAAGCTTTTCATCAAAGATCGGGAACAAGACAGGGATGCCCACTGTCTCCACTGTTATTCAACATAGTACTGGAGGTCCTAGCCACAGTAATCAGACAAAATACAAAGACATACAAGGCATCCAGACTGGTAAAGAAGAAGTCAAATTGTCACTATTTGCAGATGACATGATACTGTACATAAAAAACCCTGAAGACTCCACTCCAAAACTACTAGAACTAATATCTGAATTCAGTAAAGGTGCAGGATACAAAATTAACACACAGAAATCTGTTGCTTTCCTATACACTAATGATGAATTAACAGAAAGAGAAATCAGAAAAACAATTCCATTCGCAATTGCATCAAAAAGAATAAAATACCTAGGAATAAACCTAATGAGGGAAGTGAAAGACCTATACTCTGAAAACTACAAGACACTCCAAGAGAAATTAAAGAGGACACTAACAAATGGAAATGCATCCCATGCTCTTGGCTAGGAAGAATAAATATTGTCAAAATGGCTATACTACCTACAGCAATCTACAGATTCAACGCAATCCCTATGAAACTACCAACAGCTTTCTTCAATGAACTGGAACAAATAATTCTAAAATTCATATGGAACCACAAAAGACCCCGAATAGCCAAAGCAATCCTGAGAAGGAGGAATAAAACAGGGGGAATTACACTCCCTGACTTCAAGCTCTACTACAAAGCCACAGTAATCAAGACAATTTGGTATTGGCACAAAAACAGACCCACAGACCAGTGGAACAGAATAGAAAATCTAAACATTAACCCAAACATATACAGTCAATTAATATTTGATCAAGGAGCCTTGGATATACAATGGGGAGATGACAGCCTCTTCAGTAGCTGGTGTTGGAAAAACTGGACAGCTACATGTAAGAGAATGAAACTGGACTACTGTCTAGCCCCATACACAAAGGTAAACTCAAGGTGGATCAAATACCTGAATGTAAGTCATGAAACCATAAAACTCTTTGAAAAAAACATAAGCAAAAATCTCTTACACATAAACATGAGCAACTTCTTCATGAACATATCTCCCCGGGCAAGGGAAACAAAAGCAAAAATGAACAAGTGGGACTATATCAAGCTGCAAAGCTTCTGTACAGCAAAGGACACCATCAGTAGAACAAAAAGACATCCTACAGTATGGGAGCATATATTCATAAATGACGTATCTGATAAAGGGTTGACATCCAAAATATATAAAGAACTCATGCACCTTCAGAAACAAAAAGCAAATAATCCAATTAAGAAATGGGCAGAGGACATGAATAGACACTTCTCTAAAGAAGAAATTCAGATGGCCAACAGGGAAATGAAAAGATCCTCCACATCGCTAATCATCAGAGAAATGCAGATTAAAACCACAATGAGATACCACCTCTCACCAGTGAGAATGGCCAACATCCAAAACACAAACAACAAAAAATGTTGGCGAGGATGTGGAGAAAAGGGAACCCTCCTACACTGCTGGTGGGACTGCAAATTAGTTCAACCATTGTGGAAAGCAGTATGGAGGTTCCTCAAAAAACTCAAAATAGAAATACCATTTGACCCAGGAATTCCACTCCTAGGAATTTACCCTAAGAATGCAGCAGCCCAGTTTGAAAAGACAGATGCACCCCTATGTTTATCGCAGCACTATTTACAATAGCCAAGAAATGGAAGCAACCTAAGTGTCCATCAGTAGATGAATGGATAAAGAAGAGGTGGTACATACACACAATGGAATATTATTCAGCCATAAGTAGAAAACAAATCCTACCATTTGCCGCAACATGGATGGAGCTAGAGGGTATTATGCTCAGTGAAATACGCCAAGCCGAAAAAGACAAGTATCATATGATTTCACTCATATGTGGAGTATAAGAACAAAGAAAAAAACTGAAGGAACAAAACAGCAGCAGACTCCCTGAACCCAAGAACGGACTAATAGTTACCAAAGGGAAAGGGACTGGGGAAGATGGGTGGGAAGGGAGGGATAAGAGGGAAAAAGGGGCATTATGATTAGCAGATGTAATGTTGCGGGGGCACGGGGAGGGCTGTACATCTCAGAGAAGAGTAGTAGTGATTCTATAGTATCACTACACTGATGGACAGTGACTGTAATGGGGTTGGTTAGGGGGACCTTATGAAGGGGTAGTTTAATAACCATAATATTGCACATGTAATTGTACAGTAATGACACCAAAATAAATTATAAAAAAATAGTGAGGAACTAAAAGGGCAGGACTATCAAGAATTTTAGTGTTATCGCATCTTTGTACTGTGAGCATCAAGTCAGCTAGTGTATTTGTACTTTATAACGTAGTGTAATGGAAGCAACTGAAATGATTATAGGTGATTTTTATTTTGAAGGGATTCCTCCAGCTGCATGTGGGGAATAAATTGTAGAAGAGGCAGTAGTGAATGCTGGGGCACTGGCTAGAGAGAGATTACTGTGATCCAGTTGACAGAAGTAGAAAGATTCCAAGATAGATTTTTGAAAGTGGCATAGAAAGAGATGCTAATGAATTACAAGTACACAATAGGGGAAAAGGATAAAAAAGATGAGTATATCAGTGTGTATTTAAACACTAAAATAATTCTTACAGTGTATTAGTCTTTGGAAATAGAGAATATAAGAACATCCTAATTTTTACTTCCTGAAAGATAAGAGGATATTGAAAGTTCTGTGATAATAATTTGAAGGCCTCACTTATACTAAGATTCATTTATAAGGCTGTCATGTTGATTCATTTTCTGTGGATTGAGGTCTGCTTCAAAAACACCTATATTAATCTTTTGATGACACATGAAGAAAGGATGGTCTTTTCAAGAAATGATGCTGGAAAAACTGGATATCTAATAGTATGCAAAAGAATGCAATGGGACCCTCATCTTACTCTATCTGCAAGAATCAACTCATAATGGATTAAATGTTTAAATGTAAGACCTGAAGCTATAAAACTCTGGGGGGAAATACAGCTTCTTGACATTGGTCTTGGAAATGAATTGTTTGATATGAGAACAATAATACAAGCAACAAAAGCAAAAATAGACAAGTAGGACTACATCAGGTAAGTGATCAATAAGTCAGTAATTTGTTTTTTCTCTGTTGATTATCAAAAGAAGTTTCCAAAGCCTGCTTACTTAACAGGAACTCTTTATATATTTATGGTGAAGTCGTTTGACCACCGTTGTCCTTCCTCATAGTAGCCTTGGAATTGGCAGGGGAGAGAATGCATACACATGCAGAAATGAAATAGTCAAACAAATCAACGTACAATAGTAGGTTCAGCTTACTGAACATCTGTTATGTGGGACTACATCAACCCGAAAAGCTTCTGTACATACAAGAGAAACAGTCAACAAAATGAAAAGGCAGCCTATAGAATGGGAGAAAATATTTGTAAATCATATAATGTGATAAGGGGTTAACATCCAAAATATATAAAGAGCTCATACAATTCAATAGCAAACAACAATAACAACAAATAGGTAAAAAATATGGACAAAGACATGGCACAGACATTCCTTCAGGGAAGATGTGCAGATGGCCCGTGGATGCATGGAAAGGTGCTTGACATCACTAATCACCAGAGAAATACACATCAAAATCACAATGAGATGGCACCTTGTACCTGTCAGAAAGGCTATTGTCAAAAAAGCAAAAGACAGGTGTTGGCAAGAACATTGGAAGAGGAGAAGCTTTGTACACTGTTGGTGGGAATGCAAAATTGTGCAGTGCTGTGGAAAACAGCATGGAGATTCCTCAGAAAATTAGGAATAGAAATACTATATGATCCTGCAGTCTCACCTTTGCATATTTATACAAAAGAATTGAAATCTTGATCTAATTGTAGCACTAGTCACAATAGCCAAGATATGGAAACAACCTAAATGTGCATCAGTGGATGAATGAATTGAAAAAATGGCATATGCATGCAATGGAATATTATTCATCCTTTAAAGAGAGAGACATCCAACAATATGCAACGACATGGATGAACTTGAAGGACAAATTTGCTAAGTGAAATAAACCAGTCACAGAAGGACAAATACTACGTGATTCCACTTCCAAGAGGTATCTAAAATAGATAATGGACTCACAGAAGGAAAAAATAGAATGGTGGTTTCCAGGGGTAGGGGCTAGGGGAGGGGTAGAGAGGAGTTGCTAGTCAGTGGGCATAAAACTTGTTATGGAAGATGAATATATTCTAGAGATATGCCATACAAAATTATGCCTATAGATAATAGATCCTATTTTAAAGTAGTCTTACCACAATGAGATAAAATTAAAAACAACAACAACAAAGCTTTTGATGAGGTCATGATTATTTAATGTTCAATTCCAGGGCATGATGGGAGTTGTAGTTTTCAGTTATTCATATGTGGTCTGTATAGTGTTATCTGGTCTTGCAAAATTCCACTCACCTGTCAAAAATATTATTTGCTCCAGGCAAATCGCTCAATACAATTCTCTAAGAATGATCTATATAAAGCAGTGGGTGACAACTAGTTGCAATTTATAATTTCTAGGAAATAGTGCTGCAACCGGAGGTCTCCTGCCTTCTCACACAAAATGTCCTGGCATACCCATAAGGTTTTTGGTAATACAGTGAAGCTATCAGGAGGTAAATAATCACCGCACACAGAGAGCCTCACTGTAGGTATTAATGGTAGTTGTCAGCATACTTACAGTGTGCACAAAATATACCCAGAGAAATTACATACTTATACTCAGAAGTAGATAGTTCTGGATATATGGATATTTAAGGAGATTTTAAAAATACTTGGGATGATAGGATTTCAGCACTGTGTGTGGTTTCTACTTTCATTCTTTCTGAGAATAAGCAATGGTGAATGGAAAAATGCCAGACAAAAGCAAACTCATTTTTAAATGTTGAAATAAAAAGACCAGTAATGATCAAAAGCCTTGATGAGCACTCAACAAGTCACAGTCTGTCCCCTTGAGAGAGGCTGTGATGGGCTTTACTTGCCATTGGCGGAAGATGAAGTGCCAATGGTTGTACTTAGTTAATTATACACTGAAATCCTTTCAACAAAGCAAAAGACAGAAGCTAGTCTTTTGCCTTTGAATATCTGTATCTTGACTCTTCGGATTGCTTACTGGTTATTTCTCTTGACAACTTGAACCTGAACATTAGATCCCATTGACAATAACTTTCTGTCAACAACATAATAAATAAATAAATAAATAAATAAGATTTGTGTATTTAGTTTTATTATAGGAGTGTTTGTAGTTGAAAAAATATGTACCTGTCAAGTTTTCAACATCTCGCTGGGGATTCAATGCTGTTGTGATTTCAGAACCTGGTGACAAATTCGCATTTCAGTAGTAAAGACAAATCAAGGGTTTTTCTCCCCCTACCCCTTTTTTAAAATTCTTTTTTTCTTATCACTTTGACAGTCATACATAACAATTTGAGACCTAAGTGCCACTTTGATGCACTATTCCATTATTAAGTGGCTCAGTCACTATAGAACAGATGACGGGCCTGTACTCAAGGCACTGTGAATTAAACAGCCTTCTACAAAGGCGAGACTGAATGGTCCAAAGAATTCTGAAATATTTTAAAAAATAATTAAAAATCAAAGTATATAATTTAAAATAAGCTCAGGTAGTAAATGGTAAACTATGGGAAGCATTATTTTTTAACAGAATCTTTAAAGTTTAGAGGAAACAAATACATTAGCAAATACCCAAAAACCTATAATTACTAATTTTAAAAATATGAGTGCGTGGTGGGTCTTGGGGGAAAAAAGAGCGGTATGAACATTTGCGGACTTTAGGACAGGAAGAAATGAATGTTTATTATGTGACAGTAGTTTTACACCATATTAATAAGAGTGTTCTGAGAGTATTTCTTTATACCTAAAAGGTAGAGTTTCCACTAAAGTAATATTGACTTAGAGTTCTTAAATTAATTCCTTTGTCAATACCTCTACAGAAAATCAATACACCTAGAATTAAACAACAGTTTTTGCCACAAGGCAGGCTAATCTTGGTAATTTTTAGTTACAATTCATTAATCAATTAGTCACTGGTAGGAAAAAAATAAAAACAAAGCAAGAATTTGATAATAATGCCAAGTAATTTAAGTTTAATATTTCTTTGGAGATTCTTCTTTTAATCCAGGGAATAAAAAAAGTCAAAAGCTATACTTTTTTTGATTCCTTATAATTTAGCCAAGAAAATAATAGTTTTTTCTAGAAATATAAAAAATAAGATTTCAGTGCTTTTTGCATTCCAGGGTATAATGTGTCACAAAATGTATATTTTTTCATAAGGTTATTAAAGGTCAAGGAATTATTTTATAAACACTGATCCTGTGATATTCAAGGGGGAAAAGACAAGATTTAAAAATTCTATTAATCCATATAATTCTGAAATTTTGCTATAATACTTACACTTTATAAGTTCTGACAATTCAGTCAAACTGATGAATATCTAAGAGTGGGAATTACAGTTTCAGTGCTCAGTACTCCGCATCTATTTATTCTTTTCCTTTTTATTCTTCTGCACTAGAGAGAAAATTGAATTATTTCTTTATCTTCTTCAACTAGTAATCCCACAAATCAAGAAAAAATACATCAAGGCTAAGGGTGTTTCATACCTTTCATAGGGTGATGGTAGAGAGCTATGGCCCTATGAAACAACTGAAACAACAGACAAAAGTAAATATATTGTTTCTGATGCACTTGAGACTGAATCATTTAAGCAAGGAAGGAGAAAAAAATCAGTTTCATCAGTTTCAAACTTTACACTTCTTAAGTGCTAAAGGAGTTAAAAAAGAGAGAGAGAGAGAAAAGTAATTATGGGAAATAAAATAAGAATTTTCTTAGTTACAATTCCTGGCCCTTTGCTGATTGCAATAAATTATAAATTATGCAGTCAATGTAGGCCAACAAAAGAAGACATCTTCAAATCTCAGTCAAAGGTAATTACTTAAGTCGGCTGAATGTTCCCTTTTCATAGAGTGTGATCTCTCTCTGACAGCTCACACTGACAGATGACCTTCTCGGCGACGTTCTTATCCTTCGGATCATGAGCAGTGTGCCTCTTTCCCTGAATATCTCTATGTATTCGTGACACTAAGCTTTCAAATACAGTTATTGACAAATCAGAACATCCGTCTGAGTGCTGGTCTTCCTATCACTCACAATCAAGTCGCCATCACTTGTGGTGGTGTAGAGCAAGCGCATCTCTGAAAAATGAGTTCCCACCAAGTGCTAATTTGACACAGCTCGCTTGCCTTCCCATAATTGCTCTGTCATTGTCAGTTGGCAGTTCGGGCTCATTCCTGGAAGCTGTGCCGTACAATTGGATACAATTACTCCCATTTACCACCACTATTATGCCACTGATGTTGCCCAGTCCGCATATTGACATGCCTCATTAAACCTGGATGCGGGCCATTAATGAACATTGTTAGCATTTCTCTTAAACTTTTTTGCCTCTAATAAACAGTCAGTGTTCCATGAAGGAGCACTGCCATCCTTGTGATATGATATTTATTATCTTGTGGGGGAAGGGGATTCTGCAAATGGAAACTATCCAGATGCTGAGAGAGAGATATACAGTTAGATCCGTGGAGAATAGCGCTGATCAGCGGAACCTTTCTCTGCCAGGAGCATCCTAATCATTAACTGAGTGACCTCTTTCTATCCAAAAGAAGACAAGGAGGATAAACATGAACACCCCAGAAGTACCCATACCACAGCAGACTTCTCAAGGTTGCATCATTGCCAACACCTCTCTCTAGCTCTCTCCTACCCCCAGGTGGTGCTATGTGCCACGATAAAGATAACTTTGCCCTGGGTCTTCAATCCATTATGTCCAGCTAACTTCGACACATTTTTATTCAGAGATAATTATGTGTTGATCAGAGAAGTCAGCGGCTGTCACCCATATAGCAGGCACACCTGCCGTGTGACATAGGTGGTAACGATGGCATGCTCTTGAGCTGTCATGACACGGACAGGGACTTTATTATGTCTATGTCGTCATTTCTCTTAAGAAAATTATTCTTTCCCACGCAATGACAATAATGAATCTTTACAATGCTCCCATAAACCTCATTTGTAGTTTTATTCTTGACCTTCATCAAACATATACTAAATATATAGAAACACCTATAAATACACAGTATGCTTTGTTGTGTCTATAAATAAGTTTATATCTGAAGCTAAATATAGGACAGAAATTGGAAACATAAAGCCTTTAATTAAAAACTGAAAATATCTTAAATGAAATTTAATTTGGGCACTTTGGCATTGTTAACTTTTCCACGATTATGATAAGAAAATATTTATACAATTGAGGGTAGTTGTTGAACAACTATATGAGTGCTACTACAAAGGACTTTACCAGATTAACTAGTATCAAGTTGTCATGTATATTCTATAATTAAATTTACATAATAAAACTAAGGAGAAAATCTTCATGTACATAGTGTTGACTTCTAAACCTTTATGCATATGTATCTTAAATAAAATTTTTTATCAAGTCAATTGGTGGGTAATTGAGATGACATCTGTCTAACTTTGAGTCAGTTTTATATAGAATATATAGAAAACAGGCAGTTTTCATATTTAAGTTGAAAATCTTGCTCATAACATACAGAATTTATGTATTTTTAAAAGATGATATGAAATTGATTTGTGCTAAATTTTGGATAAGGTGATCCATTACATTGCAAACTATAGTTAAGGGATAATTTTAAAAATGCTTTCTTTAAACTCCATAATCTATTGTCCTTACAGACCTGCAGAGTTTGGAGGAGGACTTTGCATGGGACCTCCACGATCCTAATTAATTTGGGCTCCTTAACTCTTTGCACTTGCCCTATGATCACCTCTGTACTTACATCTTGAAAGTTCTTTTAAGGTTTTCTTCTTTAGGTAAGAAATGTAATCTGTAACAACTCCCAGGGTATCTGAGCCCTACCCATCTACTCCCCACCGCAGTCTGTTTATTTATTGAACAGTTACTATTTTCCAGACAGCATAACAAGACCTCTTTGCATTATTTAATTTAATCTTCAGTCAAATTAATGAATTAGGTACTATTGTTAGCCTTATTTGAGAGAATATACTGAGGAACAGGGATGTTAAGTAACTCTCCCAAGGTCACAGAGCTCTCAAAAAAGCAGGATTTAAATCTAGGAAAATGGCTTCAATGACTGTATCCTTAACCACAATTTGACACTACTTATCAAATAACTGATATTTCTATCTTTAAAATGCCAGTTTGACTCTTTTACTTCCACAGGATTAATTTTGAAGTTCACTGTTTTGGCATAGTGGAAAACGTTAAGAAAGCATTGACTTAAGTAGATTGTGCTCTATAATTTTTAATATTGGGAGTTATTCTGTGTTTTGATTGGAACATAAAAATTCAAGGTAATATAAATTTATTTTTAATTTGAATAGATTTCATTTCAGAAATGGAAATATAAGTCATTTGTCTCTCTTTAAAAATATGGGTCTAATTTCTTCTGATCTGATAATTTTTGATTTGTTATTTGCAGAAAAAAGGTAATATGTTTTCATATGATATGGTTCACTTTATTTTATTCCAATGTCTAATTTAGTCTCAAAGTCAGTATAACTTTTTGTTTTCTACTGAGCTTTTCAAACTGGTTGAAGAGCAGTGACTTTTCCTCTGATGTAAACACATGGAACAGGGCTAGGTAGCTAACTCATCTAATTTGCTAATTTGCAAGTGAGAATAGTTGCTTGTAAAACTAGTAAACCCTGTTTTTTTTTCACTTTTGGCCATTTTCTTTGTGGGTGAATTAAAACCAATAAATAATTCTATATGTAAATGAAAAAGGAAATGTTTAAGAATATCTTTGGTAGGCTTTTTTTGGCAAGAGTGGGCTATGTTACTCTTAACTGCCTTCAGTATAGATCTGTCAACATAAACCTTGAAATATTATTGTAGGAAATTCTTGTCCTTGTTAATTATTTTAATTAATGTTAACTTAATATCCTGCTTCCTCTATGCTCCCTGATGTTTAAGGAGTGTACGAATAGAAGGAAGGGTGTGATGTGTGGCCAGCCAGGTAAACACAGGCTGTGTTTTAATTTTATAAAAGGGAAGGGTTACATCGCCTGCTTATGTTCTTTTCCCTTGTCTTAATACTGTGAAAGTGAGAGATGAGCTCTGGTTGGCAACCAAAAGAGCCTTTGATATGTGGAATAAATGGAACTGGAAAAGAGATTATGAGGGCTACAAATAGAGAAACAAATATCTGACTGAGCCAGCGATAGACTCAGACGTGACCTAGGAGTTTGGCTTATCTGGCTTCAAGGTGTAGTACATAGACCTAAATAGGTAGGAAGAGGTATATTTAAATTCATGCTATTCTTTTGGGAGAAAGAATTTCTCATCATTTCTTCAATGAGATATGTAAATGATCCACATTCATTCATTCAAATAATGTTTTTACTGGATGCCCATGAGTACCAGGCACTCTTCTAGATCTGGGGATACACCAGTAAACAAAAGAGAAAAAAGACCCCTGTCTTCAGGGAGCTTACATCCTAGTGATTAGAGGTGGACAATAGATAAAACAAGTACATTATATAGTATGTTCGATGGTGATACATGCTTTGGGGAAATTAAAGGAGGGAAGGACCATAGCAAGAGTTAGGGAGGGATTGCGATTCCAAGCAGGGCAGTCAGAGGTCTCCCTGAGGCTGACATATGAGCAAAGATCTGAGGAGGTAGAAGAAGGCACATAAACACACCCAGGAAACC
Source organism: Smutsia gigantea (assembly GCA_032199065.1). Lineage (NCBI taxonomy): Eukaryota > Metazoa > Chordata > Mammalia > Pholidota > Manidae > Smutsia > Smutsia gigantea. The sequence goes on along the minus strand of JAVSCE010004756.1, from coordinate 53,845 downwards.
AGTATTCCATGAAGAAGGAACAGCCGTGAAGCCCATGAGGCAGGAGGAGCGCGACTGGCATCCTTAAAGGACAGGGAGGAAATCATGAGAAGAGGGGAGTGAATAACATTAAGTAAAACAAGAGAGATGCTAGTTAGAAAGTATACCAACTTGTAGCAACATGCTGTGCTTATTATTGAGTCATTGGTTTTCCATTTCCCTTTTAGAAGTGCTTAATGTCATGCCCTTCTTACGTCAAACAGAATTGGAGATCATTATGCTTGAAACAGGCAGCCATATTCTTATTTGGGCTTAGTGGCAGGGATCTCAATGTCGGATAGGGAATCCAGCAGAAGATTTTTCTTTCTGCAAATACTATATTGGAGAAAGACTGTGTTTCAGTCTGTTACTGTGTTGCACGAGTCCCTAAACAACATTCACAGATTGGCAATGGCTTATGAATTTGTATTTTCCTTCAGAGATTAATTTAGCCAGCAGAGTTAAAGACATTTGACACTAATTTTGCATAATTTTTGTTTTCTCATAGTATATTGAGCAGAAAGTTTCTGTGAAGCAGAGAAAAAAATTTTAACAAACATATTATGTCCGTTTATCTCCCATTTTGCATTTACATTACATTTTCATGAAAGAAACATGTTCTGCCCTACCGTACTAATGAATTAAAATTTAGTTACTTATTTACTTGCTTTTCTCACTCCATATGATTAATAATTATTATAAATTAGCCATTTTAATGTGCCTTAATTATAATTAATATAATAACATTTATGTAGCACACACACATATATATACATATACACATATACATGTATGTTATGTGTGTGTGTATAAACACTCTCTGGCGCATTATTTATATGATTAATGGTTGCATTATTTCATCTATGGTTTCTCATTATTCCCACACATGGTGCTGGCATTTTTACACTTCTTACAATGTTTAAACTTTTGAGTCAGTAAACAGAAACTTAAAAACACTAAAAAATTACTGGTTAATGTATATAAAATTCTTATGAACATACTTATTTACCATACTGTGGTCCAAATAGGTGATTCATATGGTTCAATGCAAAGAAATTAAATGTTTTATAATGTTGCTACCTACCAGTCATATTTTATGTTAAATTTAAAAATTAACTGGGTGATCTTCACATATAAATTGGATGTTTGCTTATTCATTAACTGGAGTAATCTCAGAAAAGTAATAAAACTTGAACTCTAAATATATGTGTAAATTTATTATAATAATAAAATATAATAATAATAATAAAAACCATAGATTCTTATATATATATATAAAACATTCTACAATCCATAAAATATTTTTCTATTTTGTTCTAGAAATGTTTTGTGATTGTCCAAATTGAAGTTTTTAATCATAAACTTGTCTCTCAGGAGAATGAAACACTTTGAAACCTAGCTCTAGTATGATGAAATATGAAATGTGAAGCTGTTTATAAAAACTTAGCATGCTTTGGCATCTATTCTCCCTTTCTAACCAAGAAGCTCAAAGAGGGAATTTCCATTATTCAGTGTACTATATTTTAGTTATTCAGTTATTTACTTCTGCTCAACTATAATAAAGTACCCATAATTCACTTTATGGCAAGGGTTGAATTATTTTATTTTTCTCTACCAAGAATTTCAGGTATTCTTAAAGAGAGGTGTCTGAACCAAATAAACCTAAATAACATTACCATAACAAATTGTAATGCCGAGGAAAAATAAAATGGTAAACAGTTCACCTTACAAAATGGTACGTTCCTAATTTGGCATATTTTCCATAAGCAAAAGAAAAGAACAGACAATATCTGTGTTTGCAAGATGGATATTATTAATATGATGTTTTGAATCAACATTTGAAAATGATAGTTCAAAAAGAAGTCAGCATTTATAAACTGAAATGATTTCTTTCTTTTTCTTGAGTCTATTCTCGTTATTTTAAAGCTTGGAAAATTGAGAACCAGAAAATCAGAATATAATAATGAAGAAGTTGCACATATAACTAAAATATAAAGACAGGGAAAAAAGTCTTAAAAGAGGAATGAGGGAAAGTCTTAGAATAGTAAAGATAAACTCAAAGCGGCAAGTATGAAATGTGAAAAACAAGATTGCACCCTCTCTTCCAACTTCTTAAAGATCCTTTTTTAAAAGATGTTGAAAGTTTATTTTCAGATCTTTTCCATGTATTTCCTTCTTCTTTAACATCTGGTTAACAACATGGGGGTAAATAAATGCCTCTATGTGTTTCCTTTGAGCAGAGGTTGAAAATGATGGATGTGGAGTACTGAATATACTTCTAAAGAAAGATTCAGAAATTCAGTTGTTTGTAGTTACTTCATAACATATTTATACTATTGAATCTCACACAATTTTGCAAAACTAATTGTAGCTTCTTACATAGACAGGACATATAATCAAATGACTAAAAAAAGGTAAAGCAAATGTGTTGTATCAGTGTAAATACAACAGTGTTTACAATCACAATACAATCAGTGACTAGTTCACTTTTTCCTCCAATTTTAAGTAACAGCATTTATCACAGTGCCTTAATAGTTAGGATCTCAAGATGCAAGACACATAATTGAGATATGAACATAATAGTCATTATGCATTATTCCTTATACTACAAAAAGCCTGCTATAAAATCGAAATTCAAATATTTCCATACACATATCCATTCATAAAAATTAAGGTATTCTCTTTGGAGAAGTGTCTGTTCAGCTCCTCTGCCCATTTTTTAATTGGTTTATGTGCTTTTTGTTTGTTGAGGTGCGTGAGCTCTTTATATAATTTGGATGTCAACCCCTTATCATATATGTCATTTATGAATATCAGTATAAGCCATACTGTATTTCCAGTGAAAGTTTATAAGCCCTGCTACTTACAACAAAGTTTTACAAAAAGATTTAAGTCTACCAAAAATATGAATGCTGTTATTTTCTGCAAGTTATAAGTGACTGGAAGCCAAGCTTTAACAGTTCACACCAGAAAATCTGTACAGTCGAGCCTTATAGAGAATGATTAGTTAACATCACTTTTGTGATGAATTAATGAGCAGTAAAAGCATTCTAATTCAAATATGTACAAAACCTTCTATTTGAAGACACAGGACCAGGGAGAAGAGATCCATGACCTTTGTGATACTGGCAAAGGTTGGGTTCACTACAGTTAACGCCCAATCTGTCTTTCAAGGTTAACTACACATGCCATGCTGGGAAATGAAACAATTACTAATGAATCTTATAGATATATTCTGTCAGATTTAAAAGACAATCAGAAGTCTAAATGAAAATTATGCTTGAAGAAAGCATATAAAAGGAGAGAAACTAGGAGGATGTGAGTATATACCTCTGTGTCTTTGTGTTTTCCCTAAAAAAGACACCTTCAGAAAAAGGCAACATAAAACTTCTCAAATACACAAATGAAAATCCTTATGCCACACAAAGGGAAAACCCAGCTTGTGGGAATGAAAGTGTGCTCAGGAAGGACAGCATCTAATCATCTGGGCAACACTAGCACAGAAAGGGTAGATGATTCATTATTCTGTAATTAACTTTTAATTAACTTTACTCTGCTTTACCTATTTTAGAAAATTAAATAAACTTCATTTTATTGCTCATGCTAAACCAATGAGCAGAAGCCAGAGTTCTGCTCTAATTAAAATAAGCAGTTGAACAAAATAGTGTGTAAAGCATAATGAAGAGCTGTTTCTGTCCAATTGATGTATTTCTTATGTTCAGAAACACTTTGATAGGTTTTTCAAGAAATCCATTAGTTAGACACTGAAGTCTTCTGAAATGTGTGACTTAAATAATATTATAAACCAGTCTTAAGTATGGGACACATAATTGATTTAAAGTTACTAAGTAACATTTCAAATTAGGTGATTAAGAGAAGTGAGAGAGAGGGGTGGACATAGGAAAAGGGGGAAAGAGAAAACTTGAAATTGTGCTACTTTATTAGTCATCAAAGCAATATGACTATATATATAATGTATATATATTAATATATGTTAGACAAAAAAGAGAAGTCATAGAACTAATACACTAGGGTTTCATATTCTGTGTCCTTTCTTAGATTTAGCTCTTTTCATTTTTAAACATTTGTTCCATGTTTTGGTGTCAAGCCTTAAACAGTGAAATTCAGTAATCAAGTGTTCTAACTATTCTAATCATGTGCTACAAAAGAATATTTGACAGAAGAATGAATTACATTTAATTTGGTGAACTTGAGCTTTAATGCTCTTAATATGAAAGTCAAATTAATGACTTCACTTGAATACCTAAATTGAGATATTTTGAATTTGTTTATAATTTTTAAAGAATATAAAAACATCCACATAACTCTAAGGTATCATTTATTAAAATACTTTATTTCATCAATACAGAACTTTTGGCTTCCTTGCTGACAATCACCTCCATCTCCATTCCATAATAGTAATCCTATTACCACTCCATTCTGGTTTCAGATTTTAAATTGTATAATTATAAATTTCTGAAATCTTCCTTCTGATTTTCTCTGTGATTTCCACCTTCTCCAGTTTTTAATTCCTCCTGAATCTTCTTTTTCCTTATGTGCTTTTATAAAATATTTCGTGTTCTCTAAGGACATTGTCCTTCTCTTGTTTCACTTTTCTACCCAGCCTTTAAACATAGTCAACCTTCTCCATACTATAAGACTAGAATCCTAGAGATTCCTTGCCCTATCCAAAGTCTTAGCTTAACCACTTCACCTGTAAGAAACCTTCATTTTCTTCAACAACAAAGTATTGATCATTGCAAAGTAATATGTACAGAAAACTAGGAAAGTAAAAATGAACCAGGCCAAATGCCTGGATTTGATCAAAATCATTGTTAGCTAGAATTTTCCCATATTCCTACCTACTTAGTTCAGCTTTTAATACATAGAAGGTGACTCAAAAAATTTTAATTTTGTTTCCCATTTTGTATGTTTTAAAGGGAGTGAATTAATGAATTGGGTATGTGACCAATTCCTTTCACTTAACTTCAGCTAAGTTTGTCCTTGTTCACAATAATCCTTTAATTCATCTTGACTACATCCTATGACAAGGAACCAGCAAGCCTCTTGTTAATCTTTAAAACATCTCTCTTAAAACTAAAAAACTCCAGAGCTTTGATAAGGCTATTGCCTTCCTACTTATAGAGGAAGCAATTAAAATCTCAAATTGAACAGTGAAAAAAAAAGATTGGAGGCAGTCTGGAAGCAACAAACAATGCATTTTTCATTATTTAATTAGGGAATTAACATTTCTATACTGGGGTCTTCTTAAGGAAAGAAAATGTATAATTTAATATTGGGTTTTCCTTTTTCTTAGATGGAAAAAGTATTATGGAAATATGTTTGTTTTATAGTGATCTTTTTATTTTTATCATTTAATATTTTCTTTAGGAGAGAGTCTACACCTGTATAATTAAAGCAGATACAAAGAGCATGCTATGTGTAGATATTTCTGTATGAGTCAAGAAATGTAAATCTATTATCATAAACTCGAGCTGTCATCACATAAATGTATAGCTCTTTATCAAATATAAGAAAACATAGCCAATCACTGGACTATTGGATGTCAAAGTATATTAGAATAGTTGGTAACAGTACAGCCTAAATTTTTTCATTTATTTAAACTGCTTTCCAAGTTTTGGTGCAGTTTCTTAGGATGAGACTTGCTGGAGAATCCTACATAACCAGAAGATCATCAGCTAACACATTTCACACATCCTGAACAGTGTATCTCTTGATCCTGTCAGCAGTTTTCCATTATTCCCTTCATCATCTCTGATTTATTTTCTGTACTCATAGGTACATCATTTTCAGGCCTTCTCTAAACTTTACGTGTTGTCCTTGATTTTTAGTTCTAATGCCCAGTCTTCTTACTGTTTCAAAGTATTTCTTAATATAAGATTGAAACATTTTCTTCTTTGGTTTCGTGTCAGTGCTCCTTGTCCTTCCATCTTCTGATGCCTCAAATAATCACATTCTTTCATTGATAAAGATACTTGTATTTATAGACTGATTAAGTCCCCTTCAATCTTCCCCTTTCTTGACCATATAAATATCTATTACCCTATATCTCATCCAACACACTACTTGTACCATTTTTTGCCCTTCTTTTTTATTATTTTCCATTAACGGTCTCCGTTCTTGTACCACTTTTCCATTGCTAGGATAAATAGAAATGCAATAACTCATTTACTTTTATCACAGGCTAAATAGAGTTTAATACTTGAAAAGAAGGTTTTGTCACTGTGTCAAGTTGTATACTCATTATATGAACTGTTCTTATTCTTCAATTATATATAAAATTTCTGGGTTATAGTGTTTATAGCTCCTCCTTTAATTTCTGTTTACTACTTGCCTGAAGAAAAGCCACAATTCTCTGAGTGACTAGAAATGCCTATATTGACTCTGGAAAGGGTATTGTGTCCTCAGTAATTGGCTGATTATAGATTTGCAAAAATCTGGCCTTGAGCTTGTATTCATTCGTCTTAAACGTAACTAATTTCAAATGTAATTATTTCTTCCAAAGTATCTATCTTTGTACATTTTGTAGGAGATTTTCTAAATAAATAGCAATGCTAATTAGCTCTGCTTTTTCTAGGTTAGTGTGGGTGTATATATACTTAGATACATATATACAAAAGTAGCTATAGGTGTTCTATACACATATATTTATGAAAAGTATCTATAGGTGCTCAGAATTTGTAAATGCATTTGATAATAGAGATCTTGAAGAATTCAGTAAGATATTTATTTGGCCCACTGATAAAAGTGAACCCAAATAGAATAATAAAAAATATATGAAGACCCCTGATGGAAGAATTGTGAAAAGAATAATAAATAGAGCGGTAAGATATATATGTTTCTGTGTGTGCTTGTGTGTATGTATGTGTGAGTGTGTTGGGGTAGGGAGATTGTACATGTGTGTATTTTGGGGAATAAGTTAGTCCTCAGAAGCCCACAGAATATTTCCCAAAGAGGTGATTCATTTAAGGGGCCCTAAGTTTTTAATGAATTAGGTAATTAACTTATTTTCTGTCAAAATTTGGGAAGTGATATTTAACTGGAAAAAAATCATGGAATCCTAATTTTAATTCAGGACTTTGAAAACTGTCAGAGGCCAGTTGTCTTTATTATACTAATAGGATTATTGTAAAAAGCTGTATGACTTAGTAAGAAAAAAGTAAAAATTTTATACTAAGAAGTACAAATATTTACAAAGTTCTTTTTATGCAGGTATCAAAACCACCACTGAAATTTTAAGTACAACTGAATATAAAGTTTAAGGCTCTCAGAAATAGTAGCCTTCTTTGAAGTCATGTACTGACCAGTTTTATCCTGTGGCTCATATTTGGTTTAAAGAAAATACATATGATGGCAAAAAATTGTATCTAAAAGGCAGCTTGTGAGCTGTCAACTCATACTGACGTGAAGGTGTGGGGAATTAGTGTACATATATCACATACCTTTCAATAACAGATTTGAGATGGACTCTTCTGGCCTGTAAATTTCTGCAGTGATGATTGTGTAGCAAATTTAACCTGTTTCATGATTATATATTTTTAAAATATCACAGTGTAATTTTTTCAAAGCAATATTATTGGTGAATGTTTCCTAGGAATTACAACTTGGCAAATTCTGTCTACGTACTACCTAATTTTTTTAGGCATGGCCTTGAAGTTCTCCATGACAAAAATAAATATATAAACTAAACTTAAGCGGGAGATAGCCCAGGCTGCTCTCCCAAGGAGTCAGTGTCTCCAAAGGTTTGAGGCTAATGTATAAAGAAAAATATAGTGGTAGAAATACTTTCTCAGGAAAAGAGACATGCAAGTTTTTTTACATGTCTGTTTTCCTCGGAGCAGCGAAGTCAGCTTTGTAATATTGCTACAGATAATTGCAATCCTAAAGTGAAAGGATTGGTGCAAACACCTCGTTTTCTCTCTCACTGGCCCTGTCATGAAATACCAAATGTGTGCACTACTCTCCAGTCTTACATATTATTGTGTATTTTGTCCCCTTAGGACTCCACAAACTTCCATTCCTCTGCCTATGGGAGTGGAAATTCCCTTAGTGGGAATTTAACATTCTCTTTTCTCAGATGTTGGTTGTGGGGTTTTCCCCTCACTTTCTGTCCCAATCTTGAATGATATCTTCTTATTTATCATGGCTGTGCTTGGCTCCAGATAGATTTTGCCATTGTTTTGCCAGCTTGCAGTCCTTTTAACAACTTCAATTTGGGCTCACAAAGTTGAGTACATTGTATCAGAGAAAAATAAATACCTACCATCATTTGCACCAGACACTACGCCATGTATACTTCGCATATCCCAACTACAGACTCAGGCTAAACCAACTAAAACAATATACTTAATATATTACTACTAATAATAATCAAATACGCATCCTTAAAATAATAATACTTTCCTCTGTAACACCCACATAATTCTGACAATAAGTTGCATTTTTATCTCTCAGGTTCCTGTATAGAAAAACAAAATATTAATTTGCTGTAATTCCATTTTACATGTTAATGGAAAACTAGTAAACATCTCATTAATTTTTATGTCAGATTGTTTATTTTAAGCCATGTTTCCGCTTTCAATATTCTCTGGGTCTTTTTAATTATATGTAGGTACCAGTTTTTTTGAGTCATTTTTTCAAGAGGACTTAGGTTTGCTCAGGCAAAGGGATGGAACTAACAAAAAGTTGGAGTGAGGCCTTGGTCTGAGATCAAGAAACTGGAAATGAAGCTTCCTAAGATTGCTGTTAACTGAGGAGTTCGCCAGGGGTCCGAAAGACCCAGGTCAACATGATGACCAAATAATGTGGACTCTCAGTCCCTGGCAGCAAGCTGGCAAACCAGCAGCCATAAAAATCAAAGCAGGGGCTGGAAAACCAGTATTATCCATGACCTTGGCAGGTCAAAAATCTGGGAATTGTGATGTCAAAGGAAAAGAGGGCAGGGTCAGTAACTTCAGAGTAATCAAAGTATGTAAAATGCCACAATGGCGATGTCTTTTGCAAGAGAATAGCCTAACCCCAGTCAAATGTAGAGAACAGAATGAGGTTATGTCTGGCCTCTTCCCGCTCATCATATGGCCTTGTACTTGTTAGTACAGTAGGGAGAAGTGATAGGTCCCTAACAATACATAGTATTATAGACAATGGTGTTCTCTCAAGGAGCCTAGATAATCATTCAACACACATTTCTTGGTCTCCTGCTGGGTGCCAGAGACAATTCTAAGTATTGGGGAAACAACTATAATTAAGATATACAGTTGATCTTTGAAAAACACAGGTTTGAACTGTATGGGTCCACTTACATGCAGATTTTTTTTCAATAAATAAGTTGGAAAAATTTTTGGAGATTTGCAACAATTTGAAAAAACTTACAGATGAACTGTGTGGCCTAGGAATATGGAAAAAAATAAAAAGATGTTTTGAATGCATAAAATTTATGTAGATACTAGCCTACTTTATCATTTACTGCCATAAAATATACACAACTCTATTATAAAAAGTTAAAATTTAACAAAACTTATGCACACACTTTCATATTGTATATGGTGCCATTTGCAAAGAGAAATACAAACAAATGTAGAGATGCAGTGTTAAATCATAACTGCATATTTACTGTTGCACATACTGTACTGCTCCAGTAATTCCGTAGCCAGGTTATTGCAGTTGCAGTGAGCTCGTCTTGAGGTGATTCGCCTTGAAAACAGATGATGTAAACTTACTGTATTGATCAATACAGTACAGTAAATATTTTCTCAGTAACATTTTCTTTCTCTAGCTTACTTTGTTGTAAGAATGCAGTATATAGTACATCTAACATGCAAAATCTGTGTTAATTGCCTATTTAAGTTATCCATAAGGCTTCCAATCAACAGTCTATTAGTAATCAAGTTTTTAGGGAGTCAGAGTTGTAAGTGGATTTGTGACTGACTGTGTGGGGAATTGGTGCCCCTAACTCCTATGTTATTCAAGTGTCAGCTATATAGTACTTATCCTTTCATTTACAATCTAGGATAAGTAAATAGGTAATTGCATAAAAATGTAGTATGTGCTAAGATGTGAAGACATACCAAATACTCCAGGCATACATAAAGGGGCATACATTAAGGCTCTCAATTTTCAAAATCATGAAAGGTTACTAGAGGTATAGGAAGCTAAACTGACATTTCAATCATAAGAGGAAGAGGGAAGAACATTTCAGGTGGAGGAAAAACATGCAAAAAAGTGAAGATGTGAGAAAGAATATGGAGCATAATAGATAAACAATCAGTTTAATGTGCTTGAAAGAAGCACTGTGGCTGTGAGGAAGTATTGGATAATGTACTAAAAATGAAAGAACACTAAAGCTTCCCTGGTATGGACCTTAGAGATCTGAAACAGTTGATGCATTTTGACTAAAGTTATTTGGAAGTAGTGGAGAAAAATGGATGGAATCCAGGTAAAGGGATCAAAGGGTACAGTTGTGGACTTTGAAAAGTGTCCTCTCCAAATTATTCCCCACTTGAATGCACCTTAACAAATTGTTATATATATACTACCTTTCCTTTTTAATCTTCTTTTTCACCACTGAGTAACTTCCAATATACTAGGCTTAAGTCATTCTTTCTATTTGTGCTGACTCAGTGTCTAAAGCTGGGTATCTCTTAAACCTGCTTTTCTCCATGGTGTTGGTTTTGGCATTTCATTTATATTTCCCCACATTGTGATCTTGATTTTAATTTAACCAGTTCTCAAATATATGGATAACAATATTTCTACTTAAATATGCTCTTACGCCTTTTTTATGTGTTACTATTTTATAAATATTCTAATACTTCAGTTTAAAACATTTGTTGAGCACCTATTATGTGAAATAAGTACCTAAAGGTGACTAAAGGAACTCTTGCCATTGTGAAGCTAATAATCTTCTTAGAAGGATAAATATATAAAGAGAGAACTGAAAATACAGTATAGTACTCACTAAAATAGTAATATTTGACTTGTGTCTGGAAGACTAACGAGGAGTGTATGAGACAGAAATCATCAAGCATAAAAGCCTGAAGAATCATAAAAGGAATAGGCAAGCCCAGAAAAAGGTGACAAGGAACTTAACTATGTCTTGTAATTCAGGTTGATGAAGTTGGGGAATGTTCTGAAATGAGATTAGACAGAAGTTGGGAATAAATTGTGAAATTAACAGGGAATTTGAATGTTTCCTATTGGTGACAAGGATCAAACGAATATCTTAACTAGGCTATGATTTTCTTATCTTTTTAAAATTAAAAAAAAATTGAGGAAAAGAATTCTAACAATGTAGATGATTGGACTGGAGAAAAATTGGTGGCAGTGCCTTGTTAAATGCTTGTCTCAGTAGTTTAAGTTAATGACAAAAGATGATGAGTGTTGAGAAAGGAAAGCAGGATTCAAGAGAGATTTTTGAGCTACAACAGATGAAACACCTGGATTGAGTAGTGGAGAAAAATGGAATCTAGAGACGTAGGAGATAAAGCTGACAAATCTTGAATATTCTTTGGAAATGGATGGGGAGACAGGAGTAGTCAAGGCTTACTACTATGTTTCCGGTTTGCAGAAATGACAGTGATGCCATACATTGGGATAGAGGAGGTGGATCATGGTATAGATTACTTTCAGACCTGATTTGCCTAAGGTTTCTTTTGAGACGTGGAGGAGGAGATATTAGTAGGCAGAGGGCTATATTAATCTATAGCTTAGAGGGGAAGCCTAAGCTAGACATGTATAAATTGTGTTATTGTAGATGATAATTGAACAAGAATAGTGGATCTGGATACTTTTGAAAAGAATACAGGTGAGTAGATAACAGAGTCTAGGATAGAGCTTTGAGAAATCCTAACCTTTATAGCCTGAATGATGAGTTAAAGGGGTAGTTTTACTCTGGTATAGTAGAACATACAAACAAATTACAGTGTCGCAGAAGCTAAGGAAACGTATAAAGAGGAAAGGAATAATCAACAGTATTGAATAAAGTTGAGAGGACAAAAACTTAACCTGCAAGTAGTGAATGACCAAATCAAAGTTATTTTCCAAAACAGTTTCTTGCAGGAAGCCAGATTAGAGTGTTTTAAGAAAAGTTTGTGTAGGGAGTAGTAGAAACAGGGAGAGTACATAACAGATTCAAAAAGTTTGTGAGAGAAGAAAGGTAGGAGAGTATTTGGGCTGAGAATTGCGTTGAGTTATGTGTTTTAGAATGGACAAGCTTAGAGTATGCTGATGGGGGAGATGATAAAGAGTGAAGTCATAGTTGGCTATCACTGCCTTTGTCTTCACCCAAAATGTTCTCCTTCCCAGTTTAGAGATGTCCTATGGTAAAACAAAATGACATTGAATTTTAGAGGCCTGAAGGTCACAGAGACTTGGGAAGCAGGAGTGTCAATAGGTAGTTCGTGAAAGGAAAATAAATTAATTCTGGGGCCTGAACTTGTAGGAGAAAAAGGGAAACCCTTGTCTTTGCTCATGTTTTTCGTCTTGAATAGTAAAAAAGTAACTGAAAAATAACTTTAACTGTCTCTTCATCTCTATAATCTACATATGGATAAAATAAGATCCACTCAGCAGGTTGCAAACTTGTGTCTCTAAACATACTTAGTTGAGCAAGAATGCACAAAATGGAACCATATGTGTTTTCTTTTAAGGTAATCTGCTTCGTTAGTATTGTCAGCACTTCTGAGAGCCTCTTCCATATGCATCTAGCTATAATTTTTATAAAATCTCTGTGTTGAGTCATTTTGATGTTATCTGTTAAATCCTCCTTGCAAATATTCACTCATTGTTTTATGTGATTTATGAAAATAATGGAGATAATATTACAGAGATAATAAGATATATCATAGGAATGTTAGATCACAAAAAGATCTAACAGATATTATATTTCAAACATTCAGTACCACCTAGGAACAGCCACTTAAAACAGATAAACCTTGTATCAAGGTTTGACAGTCAATAAAAATAGGTGAATTTGGGACAGAAATGAGATTGCTATAATAATGAACCTTTGGGAAAAATCTCACATTTCTTATCCATGGAATCCAAATCCTAGGGCTATTATTAATAACCCACAGAGGTAATTTACTTTCTTTGCTTTATAATGACACTTTAAAACAGGATTCATGGATATTTTTGGCAATATTGACTTTGATGCAGCATTTAACATTTACAAAGCAATCCTCTGACATATTTTTGTTAACATTGAGGAATATATTTGTTATGCCATCACACATATGTTCAGTGTGGTGCATTTTCAGTGGTCTGTGCCTGAGTTTATGGGCTCTGTTTAGATTAGAACCTTGTTCCCCACAATCAGAATCACTTCCACTGCATCTCTTTCTCCCCACTAAGTCCTTAATATGTTCTCTATGCATGGAGATCATTCAGTAAGTGCTATTTACCTAAGAACAGCCACATCAGTAGTAGATAAATAGTTTAAAATGTAAGATAAGCAGATGACAAAGTTTTGCCCCCTATATTTTTGTAGCTTAGTCATTAGCTTTCTACAACACTTTTGTTCTAACACAAATGAAAGACTGTCATACAAATGTATTGAATTGCAATGCTATGCTACTCACCTCTGTCTCAATACGTTTCTTCTTTCCTTTTCAGACTTACTGTCTGGTTTCCAAAGATTACAGCTTGATTTGTACCCATACAGTTTTTCCTTAGTCAGTTCCATAGCAGCCAGATATTCTAGTTAGTTTATTCCCTTTCACATGCTGCTCTGTCAAAACTATTCACTTACCTTTTCTGCAGATCACAACTAGCCACGAACAACATTACTGTGCAGAAAGCCTGCTGTCCGGGCTCGCTACACTACCTGCCATTACACCCAGCACTTTCCTTCTTTTTTCTGGGACATGTCACTCATGTGTTTCAGCAAATGCCAACTGTCCCTTATATCTAGTACACTATCCCTCCATCAGGGACATTTTATAAGTATTCTACATTCATTTTACTTGGCACTTCTTCTTTCTAGCAAATACCATTAATTCATTCACTCCTTCTTGTTTCTTGCACCCAGTACCCTATTCCCTATCCCAGGATTAACATTTTCTAACATATTTCTTTTTCCCTTATGGTAATATTTTTGATTCAGCCATTTATTTTATTTTGATACATTTGTATCTTCTGTCAGGAGTATTTTCAAAAACAATATGTATCTGTTTAAATATACATATATCAGCATATATGTATATTTAAAGTGTATGTCATTATTTGTTTTTCTGAGTAGAGCAGAACAATTCAGGCTATACACACCCAAAAATAGGTAGTGCAGAGTTAACACTAGACTAGTGCATTGTTTCCATGCAAATGTGTATTACGTTTTTTGTGGAAGAACATGGGATATTATACAAACGGTAAAGATATTCCCCTGTAATAAAAGCTATAATGTTAGAAAGTGAGTAACATTCATAACTTTAATCTGTGGCAATGAGTTTTATCAGTAAGAGTGTCAGAGAACATAAGCAGTTCAGATTCCTGGAGGCAGAACGTATCCAATTAAGGTGATTTACCACATTCCAAAATGACTTGACAAGTACATTTAACTCTAAAATGATATCTGTTTTTATATCTGTCATGATTTAGAAAATTATGGGAATTCAAGATGATATAATCACCATCATCATCATCAAAGGCATTTATTTAAGTATATTTCTATGATGGATCTGCAACTAAAACCCTTTAGATATATAGTTAATACCATCAAAGAAGTTCTAGTCTGCTGCAGTGGTATTAAAAATCTATATTGAATACATGCATACATTAAGGAAATGAACACTCAGTTTAAATAATACTTTGCTCTTTTATTAAGTTCAAGATATTTGTTATAAGATAAATAAGTTGCTGAGGATTTAGACTGGGGTCAGCAAACCTCTGTAAAAGGCACAGAGTAAGTATTTTCAGCTTAGTGGATAAGATGATCTCTGTGGCACCTACTCAACTTTGATGTTATAACACAAAAGTAGCCAGATAAATACATAAATGAATGACCATGGCTGTGTTCCTATACAATTTTATTTATGAAAATAGGCAATGGTCTATATTTGACCAACAGGCCATAGTTTGCGGACCTCTGATTTAGAAGGTGGAATTATCATATTTGTGAAGTTTTATTTCTGTATAAGAAGCAAAAATAAACAAGTCTTTACAAATAAAGGGACAATGATAGGAGTTAAGCCAGCCTAAGCTTTCAAGATAGAAAATTCTTAAAGGCCAAAAATAACGAGAAATGACATATCCAAGTTGGCAAACCAGTACTCAAGCCAGTGACTGCTGAGCCATATTTCCCAGTCTCCATCAGCCTGACGCTTTGGTTTGAATGATTCAGGGAGGACTAAAAGCAAAGACTAGGGTCTCTGTAAGATAGGAACTCAGACTTTAAATCTCTATATAAGGCTGTAGCTCTGATAGAAAATCGGTGGGTGATCTTAAAATTTAAAATAAAATTTATCCATCTGTCTTAAGATATCAATTTAAATTATCTATCATCTATTGAAAATAGTCCTAACAGAAGATGGAAATGCAGCCTGCAAAGTAAAAGAAATGGCTGAACAAAAAAAAATCACAAAGGAAAAAGAAAAATATGTTAGAAAATGTTATTCCTGGGATAGGGAATATAGTACTTAGATAGATAGATTGATAGATAGACTTCGGCCACAAGGGATTGGTAATTATATATATAGTGAGAATTGATGATTTCAAGATATATGGGCTTGGATTTTTAATTTATATTTTCTTTGAATCATTAGAAATTATAACCTCATAATTTGAGTAAAAGTGGTTTTATGTTGGTTGTAACCCTAGGAATCTAGAAGAAGAAAAAAACCCAGACACATCAAATTTTTGCACACATAAAACTGCAAGGAATATGAACTCAGACCATGAGGAAAAATCATAAAGCACATAGAGAAACAAACTAATTTGAGTTAGATTTGGTAGACCCAATAACAGTGACATCAGACCAGAAAAACTTAGATGTTGAAGTTATCTAAGATGTAAAATTAGTAAATACTTAGAGAAATAAAAGAGAATTGAAAGTGTGACAGAAGAACAAGACATTATCACAGCTATCAAGGCAGTATTGTAAAGGAAATCTGTAGAAATAAAAATATAGAAACTGAAATTAGAAATTGGAAGAATAAAACAGCAGGTTAGCTAAGTGATGAGAGAATTAGTAAAGTCAAAGATAGAACTGGAGAAATTGCCCAGAAATCAACACTAGAGAAATAAAGAAATGAGAAACACAAAAGACATTCTGAAAGACATGAAGAATAGAGTTAGACGTTCTAAGATGTATGTGATTTGAGTTCCATAAATAGAGAATACAACGAATGGCAAAAAGACAATATCAGTGAGGTAATTAATAGCTATAAAGTTAACATATCTGAAGCCCAACCAATCATAAGGATAAATAACAAAGCATCCCACCATGACTCACTATATATATATAGAGAGAGAAATAAAATATTGACTGAGAACAAAGATATATTACAAAGGAACAATTAGACTAATATCTGACATTCAGTAGACCAGCATTGGAAGCCAGAAAGCTGTGGAATATCTTTAAAATTCTGAGAAAATCTAATTTTCAGCATAGAATTGTCTATCCTATAAAATTATTTTTTCAAGAATAAGAATGAAATGCAGACTTTTTAGATAGGGAAAATTGAGAGGGCTTACTACCAAGAGATCTCTTTAGTGAACTCCTAGAGAATGAGGTTCATGAAGAAGTTAAAAATCACTAAGAAAGACTGAAATGATAGAGGAATGAGTCAGAGAAAATAGCAGCATAACCTTAAGCCACACAAAACTTGATGGTATAAAATAGTAACAATATGTAATTTGGGATTACTAAATGTTAGAATTAAAATATTGGATGAAAATGTTTGGAGATAAAACACTTTAAGGTCCTTACAATATTTGGGAAGAGAGTATATATTCCTTAACTCTGGACATGTAAAGTTAAATATGCATGCTAATATTCTTGAGGTAACCACTAATAGCATAGAGTGTGCGACTTCCAAATTAATTGAATGGAAATATGTGGAGGCTGAAGAGGGGACAAACAAGCAAGGAAAAAACAGAAATACTCTATGTTAATTTATTAAAACAAGAAGAGAGAAAAATGTCATTTAGAAAAGAAAATAGCCCAACATTATAGCATTATTAAATTACCCCATAGTTAAATTTATTGTTATAATAAATATAATTGTGCTAGATTTGAAATTAAAAGACAAAAGTGTCAGAAAAAATTGAAAAGCACAGCTATATTAATAGCAACCAAAAGGATATTAACCAACAGATACTAATACTAACCAAAAGAAAGCTTTATAGTTATCCTACAAAGTAGTCTCCAGGGCAAAGGGTATTGCTAACAAGCAAGAGAAGCAGTAAATAATGATAAAAGAATCAATTTACCAGGAAGATACAATAGTTCAAAACTTTTATACTGCTAATAACATAGCTTCAAAATATAAAATGAGAAAAAATTGAAAAACTTCAAGGAGCATAGATTTTAAATGCTACCTATAGTATCTTCAAAAAGGGATCTGACAAGATTTATGGTGTCTTCAATAACATTAAGAAACTGATGAAAATCAACTGTGACTATTTGTTTAAAAACACATGGATAGCCATGCTGTGTAGAATTTTTTAACAAACAGGCAACTTAAAGATAAGCTAATAAAATCATTGACTTTAAGAATAAATGGAGGTCCTAACAGGTTTGGTAATCCACCAAAGACAAGCCCACATACACTGAAAGCCAATGCTGGAAGCACCTTAACTGATTTCCAGGACAGAATGTTCTTTTTAAGTAATATTTGCTTATAGTCCTATTCTCAATTGCATTTCTCTTAAAAATGTACTGGTTTTATTCTTTCGTGTGTGTGTGTGTGTGTGTGTGTGTGTGTGTGTGTGTGCGTGTGTGCTTTTTTTCCTCCTTTATTTGGTGTGAAGAAGTACATTGTGTGAAGAAGGCAGTAGGCATAAGTAGGACTTCAGACAAGATGAAATGAGGAAGTTGTAGATAGGAAGCAGCCAAGTGATAGTGAAAACCATTTGGAAGAAGATACATAATTACAATTATGGTATAGAATCCTTTCCGCTACCAAGTTAAATAAAATTACCTATATCCAGTCCAGGGATTAAATACTCTGGATCCTTCTAGGGATCATGGTTGACTAATAAGAATCTGGACTGTATCAAAAGTTTAGAGAATCCTGTATTCTCCTTTGCCATTCATATGATGTGATGAAGTTTATAGGGCCAGTGGGGGAAAAAATATTAACTGTAAGAGACGTGGTATTCCAACAAATGTCCTATACATAAATGAGCAAAAGCCTATGGGCAGTGTCCTTCTCCTAGAAGTCTTCTATCACAAAATTCTTAAGCTCCAACCCCATTTCACAATCTCTTATCATAATGTCACTCACTACTCATTGCATTACGCCAACAATATCTTCATTATCCTTAAGCCTCGACTCCTATTTATGCTCCCAGTTTGTGAGTTAAATCCTTCTGGTTTGATTTCTTTGCCTATCTACTGACCTATTTCCAATCACTTTAACTGTCATCTCATCTGTACCTTGAATGTGTCCCAAAGTACTTTTACTTGTGGTGATGCATACTCCTTTACTTTCTATACTACCTGGGATGCTGATGACATTAGAGAAGAATCACAGTGTAGATAGCCCTATTACAGTACAAGACTTCCAATTTCATCTGCGTTTTCGGGAGCCTCTTTATTTCTTTAAAGATACCTAGATTTCTCATTCCCTAGAGACTACCTCTAACATTTATCACTGTGCTTCAGTTTGTTACCATACCTCTGCTGCTTTTCTCAGCATATTATCTTGAACATATGATCATCACAGAAAAAAAAAGAACAAGGTTTAAATTTACCATTGCTCCCTCATTTGCTAACAAGCAAGATACAATTATGCATACCTACCATATGCCAGGCACTTTGTTTTCTTTCTGCTGTCTTAGATAAGCCTTTATCTAAGGTTTGTACAAAATTAGCCTTTACCTTTGCCCTTGACTCTCTGCCTACACACACCAAGAATTTTCATTTCTTCAAGTTTGAAAAATAAATTTTATATATTCAACACCTCCCTTCTGATTTGACTTGACCTTCCTCAGTCTTTAAAGTTATTTGCTGCTTTATCCTTCTTAAAGATGGTTTTCCCTTGTTCATTGTGACATTATTTTCACTTTTCTTTTTCAGAATGGCCCTTCAAGTGCTTCTTCAATGCCCTTCTCCCTCAGTTGCACCATATACATATGTTGAAATGACCAAGAATCAGTGTTTAGACTTCTTGTTCCCTTACTCCACACACTCTTCCTCTGAAAGATAAATTTACTATGCGTCATTCATTTTTACATTCAAATTTACTATTGACATTCATTTGTATTAATTAGTATAATTAATCACATCCTGTCTTGACTTAACTACATATTAGCACTTTACTGATCTCTCTGCTTCTAGTGATTTTTACATTGAATCTTTTCTTCATAATGTAGCTTCATATATTTTTAATATAAAAATCTGATTTACCCCAAAATCTTTATTTAACTCTCTACTTCTTTCAGGTATTGAAAAATTCTCTTGTTAGCACAGCCCACAAAACCCTTTGTGATTTGGCCCAAACTAAACTTTCCAGATTTTTCTCCACGATTCTGCACCATATGTATTGTACTTGAGCTACACAGGACTACTTAGTCTCCAAATATGCTGTTCTCTTTCATGCTTCCATAATTTTGGTGCTACTCTCTCAAGGTATGAAAAGCCTTTTTTGTTGTTGTTTTCATGAAATTCTTTGCCTGGTAGACTGCTGCTCATCCTTCAAGGGCTGGTTCATGTTATTTTCTCAATGAAGTCCTTCCAGGCTCCTCCCTCAGGCAGGGTTAGTATTCTCTTCCTTAATGTAGCTGTGACACTTTATTCTTCTGTTATAGACTTTCCACATTGTATAAGATTCTTTACTAACTGCTTCTTTTCCCTAGTGGACTGTGTGCTCCTCGAGAACAAGGCAATCAAAGCAGAGCAAAGTGCCTGCAACATTGTATGTACTGGATAATTTGGTGTTGGCTGAGTAAATGGCCTGCTCTGACAGCTGATGCCTTGATAATATTGATGAATGCCTGAGAGTTTCAAACATTGAAGTTTCTGTCTCGTGTTAGCTGAAGTGGGTGTGTCTGTAAAAAAATATTTAGAACTTTCTTAAATTTAAAACAAATCTTACAAAAAGCCAAATCTTTTTTATCCTTTTGACTTTTCTATTTTTACAGTTCTGTCTTTGACATAGGCTCTTCTTCTTCCTTTGAATCCAATATCCAGTCAATTGCTACCAATTAGACTATCATTGAAAAAAATCATCTTCTTAAATATGTATTAGGGTCATCCTCTTTTTTTTTATCCTTGTTATTCCTTCCTGAATTTAGACATAGCACACTTGGATTGTTATCATAGTCTCCTAATTATAAGAGTTTAAAATTTTACCCCCCTCTGCCATAGTACATTTTATATATTACACCCCTAGACTGATATACCCCTAAGTGGTAACTTGAGCCCATCACTATTTTATTAAAAATAAATAGATCTAATAACACTAAAAAAACCACACTAGCTTTGTATTTAAATTTTTCCGTACTCTGGCTCTAGGATTTCTTTTTGGCTCCATTTTTCACCATGCCTTCACCTGATATTTATTTCTAGCTACAGTGTAAGCAGCGTAAGACAGGAGTCATGTCTTCTGTAGTCAACACTGTATTGTCATCACATAACACATTCCCTAGGACATTCTATATGCTTAAATTTTATTGAATAAATTAATGAAAGTGTGCAGAGTTTTTTTAATGTGTTTATTTTATTTAAAATTTTTATTTAAATTAAGAAAAAGCAAAAACAGTTCACCCACTTCTCCCAACCCCCATCTTTGGCAACTACCAATCTGTTCTATACCTGTGAGCTTGGCTTTTAAAAAGTTTTTTAGTTTGTTTTTAGATACTATATGTAAGAGAGAGCATACAGTACTATCTTTCTCTGTCTAACTTATTTCACTTAGCATAGTGCCCTCAAGGTCCATCTGTGTTGTTGCAAATGATAAGATTTCATTATTTTTTAAGGCTGAATAACATTCCATTATATATACACGTTCACCACAGTTTCTGTATCTATTCATCCAGTGATGGACATTTAGGTTGTTTCCATATCTTGGCTATTGTAAATAATGCTTCAGTGAACATGGGTTGCATATATCTTTTCAAGTTAGCATTTTTGTTTTCTTTGGATAAATACCCAGAAGTGAAATTGCTAGATCATATGGTAGTTCTATTTTAAATTTTTTAAGGAACCTCTATACTGGTTTCCACAGTGGCTACAATTTACTTTCCCACCAGCAGTGCACAAAGGTTCTCTTTTCTCCATATTCTCACCAACACTTGTTAATTCTAGTCTTTTTCTTTTTCTTTTACTATTATTAATATACAATTACATGAGCAATATTATAGTTACTAGACTCCCCCTATTATCAAGTCCCCACCACATACCCCTTTACAGTCACTGTCCATCAGCATAGTAAGATGCTATAGAATCACTACTTGTCTTCTCTATGTTATACTGCCTTTGCCATATACCCACACCCCCGCTACATTATGTGTGCTAATCGTAATACCCTGTGTAGACTTTTTTAAATGTGCTACTTCAAGGTCTTCTACCAGTGGCATGAGTAGGGTAAAATGAGACAGGGCAGGTAACAGGACTAGTGACTTAAGCTGGTCTGGTTGGGTTTAGGTGACTTCTATTTAAACTGCAGCAACTTGACAATGTCATACGCATTAGCTTTGTATTTTGGGGTTGGCATAAGTTTTTAGAAAAAGCATGAGTTTTAAATCAGATGGGCCATTTATTATAATATAAAGCAATGTATGACCTTAGAAAGAGCTCATTTGTAAAGAATTCATTAGTTAAGCTCTATGAATGAGGCGATTGAGTTGCTCAGGGCACTTGGTTTAAGGTGGTATTCATTCTCAGCGTTATGCATTTGTCTTACCATAGTCCAAGCCCTTATGGCCAAACTGGACTTCAGACCTTTCTCATATACACTTACATGAGCAACACTGTGGTTACCAGATTCCCCCCATTATCAAGTCCCCACCACATAACCCCATTACACTCACTGTCCATCAGCATAGTAAGATGCTATAGAATCACTACTTGTCTTCTCTGTGCCATACTGCCTTCCCCATGCCCACCCTCCTACATTATGTGTGCTAATCATAATGCCTCTTTTTCCCCTTATCCCTCCCTTCCCATCCATCCTCCCCAGTCCCTTTCCCTTTGGTAACTGTTAGTCCGTTCTTGGGTTCTGTGAGTCTGCTGCTGTTTTGTTCCTTCAGTTTTTACTTTGTTCTTATACTCCACAGATGAGTAAAATCATTTGATACTTGTCTTTCTCCATCTGGCTTATTTCACTGAGCATAATACCCTCTAGCTCTATCCATGTTGTTCCAAATGGTAGGATTTGTTTTCTTCTTATTGCTGAATAATATTTCACTGTTTATATGTACCACATCTTTATCCATTCATATACTGATGGACACTTAGGTTGCTTCATTTTCTTGACTATTGTGAATAGTGCTGTGATAAACATATGGGTACATGTGTCTTTTTGAAACTGAGCTCCTGCATTCTTAGGGTAAATTCCTAGGAGTGGAATTCCTGGGTCAAATGATATTTCTATTTTGAGTTTTTGAGGAACCTCCATACTGCTTTCCACAATGGTTGAACTAGTTTACATTCCCACCAGCATTGTAGGAGGGTTCCCCTTTCTCCACATCCTCGCCAACATTTGTTGTTGTTTGTGTTTTGGATGTTGGCCATCCTCACTGGTGTGAGGTGATATCTCATTGTGGTTTTAATTTGCATTTCTCTGATGATTAGCAATGTGGAGCATCTTTTCATGTGCCTGTTGGCCATCTGAATTTCTTCTTTGGAGAAGTGTCTGTTCAGATCCTCTGCCTATTTTTTAATCGGATTATTTGCTTTTTATTTGTTGAGGTACATGAGCTCTTTGTATATTTTGGATGTCAGCCCCTTATCGGATATATCATTTATGAATACTGTAGGATGTCTTTGTTCTACTGAAGGTGTCCTTTGCTGTACGGAAGCTTTTTAGTTTGATATAGTCCCACACACCCTTCAGACTTAATGCTTCTCATTACAATATACACTAACCCAGCCTGGCTTCCCATCTTAGTTCATACATACCTTAGCTCATCTGCCTGATGTAAGTTCTCTCCAGGATAGGATTCTATTTAATTCAAATTTACATGGCCCTCTATATCAAATATGATAATTTGCACATAATAGTTTTTCTGTAAAACAGTTGAGGATTTAATGACTATTCTTCCTTTTTAGAGGGAAAAGTGTAGTCCAATTTTGGCTCTGGAGAGGTAGCTACTTTAGCATGTGGGTTGAATCTATTGTTAAATCTTCATTAAGTCATTGCATTAATTTTTTTCTCCTTAACATAGAAGCTTTTATTCATTTTGACCATTATTTACTAGAACAAGCCCTAGGAAGCCACAGTTCTCTTTATACTTTTGTGGAGCACTAAGTGGGTCCCCCTTTAACACCATGCACCAGGTTCAGTGTCCTAGCCTGTTCTAACTGTCTGGTCTCACACAGTCATGAGCCCTTGGTTTCATCTGCCTGCCACTGATTATCCAAGACCTGATAAGTATTTGCTGTCTTGCACAGATGAGGATGAGAGTTCTGTCTTCTTCCCCTCCTCCA